>JAOXYM010000017.1:11094230-11130786 GCA_028567055.1 Leptatherina wallacei
GGCTAATGTTATCTGGTTTCAACTGTTCGTTGGGTGGCTAACATTCACTGTCAGCGTTAACAAACTGGCTACCAAGGGGGACTCTGGACCTAATGTTCACGTATTTGGTATCATTAGTGATTCGTTCCTGCGTACTTGCGGGCCTTTATAAATATGTTTTGGTCGTTTCTCATTTGTAACCGAATGGAAAGGATACCTCTGCAGAGATTGTGCCCACCATTCAGAAGCCTGTCACAACACTCACTTTAGTAATAGCTTGAAACCTAACAATTTTCTAAAAGACGGAACCAACCGCCGATTACTAAACGTCTTGTCAACTCTGTTTCTTGTCATGACTTTGTTTCAGTTTTACTTTGCCGTAGGAACATTGGTGGATTGAAATCCCCCAAGTGCCAGTGACATTTACTCGTTAGCATCGCATATATCACAAAATAACGAGACTCATGAGGTGCTGAAAAGGATGTATTGTCAACGCAAAAGGATATTAATTGAACCTTATACATTTATTTAGACACTGTATTTTCAAGGTATTTTCATGTTTATCAGATTATCAGACATTGGATAAATAGAGAACTATTAACCAGGTATTTATCGTGAATTGTTGTAGCTATAGCCACAGTTGAACTAAAAACAATGCTTCTCTCACGATTGTGTAAGTTGAAATGGCTACTTTTCTTTTTAGAAATTAACATTTCAGTGGATGTGTAACAAATGCAGAAAGCTACCTGCAGCAAACTGCTACTAGTGTAATGACATCAATATCTCAGCAGACCAGTCAACGCCCTACTTTAGCACTTATTGTATCTCTAGTAACAGCTGTTATGTAATGAAGAGTTATATCCTCAGTTCTTAACAGGAGACTAACTAGATAAACCTGCTGCTTCCACAACCCAAAACTTGATATCCTCCATGAAGTCATGAAATCATAGTGCAACCCCAATGTAATTTGTTCGTATTTATTGACAGTGCATTGTATACTCTTTTGTGTAAACATTTACACAATGCAGCATTAGAAACAGGACTATTTACTATTGTACAAAGATGGAGAGGTTATTTCACACTCAGGATGAAAAAATGAACACCTAAAATGAGTTTACATTTATGGCTTACATGAATAATAGTCTGTTTTGTCTCCAGTTGATTTTTTGCTTTTATTTAACTGCATTTATAGATGATTTCTTCCAGGAATCGATATCGATGCAAAGTTGCACCTTATCCTGATATTCCTCTGACTATATTAGATATTTTGGTCCAGGTCAAATTCATAAGGGATTTTTGTGTCTAGTGGTTTTCACAGGCATGAACATAATGTCACGCCGTTGCTCAGAAGATGATTTATTCATTTCTTACATGACTAATTTAGCCAGCGTCTGTATAAATGTTTTTGCCAGATTTATTTTGCCTCAGCTATGTCCAAAAATATCTACATGGCCTTTTCTTTAATTAGGTCTAAATAACTCTTGTGCTAAAAGTGTTCGCAATAAATGACATGGATATCTGTGTTTATTTCTGGGGTTATATTGTGTTTCAGACTCGTTTGTGCAGTGTTATTAATGGTGTTTTCCCTTCCACAGCCAAATACTATAATAGTCTGGGTTGTTAACCAATTAGGCTCAGAGTACAGAGTGATAAATGGCCACGCCATGTCCTAATAATTGAAAAAATAAAATGTCAGCTAACACTAAACTTACAAATTTTTAACTTTATATTGTGGCTACATGTTATGTATCTGTTGCCTATTCTTTTAGCTGATGTCCCGTTGATTTTGAAGGTAATGATACTGTATTTAAGATTTTTCAAAGCTTTTATTTAATTGCATTTATTGCAATTATGATCCATTACTTATTAAATTAACAAAGGCAAAAAAAAAAATAAAAAAATCAACAGATATGAAGCAGAAAAGTAAAAGAAAAATCTTTTAAATTTTACCCTGAATTTTCTTTTCTTTTTTTCTTTCTTTTTAGATTCCTGGGGCTAATATATTTTGCTACTTTAAATTACAGGCATACAGATGTATCTTAGATGATGTAAGGCACAGCTGCCTGTAGAGACCAAGATGACTGAAGTTCAGGCCACAGTGGAGTTCTCTGTGGAGCTCCACAAGTTCTACAATGTGGACCTGTTCCAAAGAGGGTGAGTTCTGTCTGTGTTTCTACAAAACTTTACATGGCACTTTCTTCCTAACATAACTTGCTCTAGGTGTTGGTTCATTAATCCATTATCAAAAAAAGTATTTGGCAAGGATACCTTGCAAAACAAGTTTGCCTCGATTTATACAAAAAGAGATTGATTTGGTCGTCTTCTTTGAAGGGCCTTGAATGACTATTAGTTTGTTGTAGTGGGGGTACAGGCATCGCCTATTTTTGACTGCCCCAGCCAATCAGGGTACCATGACAATTGCGTTAAGACCTTTAGGGATTCAGAAATGCTTACTTTACAAACAACAGTTAGCAGCTATAGGTTGCTTTCACTGCCTTCTTCTGTACATTTAAATGAAACAATTTTCTATTTTTATATAGTAATGGTTGCTTCTCATATGTGAGGCAAGAGGTTTGCAAGATCACAATTGCAAAAGATTTCATCTTGTCAAGAAAAAAAGCTCTTAGGTTGTGCCCAGATAATCTCTGGCATTGTGTACTTAGTCATATGGTGAGGCATTTGGTGTGACAGCTGTCAACAACTGTGACTCTCATTTACCAACTAGCTCCATTTGAAATCATGCATTGATGCCATTGATTGTCAAAGTTTGTTTTTGAAAGACAGGAGTTTCATCCAGTCACCTGTTCAGTATTTTTTTTAAATGTCTGCCCTTTTCCAAAAGCTGTCGGTGGAAGACTTACCAAATGTTTCTGTTTAGCAAAACCATCTAGTACTTTAGCTTAAAAATGAAGAAATTCAGGAATAAATATTCAAGATTTTCCAGTTTCTACAGGGTGCTCGGTAAAGAACCTAGAGGACACTTTGAAATACAATGAACTGTAGCACCGGTATAAAGGAGCTTGAACTCCTCTTCTCTGACACACTTGATTTGAATTTGCATCATGATAACTAGACTGCTGCAGGGCTTGTAGAATAATAAAACTATCTATGGTTAATTAAAAGGGAAAGATATGTGTCTTAGGAAGGGTAATAAAGGATACAGTTTATAACATTTGGTCAGAGACAACAAATGCTTTTCTTGCAAATGTTTTATAGAAATTATACTACAAAGGTTAATTTACTGCAGTACAATAAAATAACATTTGGGATTTCACAGATTGACTACTCTTTACTTAGTGCTGTATTGGATTTTAAAAACCTGTAATATCTTTGTCGGCTGTGGTGCAGAAAGCAAAGATTGCATGAAGTTATGAGACATGCATGTTTTAACTAAAGTACTGTATCTGTGTATTGCACTTTTTATTGGTGCTAATATTGTTATAGACCAATCATCATACACTTTATATTCAGTATTTTGTTACTGGAACATATGATTGTTGGTTTGATCCCTGGCTTCTCCAGTACACAATTTATAGTCTCCTTAGTTTAAATACTGAACCCCACAAATGCCTCCAGTGTGTTCAGTAAGTGTATTTATGAAAAATATATGTATGTAAAGTGCTGTAAGAGTGGGGAATTGAATTAAAATGAAAAATGCTTTGGATGGTCAATAAGACTTGTAAAAATACTACAGAAATGCAGTCTATTTATCAGGGTTAACAGAAAACTAAGCAGTAAAACAGCTGTAATATTCATAGTCTTTAAAATCCAGAATTATTTTTAATAGCAACAGTGTAATAATACCCTGCTGTGCTGTGATAAAACTCCTGCTCAGTGCCTCTGAGTCATCAGTGCTTTGAGAGCTTAGGTTTACTACATGAGTGGCTACAAAAAGAAAGTGCACATTATTCATTTATGAGAGGTGTAGTGTCCTTTTACAAGTACAGGTACTTGCATCTAACCTGTGTCGTTTGTTTCCCTTTTACAGACCTGCTACTAATGTTTTAAACCAAGCCAATGTGCCTGTTTTTTGTGCTTGAGATCATTTAAAAAGATTTGTACCCTTTTTAAAGGTTCTACCAAATGCGTGCCAGTCTTAAGGTGCCCCCTCGTGTTCCACACAAAGTTGAGACCAGTCTACTTCATCCGGGAGGTAAAATAAACTTCGAAGAAGTACACAATATATATATATTTTTTTTTTTCTTAGCTTTTTTTAATCTTTGTGAGCTCAGGGTTGTTCATCTGCATGCACATTAGTATAAAGACTTGATGTAGTTTGAAAGAATTCAGGTGCTCCTTGTGTGTTTGTCTGTCTTTCTGCCCATCTGTGTATGTCTTTCTTTCTGTTTCTCTCTCTCTTGGGAAAATTGTCTCCCTTTTAATTAATGTGATTGTGAAGTGGTGCCTATTCTTTAGATAGATGTGCATGTTTGATTTCAGTTTGTACATATTAACACTGTTTTCTTGAAAAATGATATTACGGGTAGGTCGCTGATTTGTCTCATGAGGCCACTCTCAGTATTTCTCTAAGGCTCGGTGCTTATGCTTCAGCTTCTTATAAACCTGCATTGCTTCTTTTACACAAAGAAGTCTATTATTTCTTGAAAAAAAAAACAGGAACTTTAAGAGAGCATGCTGTTAATGCTTCAATGTTTTATTTCCCCTTTTTACCAAACCTGTATTTATGCTCAAGTGAGTTGAAAAGACACAGCTACTAGTTACTGACATTCCTTATGCAAACAACATTATCTCTCTAGTGGTTCTCAAGTGGTCCTAAGACAGGCAGGTTGCTGTCAGTCTTTTTTTATCCTTCATTAACAGTTAATTATAGTGGTTTTTGTCTAGGCTCTGATCTGGCATTCCCTGCTTCAGTCCAAGATGACATCATCTGCAGCAAAACTTTCCAGATCCTTTACAAGAACGAAGAGGTTGTGGTCAATGATGTCCTTCTCTTCAAAGTGATGATGCTGCTGGATGAGAAGAAGGTAGGTTTAGGAAAGAGGGGTGTTGCCTTTACTGGGGATTATTCTGATCCTGTTGAAATCAATTGTTGAAGTATTTGCCAATATAGTATTCCAGTCTTCTATCTTCATTTTGATGCCAGCAGAATATCGTCAGCTTTACAGGTTTTCTTTAATGATTTTTCTATTGTTCTTTCTATTCAGTCCCAGAAAGTTGTGTATAATTTAAAAAAATAAAGTAAAAGGTATGGATGTTTTCATAAACCCAGTCTGGCCCTTCAAAAACTAAGACAAGACACCATATTAGGTGCACAATGTACCTGCCAAATTACTCAAATGGATTAAACCAGTCATTTATTATTTTGAGCTCAGAGTGAAGGCCATTACACACCGGGACGGATGTGAATAAACAACACATACTTGCAAATAATTTAGAGTTGAAATATTGATCTTTTGTCTATGCACACCCAGTGTGATGCAAAATTGCGAATAAATGATGAAGAATGTAAAAAAAAACTTGCAAGGTGGCAAAAACAAACACGTATTCAACATCAAGCAATGACAATATTGTGCTGACGTGTAGGCAAAAGAAAAGAAAAAAAAGAGTGCACTGGCCTCATCCTATTCTAGAAAAGAGAGGAGAGCTTGGGGAGTTTCGCTGTTCAGTCTGGAGCTGAAGCTGCACCACGGCCGTCTCAGGATGGGTAGCATATAGGTTACAGACACTGTAATAAATACATTTGATCTACATATTATTTTCATAATTCAGCTAGTTGGGAATTGTTTGACACACATATCTTTGAGATCCCTTTCCCGGTTATTTTTTTCTGGCTTGTCAAAAAAGCAAGAGTGCATTGTGTCGTGATGGGGATATAAAGTTTGAATGAAGGGAAAAAGTGAGTCTTGCATTGCTGTCGGTTCTGGTGTAAACATGCCTTCTCTGATTGTGTATCTGTCGGAGGCAGATATTAAAAAAATCAAACTTGCAAAATTGCTGGGCAGAATTTCATCTCTAATGTGACGTTCCCATTGATGGTACAGTGATTTGATAAAAAATGATTGCCTTGCGAATTAATCGGATGAAATATTCGGAGTAGGTGTGCAGTGGCCTTAACATAGCTGTTATGATGAATATCTCTTTAAGTATTGCTTTCATTAGCTTGCTGTGTGGTTAAAAATGTGGAGCTTCCATAGTTCAAAAAATTATGGATGAGATTTATTTTTTTTACAGCAGGTGTCTCTTAAGGTTTGAGATCATAAGACAAAAAGTTAATAAATATAACAGGACTTTTAGACTTGATGCATAAAAGCTTCTTGATAAGTATTTGTGGAACTTTCAGATCATCACAAGGCATCCATTGCTCACATGTAAATCTTGAAATTGACTGTTTTCACTGTTTTTCACAATCCTCAGGTGGAAGAGTCCCTCAATGACATGGATTTTCAGCTCTTACTGGATTTGTATTTCACAGATGGTGATTACACGTAGGTGTTGAAACATTTTAACTGCATTCACTGTTATATAAATTTTAGAATTACAAATTTACCTACATCTCCTGTCTTTATCTCTTCAGGCCAGATGATTCAAGCTCTCTACAGAACATCAGTGGCCGCACAGTTCGTCTGCACTTTAGCCTACAGCGAGGCATCCACCAACACATCAATGTCATGTTTGACTATTTCCACCTGTCTGTCATCTCTGTAGCTATCCATGCCTCTCTTGTGGCTCTACACCAGCCTCTTATCAGGTCAGACAAGCAGCAGTTTTATTTTGCATTGAATATTCAAGAAAAGCTGTTCAATTTAAAATGAGGAAAAAAATTTAAGTTTTGTTTTGAGTTAAGCATCACATTTTGAAGAATTACTTTTTTGATCACCTAAATTTGATTTTAACGTGCACTTTCCCAGTTTTCCCCGGCCAGTGAAAAGCACGTGGCTTAACCGAAATACACCAGCACAGAGCAAAGACTCAGTCATCCCACCTCTGGAAAATGTGGTGTTTGGGAGCACTTATGTCAAGCAAGTGTCACCAGATGTAAGTGGACCCCTTTTATAGAAAATATTCAAAGCCATTTCAAATCTTTGTCAACAAGCTGTTTAGGAATAAAGTATTAGAGATGCCATTTCATGTTGTGTCATTTTGCAGGTTTTCTGCTGTACAGTAAGCTAAATCAAATGAATGAAATGAATGAATGAAAAATACTTTATTTATCCCTTTTGAGGGAAATTATTGAATGTATTAATTTTTAATTGTTGAATATATTAGACCAAATGCTTGGTCTAATATAAATGACTATCATAAATAACAAAATATATTTACTGAAATTCTGGTTGTTTTACACATGAGGGTCAAATAAGGTTTAAGAAAGAAAGAAACATGGACCTGACTGTGGACTTAGATTTTAACAGTTCTCTTACGTTGATTTGCATCTGAAGCATGTGGAGACATGTCAAGACTGTCAGCTTCACATGTGTAGGGCTGGAGAAGAGGAAACTATCAGAACAGTCATGTTTGGTCAGGAGTAAATTGGCTCACATGACACAGAAAAGCAGCCAGCATGAGCTTCCTTTTGAGATGCAGTCGCATAATTGTGCCAAATTCATTTGGGCACGAAAGATCCTTCACTTCTTGATGTATCACTAAACATAGGTTGAAAATTACACACTTTTTATCAACTTTTAGTTTACTGTAGAGATTTCCACAAAAGCTGGGAATGAAACGTGTCCAATGAAACGAGTCCAGAGCTGCAGTGTAATTGTGCCTCCATCCAATTTTAAATGTATGACTTGTGGCAGAGACAAGAAAAAGGTTTTACATTTAAGAGGTGGTAAAATGATGTACAGAAATTCTGTGAATTAAACACAGATTTTTGAGTTGGACATTATTCCTTCTTAATACTATAATTCTGTGGGTAAGTTGCTGGGTTGATTTAAACAAAGAGCATGCTTTTAACACCCCCTATCAATCTGAAGTCAGAATGCTATGAGACACATTTTCTTTCATTTGTGATCACTGCCTGCAGCCTCAGTCTGGTAGACATTATTTAACTAACCTCAACTTAAATTGGGCATAAAGCATGCTTCTGTGTTCGAAAGCTGCGTATTCTTGTGGCAAACAAAGGCCAACAACGACTGTACTGTTAACAATAATATTGTTATTTATTACTTTTTTGCATTGTTGATTAATTTAATACCTGTTTGTTAGCATGTTAGCGTTGATGGATAAGCTTGGAAGTTTTTACCAGAGAGGATGCATGGCCCAGTTCAGAAGTAATTAAGCTTTAATGTAGATCTGCGTTTGCATCTGGATTCAGAATTTATTTTCTTTTCACTTTTGGTGAAGGTATACATTCTTTGACTCTGTGTTATCTATAATCTCTGTGTCTTTTGTGGTCCATTAGGGGAGGAACTTCCTGGTGTCTGACCACTGTCTGCAGCATGCCATCAATCTGCACCATAACCTTTGCTCCAATCTGCTGTTAGCCTACCAGGGCTTGTTTGATTACTTCACCTCTATTACTAAGGACCTGCCTTCCTCCCAGCGTATGGAACTAGGTACCGTATGCTTTGACTCAGCTTGTGTAGCATAAACGTTTTAGCCTGCTAACACAGCAAAGAGAGTTATCTCCTTTAGCAGTATCACCTGTTTATTTATTTTTCTCATTTGAATCGCTTGTATTTTGAGATTTGTATTTTTTTTTAAAATAATGTTGTGATCTCATGTCATCTCACTTTATCCCTATACATCACCATAATGTGCCCTTCAAACACCCAACAGCAAACACTTTAGGAAACTTAATTTAACTAATCTTAGTTCATTATGCTTACAAAGTGATAGCTACTCTCAGTAGAGAGGTCTTATGACCAGTAGACTAAAACCAAACACAACTGCCAAGCTGAACTATTGCCAAAGCTAATCCATACTAGTGGACAGGTACTAACCCAACATGCAAGACCAAATAATTAAAAGAAAAAGGTTAAATATGCCTATATGTGCAATTTTACTAGCCAAGCCCAGCATGCAAGTCCTATATGAGAGAGTTCTCAGAAGACCCTATCCCCGAGGTCAAAGGCACGTCTACATAGGTATGTCCCAACCCTTACAGCACCTCAGATCAACTTTCTCTCCCTTTTCCTCTTCACTTCAGTTTCCTTCATGAAGAAAACAACACGCCTTCTTTGACCCACTTTCCAAAGACGACATGTTTAAACTGCTGTCATCTTATCTTTCACTGCTGCATATACAGTATATTCATCTTTTTCTTTCCATCTTTATAACAAGGCCTTGGGAAGAAAGTTTCATCACTCTGGTGTATACACTTTGTTTGCTTTCTCTGGTCATGTAGAAATAGATACCGACACCTGTGCTGTCTAACTCAACTTTCTGACACTGAGTACCTAACAGGTTCTTTGAAATGTTTCTGCGTATTTAAATAATAGCTCACAATAACTCTGCCTTCCCAGAACAACTCGACTTGGAGGCCCGTCTAACAGAGCTGTGTGAACAAGTTAAGGTAAGACCTGTTGAATGCTTTTGATAATTGTTCCTTAGTGGCCAATGATGGAAAACATTATTTACCACATAATATGTATTTGGCGGCGTTGGTTTGTCTGTTGGCAACCTCAGAAATGAAATAAGGAACAATTTATTTGATTTTGGGGTGTGATCCAGATGACCGCCTGGATCCAGGAATTTTTTTAAGGATTCTAAGGGAGACGGGGATAATTTTGCCATTTGATCTTCCAACTCAAAAATAATGCCCACATTGGCAAAAAAATGTATACACAACGACTTGATGGAGGTCTGTGTTCTCTGAGGGCTCCTTGTTGATGATGAAAGTAGCTGTAAGAGGGGATATACTATGTATGTGCATGGATAATGTTTACTTTTACCTTTCAAACCTAAAATGTTGTATCTGTATTTTTAAGACACATTTATTATTATTTTTAAATGAAATCTTAAGAAATGGGAAGACAAAGCTGAAGATTTGATCTATTAATATTTATTTATTGCATGTTGCTTTCGCATTCAGAGGCTGTGAGAGAATAGGTTTTAGTAGTGATTAGCTTTAGATTTTCCATAAAACCGGTTTGAAGAATATTTTCAGAAATGCTGAGCTTGCAATGGGTTAAACTAACTGACTTGTAGTTTGTCAACATATTATGATAAAGAGTTGCAATTGAATGCATTGCTGATTAGTCAGGTATTTACATGTTGCTTCACAGGTAGTAGAACAACACTTATAACTAGTCTCTGAAAGCATTTTAAAGCTATGAAGATGAGTTCATCAGTCTTTGAGTTCAACGAGCCCAGGTGGTTGGAGAACTGTCCGCAACCAATTACTAAATCAACAATTGAGGCCATATAAAATTAGTTTTCTATATGTTTAATTATTACAGTGTAAAGTCCTCTTTGATCGTTCTTCATCATGTTCGGGAGATATGCTCACTGATTTGTGTCCTTTTCTGTCTAGCAAAAAGCCGAGTCCCCTGATGAGCTGGCAGAACTAGTAAATATGAACCTGGCTCAGCTCTGCTCTCTGCTCATGGCACTTTGGGGACAGTTTCTAGAAGTTGTGTCCTTGCAGGAACATGTTGCTGCCCTTCTAGCCATGGAGCACCATGCACTGAGAGTGAGTCATACTTCTTAAATCATATATAAACCCTATATATGTGTTCCTTTATTATTATTTAGTGTTGAAAACTTTTCAGAACACCTGATGGGCACAATGATGTTTACAGAGGAAGCATTTATATATGTTGTAGTACAATTAAGAAGAGTCTTTCCAAATCAGTAAATAATGAGGCAGGGATACATGGTGTACAAATATAGGTACATGTAAAAATATAGAAAATACACATTTCATTAGATGTAACACTCAACAACAAGAAAATGTTGAATCATGAATTAAGTAGCTCATGTTCTCTTACAGGTTAGACGTTTTGCCGAGGCTTTCTTTTGTCTCGAACATCCAAGACAATCTGCACTGGCTTATCAGGAGCTTCAGTAAGTTGTACTGACACGCTTATTTTCATGGTTAAATAAAACACTGATGCTATCTGTCAGGCCTGGGCTGATGTGTGCTGATTTGAAATAGCACAGCCTACATTTATTTTCATAGTCTAACTCACTGTCTCCTTTCCTTTCTCGGTCCTCCCATCAGTGCTCACAGTCATCAACAGATGACTAATGCAATCAAAAGCTCTAGCTACTTCTTGTCTTTGCCTCCACTTCCAGTGGAATGTGCAGAACTTGATGGTGATATTAGTTCCCTGCCAATCATCTTCGAAGATAGATACCTGGATTCTATCACTGAAGGTCAGTAACAAAGTATTACAATTGTTGCTCTGTGTGCATGCTCACATTCACATTATTTTAACAAATAAAATCTGCTTTCTTTATTTTTTGTTGTTTTTTTTCAAATTTGTTTTATATTGAAGACCGTGATGGACCTTGGCTTGGCATGCACAACGTCAGGACTGGCTCTGTTTCCAGTAAAACAGAAAAGCTCAACACAAAGGACCATAGTTCAGGAGCAAGTCCCATTCCTCAGTCACGTTGTGCCCCTGTGGATAATACCTGGCCAGATAGCTATGATCCACCACCTAAGTCCAAAGGCAAGTCAGTAAAACTGAAGAAAAATTCAAAGACTGAGAATTCCAAGAAACTGATTAGACAAGGTTCTAAGGACTCTGTGGTTTTAGTGGGCTACAAGAACCTTAAAGCTTCCTATGGCGACAGTAGCACAAAGTACAAAGAAGGAGAGGCTCCGCTTAACCAAGATGAGGAACAAGATACCCTGCAAGGGGACTCCAATAGTTATTTACGGACTGATGCTAGTTTTGTTTTTGAATCTGGTGCCACATCAGCGCATTCTGGAAACTTTGCTGATGATGCTGTTGCAGGTGATGATATCACTACAACTGCTTGTCATGAAGCTCTTTTAAAAAATCTTTCTACTCTGGACACAAACAGCTATCCTCAGGCAGGTACTGGGGCTATTGCTACAAGCCAACAAATTCAAAAAGGTGAGCAAGTTGACCTTGGTAGCCAGAAGTTGTCACAACGGTCTGCTGGGCTGAAACAACGTGAGACGAAACCAAGTAATAGAGACCCATTCCAAGCTGATAAAGTGACGGTTTTCCTCCCATGCCAGACTGATGGAATTCTCAGCAGTAAAATTCCTCAAATCAGCCAAACAGACTTTGATGACTCCCATCAGTCCACAACAGAATTTGTCTTTGAAAGGCCGAGTAAAGAAGCAGCACAGCGAGGCCGATCCTGTGTGGTGTCAATTCAAGTAAAGGGCGATTGTATCAGGCTGCCAGATGGTGGAGCCCCCAGTGCCTCATCTCGCCTCTCAGACTCAGGCATTGAGAGTGAGCCAAGCTCCTTTGCCACTCAACTTGGTCTAGGGCCACATACCTGTGCGGGGCCAGGTACCACTGAATTATGTGTCACTGCTCCACAGCCTGAGAGGACTCTCCAGAGTGCTGCTCCACGGCCTGCTCAACAAAGCCCAGTACAAAAGCCTAGTGGCACAGGAGAAGCTCTGTACCCAGAAAATACAAGCGCTGTCAGTGGAGTCCAGTCTTCGCTCACTTCCATCAACTCCCTGCCCTCTGATGATGAGGGTGAAGGTTCCTCAAAGAGCTGCAGCGGAGCTGATGTGCTTGCTGGCAGGAAGTCTAGTGTTTTGGTGCAAGAGCAGAGTGTAGTCTTTTCTGGCGATGTAACTAAAAGGCCTGATGTGGCCTGCAACCCTGACACCGGTTCAGGTGATCACCAGCTTAGAAAACCTGCATTAGACATGGAAACGAACTTAACAGGCAGTTTGGAATTTGGAGTAGAGGAAGCAGGTGGCCATGGGACACTGAAAGAACCCCGTAGTGAACCCCATACAGCCTGCCCCTCCAGTAATTCTGCTACTAGTAGCACTGACATGGTAAAACGCGGGATGGTAGAAAACTACTTTGGCTCATGTTCCAGCACAGATGTGTCTGAGATCAGCCCAGTAGAAACATCTGCTATCACTTTAGGAATCCAAACAGGACCACAACTTGAGGAAGATGAGGATGAGACGGAACATGAGATGATTGAGAATGGATACTATGAGGAAGGTGATGGCTACGCTTTTGTAAATGGCGTTGCAGACGATGAGCAAACTGTGGCAGGGGATGCAGCTGTTCAAGAGACAAGCCTCCTGTTTGAACAGCTTGGCATAGGAAACACCCATGGAACAAATGATTTATCTAAAGCTCCTATGCGCCCCAACCTAGCCTCCAGCAGTGTTGGATATAGTTTGGGTAGACCTTCCTATTCCTCCACCTCCTTTTCTTCCAGCCTGCATTGGTATGAATGTGCACCCATGCCACAGATGAAAGCGTGAGTCATCTTCTAAGTTTTTTTTTTTTTTCTAAAATCCCTCCTAATGGTATATTAGTGCATACATTTCTGATATTTTATACATAACAAATACATATTTATTAACCAATTTCATAATAAATTTGCAGATTCATCAAGGCCAAGGAAGAAATGAAGCAGCTAAAGCTCCCTGGTTCCTTGTACAGTGAAGTCCCAGAGCTTGCCTCCGCTGTGCCCTATTTCAGCTTAGAGGAAGATGAGTGCTGTGAAGAGGGCATCCATCTCATAGTGTGTGTCCATGGCCTGGATGGTAGGAGACTTTCCATCAGAATCTTTGACAATAAAGCTGTCCCTTTACAATTCTTTAGCTTTGTACCCAAAAACATAATCTTGCTTGTTGTTCCCTGTATTGCTGCAGGAAACAGTGCAGACCTGAGACTGGTGAAGACTTACCTTGAGCTTGGTTTGCCTGGTGCTCGTATCGACTTCCTAATGTCTGAAAGGAATCAGGTTAAATTCAGAGCCTTTTACTCACAAGTTTAAATAACTAAATCAAATGCACATTAAAACTCAATCTCCTCTTTTGTTAATTTGATATTTTTTTCATCTGCAGAACGACACATTTGCTGACTTTGGGTCAATGACAGACCGGCTGCTGGATGAAATAGTCCAGTACATTCAGCTATACAATCTTACTGTGTCAAAGATAAGGTAATATTCTTCTGTAATATCAGATTGTTGATTAGTGGAAAAAAGTTTATCATGTTTTACTACCCTCAGGAATAAGTTAGTGATTCATCAAATAGCAGCGTGATGCAACAAACTGGGTCATACCATGAAGAACTGTTGTGGAAAAACTGCAACTTGTAGCAGTGGCTTATTCTTATATGTACAGCAAACCAATTAAATTTAAGCAAATGTTGTAAAACAGACTACTGAAGAGAGTACTAAATCTTGTTTATTAGTTAATTTATGCTGTGCCTAATCATCATAATTTATTTACAGCTTTGTGGGTCATTCCCTGGGGAACCTCATAGTTCGCTCAGTGCTGACGAGGCCCAGGTTTAAATGCTACCTGAACAAGCTGCACACCTTCCTTTCCCTATCTGGACCTCACCTGGGCACACTGTACAACAGCTCAGCTCTGGTCAACACAGGTGAATGTCAGAAATCACCTGGCTGTACTCGCAAAGACTAGCATTGCTATAATTTTTAAACTGTGAAACTTTGCTCCTAGGCCTTTGGTTCATGCAGAAGTGGAAAAAGTCAGGATCACTGCTGCAGCTGACATGCAGGGATCACGCTGACCCTCGCCAAACTTTCCTTTACAAACTCAGCAAAAAATCTGGTTAGCTATGCTCTTTTAAACTCATTTTTTGGGCTCTATATTTGGAATACAGTATGAGAAGCATAACTTTACAAATTATTTGCCTTTCAAGGTTTGCAGTATTTCAAGAATGTGGTGCTGGTGGGTTCACTGCAAGATCGCTATGTTCCCTATCATTCTGCTCGAATAGAGATGTGTAAAACTGCATTAAAGGACAAACAAACAGGTGTGTGGAAGTAATTCCTTAATGAGCACATTCATAAGATGACCAGTTCAAACATGGTTTGTTATGTTAATTAAGTTTTTAGATTCTGCATTGCAGAGAAGTGACAGTAGAAGCAACTGTCCTGAGAGCACATACACAATGTGAAGTCTGTGTTGCACTTTCCCCTTACTAATAATAACAATATTTTAGTTAAAGTTGTTTTATTTTTCTATACCAGGGCCCGTGTATGCTGAGATGATTGAGAACCTGCTGCTGCCAGTACTTCAGAACAAAGACTGCAATCTCGTACGATATGATGTCATTCATGCCCTACCCAACACAGCCAACTCCCTTATCGGCCGGGCGGCCCACATTGCCGTCCTTGATTCAGAGATCTTCCTGGAGAAGTTCTTCCTCGTTGCAGGTCTCAAGTTCTTTCAGTAGAGCTGCGTCGTCACAACACTTGACTGGGATAATAGGAATGTGGCTCAAATACCTCACAGCAACTAAAAGTTATTCTGATGGTGGCATCTACATTATCATTTCTTTTATGAAAACACTTTTCAACTACATTTGAACAAAATCTGTTACTTTTGTGTTATATTGGAATCATGGTGGATTTGGAGTTGGACTTTTTTTTTTAAATTTTACTACCTTTTTTTTTTTTTTTTTTTTAACATTGTTTTTTGTGTTTGGGAAATAATTTTCCCTGTTGTATGCTATATTTTTTAGTGTTATTTATGTGTTATGTTTTCACTTTAAACTGTTTTAGCCAGAGTTCAAGGAATTTTAGATGCTGAACTGGAAGTGTAGCTGCTACAGATATGAATGGCTGTTTCTGGTGAGCTGGCCCAAGTCGTCTGCACATACTGTCCTCACCGTTGCAAATGTTTTTCCACAAATTTTAAGAGACACTGCATTGATTTGCACCACAACTACATTTTACTAGCTTTTGTACTGAAAATCGTCATTTGTACAAGTTACTTTTTTTAATCAACAATTTTCCATCATTTTTAAAGGCAAGGATTGCATTTGAAATAGGATTGTTGCTCAGATTTTGCAGCTTTGGTCTTAATACTTGATGCTGTTCCTTGCCATTGCAGCATTCTGCACATTTACCCAGCCTGGTGTTGGGAGAGTAAAGCTTTGCCTATGACATAATGACATTTTATTAAAGGGGTTCTAAGCAATGATTATTATTCATCAAAAGCACATGTTGTATGAACTTGTATTGAAAGTATTTGCTTGATCAATTGGTAATTATTTATGTTTTAAACTGGAAAGTATTGGTTGGAATTAAGAAATATTTCATATATATATATATATATATATATATATATATAATATCTCTCATTATACTTTGCCATTAAATATGCATATTATAAAGGTTAGAAAACTTTCTTTCCTTGTGTTCATTTCAGGAGTTGGAGGTTGTTACTTCCAAATGTCTGGTTAACTGCAGTAAAAAGAATCTCAAATCATGACACATTGCCTATGAATACAATCTTCTGCTGCAAACCTAAAATAGGGTACCTGCATTTCCTATATCTTGCCTACAGCAAATACAGTTTTAATGAGCTGCTGTTATTTTCTAATTTAATGAAGTTTAGTTTTGATTCGTTTTTGTTACACATTATTAGGAATTGCTGTAGAAATTCTGTTTATATATTTCTTTATTTTACATTTCAGCTTTATAGTGTTGGTATTTTTCCTATGATTCTGGCCAAATTTCTGTTTTGTAGTTTTGTTTTTGCAATGAATCAAATAACCCTGCAGGGGGCATTATAAACACAGGGATCCTTCAAAGTCCCTCAGTAGATGCAGAAGTGAGTGCAATATAGAAATCACAATATATAGTTGATGGAACTCACTATCTTAATTAACACAGAGCCCCAGTCATTCTTAAACTGAAGGAATGACAAAGAATATTTATTACACAAACCTGCACATAATCTCCGGAATGTTTTGTAAAAGTTTATTGTCGTTTCCTCCGGTGGTATTGCATATTGCAATCATTTTCCATCACTTTTAAGGGCAAAGATTGCTATTAGGAGAGGGGGGCAAACCATTGCGTCCTGTATACAATCAGAATGTCCTGGACTAGAGTATTGATAAACCCTGAAAAGTGATGATATTCACTTCGATGATTGGGGTATTTTAAGTTTACTTTTGTTTTAAGTGGTGTTTGGCAGGAGTGTAACTGTGCAAATCTAAGAAATTCGACTTCACCAAATCAAGCTCCACGTGTTAATGGTGATGACTGCAATGAAACGGCACCACGTGCAGCTGATATTGGAAAAAGCTACAATTTAAACTTCCACAAGAGTAATTACACTACTCTGAACTGTTTTCCTTGAACGTATTCAGCGGTAAAACAAAAACTAACAACCACAGCACTTGTCCAACCTAATTAGCACGGCTGTGAAAGACAAATGGGGAGGTAAGTTATTTTAAGTTGAAATATGATCATGAAACCCCTATAGTGATTAGAATACACGTCTATTTAGCAAGCATAAATGTAACAGCTCCAAAATAATTCTCAAACAAGACGTGAAAATTTGACCCAAAAAAAAGAACAAATAAATCTAACATTAACCTATAACCCCAAGCACCCCCACAGTTATTGCAGGTGGTATGACCCAATCGTTTGGGCTTCAGGGTGGCTGTTGAAGCAAACTTGTTCAACATAGAAAGGGGCGAGTAGAAAAGTGTTGTCTTCCCAACTTTTGTCCCTGATTTTACTCGAGAAAAACCAGAAGACTGCGTTTGAATAAGCACGGAAATTATCTGCATATTAACTTTTGAGTTCCATCGGCTCTACTCCTCTGATAGTAAGTAATTTATTGTTTCGTAAGTTAAACTGATGATAATGCACTTGTTGCACCATTAGTTACAACTTCATCCTAACGAACCTAGTTTTCTTTTGGGGAAAATAGGATGTAGACAGTAGAATATTTCCTTTTAGCTCGTCTTTTTGGTTTTGTTGCCTGCGTATAAATATGTGTAACTTGGACTGAAACTTTGTTATAAGTTGCGTCTTTGACATGGTTATGCTGCCTTCAATAGCGTTCAGCAATTTAGAGAGCAGTCCACACATGTTTAATACCCCTCTGGCATCCCTTGCAGGCTGTTTTTACCTTTAAAAAAAAAAAACACACACACAGTAATTTTAATTCTAAATACTTGTCCGTACTCAGAATCAACCCTTGGATCCCAAATCTGAAAAACTGGTGGATTCCCCCCATTGTTTTAAAGTGGGATGAGTGAACATGGTGTTCCCCTATTTATGCAAATGTCCCCTGGTTTCTTTTTCTTGCATGGTTTTAAAGGGTAGAGAAGAATTCTGATACTCCAGACAGCTTGCACAGTGCAGACAGGGGATGTTGTTTTTCCACTATATCCAGCAGTGTGCTCAGAAGTGGGGATTATGACAGTCTTGGAGGAGAATTAAAGCATACAGATGGCTACTCTTATGTGATGCCAGGTTTCACCCTTGTCAGCAACAAGGGAGATATTTTAAAGATGTGAACAAGCATTGTTTAGAGTAAGCTTGTATGCAGCAAAGAGCTATTTAATAAACCGGGTAAAGTTTAGACTTAAAAATTTTGCAATATTAATATTTATTATGTAATTTGCGCATTTTCATGATTGTATATTTATTGTTGAATCTCAAATGTCATAACAAACATGGGCAAAATATTGCTTTGTGTTTAAACATTCATTAAAATGATCACCATAAACCAGTCATCAATCACAACATGCATCTTTTTGATTGATCAGACAGATTATGTGTTACTTAAATTGAAACATCTATCATATGAGTAAATTCTCTTTCATAAATGCAGTTGTTTTCTATATTGATATATGGATGAATCCAAATGAATGATCAACATCAATAGACATACGTGTGTAGCAACTATTCTTCATGGTCTAAGACATAAAACACCTTGAACCATTATCATTATCACTCAAACATTGCCAGTGTGACAGTACACTGTGGTCCGCTGAGATTTCTACCATTTGCTAGTTATTCAGAGTTAAGTTAAAGTTCAGCAGGATTGTGTCATCGATAAATCATGCTACTGGAATTTCTGGTTTTCTTAAATGTCTGTTTGCACTGACACCCAGTTGTTAGTGGGGCTGTGTTTGAACATGTCCATAAATCATATTTGGTTGGACCATAAAAGCCAAGAACACTTACTTTTCTAGTTCCTTTAACTTCACACCTCACACTCTGGCAACACCACTTTAATGTTTTATTTTCTTCTCATTTATCTCGTTTGAAAGGTCTCTTTTAATCTTATGCTTTTGAATGTATGTAAACAAATTTTTCTTTTATGTGAATACAAAATTCCTGAAGAGTTGGTTGTGAAAAGGCAGTTGGACCAAAAAGTAACAACACAGTGTCCAAGGATGTCCTACTATGCTTTTTACTTAAACGTGGTTGGTACAACAACATGCTGCGTTAGTTGCTGATTTTTTTCCTATTCCAAGTTTTTTTTTTTTTTTTTTTCACCCTTTTTTGTCCAGAGCAGGATTTAGGGGGATCAGAGTCGGGGCACAGCAGTAATTAACCTGATTAATTGATTCTTAGACGTTAATCAGATGAGCTCCGTACCAGTTGGGGCTTTGGGTACGCATAACGGCAAGATTCAGATGAACCTTGGTTGCTCTTAAGAGTGGCCTCCACCAGGACCCTTTCTTTTGTATATTAGGCACAATCTGGACTAGTTCAGCCACTTTTTTGTAATGTTCTGCCAAATCACTAATAAGATACACAAGGATTACCTTATTGTTTCTTATTAATCACTGTGTTCCCTGTGTTGCTTTGTTTATTTATGTACAGAACTTTATTTCAGATGTGTTTTTTTTTAAAGGGCTTTATGAATAAAGTTGAGTTGAGTTGACTGTTGTGAGGATTAGATTATGATAAACATTTGTTTTTTTTTTTTAACCCCAAACTAGAAGCTGACCGATTTATCGGCCGGCCAGATATATCGGGCCGATAGTTGTGTTTTTTCTGGTATCGGTATGATATCGGCCGATACTGCAGATACCATGGCAGTCTAAATTTAAAAATAAACCACATACTCTTCGTGTTTGTTTTCATAGACCCTTAATGCAGGCCCTCTTACTAGTTGTCCCAAAATAACACATTATAATGAGTCATTTTCAAATCAAACAACATGCATTTGTAATGTTGATGTGGATCTCTTTCAGAGACTCCCATGAACATTTTCTGATATCATTATATGCATATTTAACCCACTGATGTTAAATTGAAACGTTTAAGCACATGGTATGCCGAACTTGATATTTCACAACCACAATTTATTTTTTTGAATAAAAAAGAAAAAGATTACATTGTTTCTGATATTTGTTGAATAATGTAGATAAAAAATAAAACGCATCCAATGGCACAAGGGTCTTGTCAATTGTTGTGCCATGAACTATGTTATTTTAATTCTATGGTGTTCTGTTTCTTCATGTTGAATCCTATTCTGGGTATTATAAGTATTTATGTTCATGTACATTATGTATCTTGTGTATATCCATGTTCTTATTTCATGTTTTGGCCGATATATTGAATATCAGCCGATATATCAGATATTGGCTTTTTAAAGCCCCCAATATCGGTATTGGCATCGGCCCCTAAAAATAATATATCGGTCGGGTTCTACCCCAAACGTACAGGCCATAGTGTGTTAAGTAGTGGGAGGCATCCATGTCTGAGAATGGGATTGTTTTAGTTTTGTTTTGATTTGACATGGCATTGAAGACTGTAATAGCAGTGCAGACAATTCTATGCTAAACTGGAAGCCATAAGAGAGCGCAGACCTCTGAGAGCCATTGTATTCTGCCAATGATTGTGGGCATTATTTTTGGGTTAAAAGCTTTTTTCGGGGGGGGTGTGTCTTTGCTCATCACACTCTATTGCCTGCCTTTTTTAGATGCAATATGGATGAACTGCCTTGGAACACATAAAAAGTGAAGGACAGTGGGAGCAGGAAAAACCTTAAGAGGTGAAGCGCACATAAAGTACTTGTCACAGACATTTTCAAGACATAATGTCTGCCTCTACCAAGCAGGAGCGAACCCTTTGTGTTCTCCTTCCCAACAAAGACCAGCTGGACATTACTGTCGGGGTGGGTGTTTGAGATCTCTCTGAATAAGTTCTTGACTATCATAAAGAGTGCTGAATGAGTGGTCATTGTCCTCTTCATCACTATAGTAATACCTTTACAGTATGCTGTCTAATTTGATACACTTTTCTTTATCTATTTTTTATCTGGTCCAGCTGAAGTCCACAGGGCAGGATGTTTTTAATCGTGTTGCAGAGCTTCTTGGAATCAATGAGCTACACTTCTTTGGCCTCACAGTTGTGAAAGGTAAGTTCACTCTTCATTGACCCTTCAGTCTCTGAACCTGAAAGTACACTTTCCATGACAGTACGCAGAAGCATGGAAGTGATAACAGACAACGAAGCGCCACATTTCAGCAACATTTACATTGTAAACAAGAATCATGTTTGAGTGCCACAATGGTTTTACTGCAGTGACACTTATTTATCTAATATCCAGATCAACTTTGTTATCATTAGGCCATTTCACCAAAGCAAAAATATATCATTTTCCCTCCAACTGTACATAATTGAATGGTGTAATCCACTTTAGCCACTGAGTAAAGTCCTAAACTTTCTGTTTCTGGTGTTCCTGTTTAACAAATACGTTGAAATGCCTCGGTAATCTTGTGTGGCTCACTGCTTGAACAAACAGCCTTTTGTTTTTGTGGTGTTGGTTCAGCGATCACTTGGGCCTGAATTCCTGCAATATTAACTTCATTAAGCCTGGAATGCACCCTCGCATTCCTGTGCTTCACTGAGGAGGGATGGGTTGATGTTGGGGAAAAGGAGGGTGGGTTGGGAGTAGAGGTGAAAGATGGAGAGGGGGACTTTTCATGAAACGGGCTGTCTTGCTCAACTGTTACTCAAAGGCCTTAATGAAGGATGAGAACGTGAGGGAGTTGGAGTGAGTCAGAGTGAGAATGAGACCAGCTGAGAGAGGAGATGGATGATTAGAAGAGCAAGTTGCGAAACAGTTTGGTGTGCGTGATTTGGCTACAAGCAGTTAAACAAAATATGATAAAGTGGATCAAATAGAGAATGCCTATGTCATGACTCATAGGACCAGGCAGAGTGTGTTACCACATCATCATGCTTAGTGCAGGTTCCGAATAGCTTCTTATACCCACCAGTGAGATGGAGGCTTGCTTTATCTTTTGCTAAAACAACATTGATGTAGAGCCTTACATACAGGGGGTTTCATAATGGACAAGTTGCATAACATCAAGATAAGACGTTGACATTTTTAAGTTTGTTGAGTGTCAATACAGGTTTTATCTTTGTTGTATTTGGAAATAGAAAATGGGAGTATAGATATTAGCATTGTGGTTGTGGTTTTCTGGTAGCCTCTCTCAGAAATGGAAAAACCACTTTTTCTTTAACCTTAACGAATCCCATTGTTGGGGCAGATTTTACGCTTGGTTACATTTTTGTTTTCTTTGCTCCCTGTGTCCTTACTAATTGTCTTTCTCCTTCTCAGACAATGAGCACATATTTTTAGACATGGAGGAGAAACTAACTAAGTACTTTCCCAAGGAATGGAAGCAAGATTCGGGAAAGGTAAGGCAGCTTTTTGCCTTAGGTTTCATGGTAAAATCCAATCTTAATCAATTATATATGTCAGTTGCATGTAGGCTATTGGACTGAAACTCTCAATTAACTGTTTTATTTAAAATGACACTAATGTGGCACATCCCCTTTTCACAGGGATCACAGAGGAGACCCTTTCCTCTAGTACTCTGCCTCAAAGTGCAGTACTACGTAGAGAATGGAAGGCTCATTTGGTAAGTCTACTTATTATTCATGTTTGTTTTTTTCACACATGGACAAGCTTTTTGGTTGTTTGTTTTATAGCTGTGCCCTTTGTGTTTCAGCTTGCTTTGCGATAACTTTGTGTTTTGTGTGTGTTTGTGTGTGGTACCAGTGAGCGAAAGGCACGACATCTATACTACTCTGACTTGCGGGAGCGAGTGTTACGCTCTGAATGTCGTCAACAAGAGGAGGTGTACTTCCAGCTGGCTGGTTATGCGCTACAGGCTGACCTCGGTGACCACCCGTTGCAGAGGGAGGGTGTAGAGGTCACCCCTTATTTTGAACCCAAGGAATACTTTCCCCCCTGGGTAGGTGTTACCATGTAACAGTAGCTTTCAGAAATACTTTAAAAAGCCCTTCATGTTTGAATATTGAACACTGTCCTTAAACATTTTGAGCTGTTCTTCACTCCTGTTTCTTTTCCTCTTGTAGATTATAGCTAAACGTGGAGTGGACTATTTACTTTGTCATGGACCGAAGGTACACCAGGAAATGTGGGGCATGTCAGCTCGCGATGCCATCCTCTGCTTCATCAGAGACTCATGCCAACTAGAAGATGTACCAGTCATATTTTACAGATTGCAAAAGGTCTCAACTCTATGAAATTATTGATTTAATCTAGTTATTTGAATCATTTGAATTATTTAACTAGGCTGTTCTGCTTCTTTTTAATTTGTTCCAGGAAATCCTTCTTTCCCCCTTTTTGATCAAAACAAGGTTTAAAAAAATAAATAAATCACCCCAAATGCACCGAGTTTGGCTGCATTCGAGCTGTGCTGGACAAATGACTAAAGGGCAGTTATGTAACCCTCTGTCTATTTCAGTATCTTATCCTCCCTTTTCAGAATCGCTAATTTACTGAGTGATATTTGAAGGCTGGTCCATGCAGTGTGTAATATGTTATCACTCTGAATTAGTTCTCAGCATCAGCTCAGAATTTTTCTGTGAAGTTGGGGAGGAGGCTTTACTGTGAAAAGGCTATCTTATCTGAGCCACTCAGATGCTTCTCTGACATCTCATCATTCGTTTGTCCAGGACAAAAAGGAGGAGAGAGGAACAACATTGCTTGGTCTGACCTTGCGGGGAATGCAGGTTTATCAGGTGCGTGTTCGTGTTATTAATGGTCAGCTGGTACGTCAGCGCATTGATACCCAAAATTGAATCTGCGTTCGCTCAAAGATTTAGTCTTTGTATTTGTAGCCCTATTAAGACCTCTGACTGCTCGTTTGAGGAATGTGTGGGATTGCCACCGACGGCGGTCTGTCAGGAGATACCTGCCCTGCCATGCCCGTTAGTTGTTTGATCTGTCCGTCAGGGGCCATCTGGGGGGATTAGCACACCAGGCCTGGCTGATTTTAAAAGCCAACAGACCGTGAGATATCTTGAGAAGCCTTTGGCCTTTTCTAAGTCCAGATGGCCCCCCCAAAAAAAAAACTGATTATTGATATTTCACTCTGTAATGCATTTAAGCAGATTACATATCCAAAAATCCGTTAATTAAATGTGGGTGCTTTGTGTCCACAGGAGGTGAGCAACACCCGGCAGCTGTTATACGACTTCCCTTGGTCAAATGTTGGACGTCTAACCTTCCTGGTATGGACACTTCTCAATTGCTCATTTCCATTTCTTGTTAAGATTGAGTGGAATGCTTGTAATTATTTAATGAACATTAACAATGTAAAATATATTGTCCCATTCAGGGAAAGAAATTTGAGATCCAGCCAGATGGCTTGCCATCAGCCAGGAAGCTGGTTTACTATACTGGATCATCATTCCGCTCTCGCCACCTCCTCTTGCATCTGAGCTGCAGCCATCAGCTTTACCTCAGCCTCCAGCCTGCTCTTAAACACCTACGCCAGCTGGAGGAAAGCAAAGGTAAAGGAAAAAAGAAATATAAGGAGAAGATCAATATCCCTGAGCTTCACAGTTTGGCAGTGGAGTTACTTTATTCAACAAAATAATGCAGTAGTCACCGAAGGTTAAATGCAAACCATAAGAAAAGTAACTTTTTTCACAACAGTTCTATAAAACAACTTTCAGTCTCTGTCGAACGAGCCTTACCAGTTTTCTAGCTCTATATTTGGTACTTTATACCAACTTCTCAAATATAGTTCATTCCAAAACAATAATTGTTTGTTTGTTGTTTTTTTCCTATATTTTTATTTGAAGCAGCTCTGTACCTTCACATCTTTGTCCCAGAATGAACTTGCACATTCCCATATTCATTGCAGGGCAGTTTATATCTCCGTTTTTATACTTAAAGCAGAAATTGTCCCTCATTAATTTGATTCTGTCAAGTCTCGTTGTGATGTAAAAATCAAGTAATTATCTGAAGCTGCATGTTGCACAAATTGTGGTCTGTGCATATCTAAAAAAAAAAAAAAAAAAAAAAATTTAAATGTGTACAAATTTATAATTGGTGATTATATCATTTTCATGCAGATTTCCTTGTGTGTTGAATGCCATTAGCTTCCACTGCTGTTTTTGATTTGTATTTACATGGTGTGAGTGAGGGAAAGGAAAAGAGAAAAAAGAGGATGTATAAATATTCTCACTTTAGGTGTTTTTTTTCCTCCCACATTTCAAAGGAGATTTGATTTGCATAATGGAAATGACTGAATTGATTCTGAGTGGGCAAAAATGGAAATTGGTGACTCATTAGCTGTAACTGGACTCAGCTGGCAAAAAAAAGAGATCATGACTGATCAACATTTTCCCAGATGCAACACAATATCTCAGACATTCCCAGAGATTAAAGGAATCTCTCCAGAAGAAGTTTTTCCAGTTTCTTCTTGTGGATGTCCACTGAAATGGTGATCACATTTTCTAAAAAGTTTTATTTCTGGTTTATACAACAACTTTTTTTTTTTACTGCAGTGGGATACAACTTAGCTATATATATTAATTTCAAATCACTCATGGACACATTTGATTAACATTTCTTTATTGTATGTTTTCAAAAGATTGCTTTAGATTTGTTTGGACAGTGAATGGAAACCCAGATTTGTTTTTCTAATTTACAAATAGCAGGATTGTTCTAATGTGGAGCATATTTCTACATAGTGTTACAAATTTAACATTTAGTTTATCTTTGTCTGTACCTTCTTTGAGTGAATGATGATTGGACTTGCTTGCTCACTGAGAAAAGCTTTTGGTATCTACAGCGGATGGCTGGACCACATTAGTTTGAGTTTTCCTGTTATGTCAGAAAGAGCTGTTTTACACAAATTTTAAAAACTGAATTTCATTCATTGTAGAGAAGAAATGTTACAGAGAATCGTACATCAGTGATGACCTGGATTTGGACCCACCAGGCAGTGAAAGCAGCCCCGGTCTGTCTCGACACTCCACCAGTAGCTCTGGCATAGAAGCAGATGCCCGCCAGCACAGCCTCTCTGCAGAGATGGCCCCCATGGATGAACAGCCAGGAGAGAAGTGTTTGAGTTTAGCAACCAGCCAAGACAGCTCCTGCACTTCTGGGTTTGACACGGGCAGTAAGGCTCGGATAGAAGACGAAGGGTGGCAAGAGGAAGGTGAGAAGTTCAATTCTGAAACAGATTTTTATTCATCTTTCATTCGACATAGATTGATACTTTGCTTGTTTAATAACATTGGTCATGACAACAGCTACATTTTAGGTTTGTATTTCATTTGCTTGTGTAGTGTTAGTAAAGCTGGATTTTTACTCGCGCAGCGTCTGCGTCATGTCGGCCCCGCAGAGCTGACACAGAGGCAGTATGTGTTTTTACTAGAGTAAAAGTGCCATGTTGCCGTTTCTTTTCCGGATCTGCTGGCAGCAGTAGGGCTGGTATGGCCGGTAAACTCCACAAGGCAGAGTTTTATCGATGATTCAACATACAAGTTTACTATATAATTACATGTACTGATCAGTCTTTATGGGGTGCTATTAGTAGACAGAGCTGCATAACTAAGCCGGCTAATTCTGCACATGAGTCCTTGTTTGGGTTCTTTGTTGATTTTGTGCAACAAATCAGCAATGTGGCTGCAGAATCAGTAATGTAAACAGTCACCGGAGCTGGAAAAACTCAGTTTTATGTCACTTTTGTCTGTAGTGTAAAGGTAGTCAAATATCCCGAAACAAGTAATCCTAATCTGACCAATCACAAGGGAGTACTTCTGTGTAACTGCAGTCGCATAGCCAGGGTGCACGTCAGGTCTGTAAGAGGTGCGCGTCAAGGCTATGCGGATCTACGTGGAGCATACAGCGGTGACGCCGTAACCCTCCTTACGCAGACGACGTGAGTATAAATCCAGCTTTAGGATTGATGGATTATTACTCTGATATATCTCACTCTTACTATTAAATAAGTTGTCATTTCAAAAAATACATACCAGTACTGGAATTACGAACATGTAAAAAAAAAGAAAAAGATGAACACTTTATTAATCCCAATTGGAAAATTGTTTCTTTGCATTCGACCCATCCTACGTAGTCACACTAGCAGCAGTGGGCTCCCTCAGTGTGGTGCCTGGGAAGCAGTTGGGGATTAAGGGCCTTGCTCAGGGGCCCACAGTGGTTTACTTTCAGTGGGTGAAATATAATTATTGATTATATTTGTAAATGTATGAATATGTTAATGGAGAGTAAGAACTTTTCTTTCTTTTTTTTAGAAATCAAAACCAGTGTTGGAAGTCCAGTTGAGGTCCTCGTTGATGATCTTCATGAAATGTTCCAGTTGGCTGATCTTCTTGAGGGAGTGTCAGTAGATTGTGCAGAAATCTCCTCAGACACTGACTCACAAGGTATCATAAGCTGATGTCATCTTACCCTGGAAACATTTTTTTTTTAATGAAACTGTGTGCTCTCATCTTTGTAAAATTTGACCAGTGAAATCATGTCGGCCCCATAGAAAACAAAGGTTTTCCTCCAGACGGTGACAAAGATGCCACAAAGTTACTGAAAAAGGATATGTTGAAACAGGTAAGTCTTACATTTTCTTTCCGTTGCTTTTTTTGTGTGTGTGTGTGTGTGTTTTGTGTATTTCCTTCACAAAGCTTTCTATCAACATTCTAGATACTGAAATCCAGAGCACAAGTTTGTGTGGATCGACACAGCCACAGTCTAGATGATGTCCGTCTGTTCCCACATCCAGCACCTCTCGGGATGACAATGCCGCCCGATTCCTCACACAGCTACACCTTCGGGCTTCCAGATGCCACGACAAACACAAAGGCTTCTGTTGATCACAGTTATTACCCCTCTGTTACCTGTCCATCCAGACCTTCCTTTTATGGCCGCAGATCCACCAACTGCCTCTCCCTGGACATGTTGGGTGATGAACAGTTCCTGGAATTCATACTCTGAGCACATCAGCACATGTTCCTTTTATTTACAGCGCAACTTGATATGAAAGTGTCTAACTCATGAATGTTTCAGTGTGTTGTGGGATGGGGCAACGCTGCAAAGTGTAGACATTGATAATATTAGAACCCTGCATGCCTCCACCAAAAGATGTGGATTAGATAACAGAGATCTAATTCAGAAACTTTTCAATGAGCAAACTGAACATATTTATTATTGTTGTATATTATGTACATACTACTTGCACTATTTTATAACATTTTAACTTGTATGAACAAAATACTTATCTAATCTCATGTTTGTCTTTTGTAAATTATACTGTTAACATTCTCCAAAGTGTCTCGAGTGTATAAAGTTTGACACCAATGGATATTTTTACTTTTTCTGCACTGGTTTCTCATAAGATGTGACTCACTTCAGTCTTTTTTTATATAAAAATTTCTGTGTCTTATTTCAGAGAATCTCCAGAAGTCATGGTGCTGATATTGTGGTCCTGTAATTCTTTTTAAAGTTTTTGTTTTCCCTTTTGTAATAATGTTTTATGATAAAATACTGTTTTGTGTAGCATCGTCTTCCATGCTTTTCCTGTTTAGTGTTCCACATCCACAACACTGTAGCTATTGATGTGGAAAAATTGACCTTTGACAGCTGGCATTGTATTCATCCAAAGCTTCCCCATTCTGTACTATCCTCCGTCTGCTGACTAGAGAAAAGTATTAATTATGGAGCACTATTTTTGTAATCTGTAAGTGTGGAATGAATCTGTTGGATTTTTTTGTGTTGCGTAACCCTTGAACAAAAAGGCTTCTGTTACTTTTTCTTCCCTCAAATATTGTCAGTGGTTTGTATTTGATAATTGGTATGAACTGATGTATTAGGCCAACGTGACGTCACTTGGAAAAAATGTCAAACAAAGGTTTTTCAATGCCAGTAATATATCAACAGTGTTAAATTACATGAATATATCTGTTTTATCAAAAGCAGTTTTTTTTCTCTCTTCTTTTTTTGTCTTAATAAATTTGTAATGCCACAGAATAATGAGAGCAAGAGTTTTCACTGTTTCGCTAAAAGAAAAGGTTGGGAGTTCTAAACTTTCTCATTCCATATCTCGCGAGATTCCGAATGACGTATGCGGAAGTTTACATTCCGTGATTGTAAAACGTGCCGCTGATGGCAGCCGTGAGCTGAAAAGCCGGCTGTTGGATTTGTTTGCTTGCTCCCGACAGCGTTATATGTGAGCAATGTATTCCGTTTTAATGAATGCAGTTTTGTCCAGTTCTCCTGACTACGACCTTTTATTTGAATCTCTGTCTTGGCCGAGTGAGACGTGGCCGGAGACCGAGCGGGTGGAGGCGCTGACAGCTCTCATAGGAGGGCTCGGGTCTCTTCTGGCTGACTCGGATTCAACTCCGCTTACTGGTTCAAAAAGATGCCGTATTTACGAAAAAATTGAATCGGTTATTTGGACGAAATGCCTGCCTCTCCTCATCAGAATATCCGCTGAGGGAGGAGAAAATGTGCGTTGCGTGGAGAGTACAGCCGCAGTCTGCAGACTTTTGTGTGCATGTGTCGCCCTGTGCAATGAAACCGTTTGGAGACGAGCGGTTTTGTCCATCATGCCTTCATTGCTGTCTTCAGAGGAAGAGCTGCACGTTTCGGGACGACTCAGTGTGGAGGTTGCCACCGAAGTCATGGCTGCTCTCATACCTTTCCTTTCAGTGGACGAACATCTCACACGCAGCACCTTGTTGTCAGCCTTGTCCTCCATCAGATCTCTCCCTGACCCGCTGGTGTCCAAAATCATAGTTAGGATTATTTTAACAATACTGAACTCCTGTAGCGCTGCGAGGTCAAACAGCATCCTTCAGTTCATCCTGGATGATCTGTGTAGCTGGCACTCCACCGAGCGCACACCTGCGGTGACGGAGCGGACGCTGCTCTGTTTAACCGCCCTGTCAGACCACCTCCTGAAATCTCACAGCTCTCCTTCCTCCTGCACCTGTGATCCCGACCCTCGTCTGTCTCCTCAGTTCTGGAAGATTGTTCAAGATGGACTGATTCACAGAGACAGCTTGTCACGAAAGAGGGCACTGTACCTGCTGAAAAGATGTGCAGCACTGTCTGAGGAAGAGGGATTTGACTGTCCTCCCTCTACAGCAGAAGAAGGTGCAACGCAGTGAAGAGCTTACACAATATCAGCTTTATGGGTAATATGGCTTCTTATAACTGCATTCTTAATGCTTTTGCAGAGGGGGCATTGTTCAAATGGGCCCCCAACAAGAGCAAGGTGCTAAGAGAGTTTTGGGAGGATTACACACTAGTGATGGAGACTCTGGAGGAAAACCAGGTAGGGAAATCCCACAAGTGTTATATTACTGTAAAGGTAATGTACAGTTAAGCTTTGCTCGTTTTCTCTGCAGATTCATGTCGTCCGGCCAGTTTTAAACAGAATAGATACACTGATTCAAACTACAGTGAATGACAAACAAGGTAACACGTCATTATTATTATTATTATTATTATTATTTGCTCAAAACATACAAATATGACAAAGTTATGTCTCAGTGTTGGAGTGTGTCTGTTGTCTGAGCCAGTTCTTCATCTGTGTTGTCTCTTCAGGGCAAGGCCTTTTCCATCCCTCCTGGCTTCTGTGTGTATATCAGCGCATGTTCCACAGCGAGAACAAATCCCTAATGAGAGAAGGAGTGTGTCATCTGCTCGAGCTGCAGGTTCTCCAGCAGTCCACTTTTGCATTGGCCTTTTCTCAGGTACACAGTCTGTTCACTATGAAGCAGGCTTAATCATTCATTTCCACATAAAGTTTAATTAAGGTATTAACATTTTATCTTCTTTTGCATTTCTCTGAAGTTTATCGTTGGTCCCTTTATGGATGTTCTCTCTGAAATTTCACTCTTCTGCAGGTGAGGATTTAAAATCAGCAAACAACTCCAGCATCAGAGAAATTGTTTTAAATGAGCCATCTTCTGTCCACATGTAGGGCAGCGGGGCAGAGTGTGGGAGACTGTCCTGAGCTGGCTGTTAAACTCCAAGATTTCATGGTCACCTTCTTCAATAGCCTGCCATCAGAAGCGAGGGGTACAGGAACACAGATGCCACAGAGAATACAAAGCCATGGCCCATGACCCACATTTAATGGTGAAATTGTTTGTCTGTTTGTGAATATTTCCTTTGCTTTGTAGGTCCTGTTTTGCTTCAGTTGATTCAGCAACTGGGCTCTAAGCACTGGTGCGCAGTTCCCCATCTCTTTGTCTGTGAGGCTGTATCCAAACTCCCCCCAAGTCCGCTGTTGGGGATCAGTGGGCTGAATGTTCTGAGGTGGTCCCATTGTGTTTATAGTTTGGCAGACTGTACCAAAGCTGATTATGCAAAACAAGGAGGTTTATTTTTGTATGCTTTGTTTTACAGAGAGGTGCTGTGCTGCACCATGATCACTCATCAGGTCCTGTTGAGAGGAGCTGCCCAATGCTTCTTGCTGAAGAGCGCCTTCCTTCTCACAGTAGTGGTATGACAGTGACACTGTCAATGTTTCATCAAAACTACTAGATTTTTACAAAGCTTTATAAGTATGTCATACATTATGTTCGTTAAAAGTGAGTGTAATATTAGGTTAAATGGAAAAATCTGCATTACTGAAAAGCTGTGCACTATATTATCACGCTAGAGGCCTTCAAATTAATGGTCTAATCTTATACTTAAAAAAAAAGGTATTTGTTTTTCTCATTTGTTTCCATTATTCTATATTGAATAATTTCATTGAAGATTAATCATAAATAAAAACTTCACTGTTGCATCCTTTGGGCATTACCATGACTACAGTGACAATTTGTTGCCAAAGAAAAGAGCAAATATTTAGGATGAGTTTTTACTCATTCGAGTGTTTAATAGCACTCCAAACGACTGTGAAAAGCGCATATAATGTTAAATAGTTTTTTCTGTCAGTTTCAGCAGGAAAAAGAAGCGCGAGGCGCTGTTGTATTGTTTGCATTTGCATTGAAGAGCTTGGTATTTTTGGTATATTTCCAATACATTTGTAAAGCTGTGTGCCATTTCCTTTTCTTTTTTCTTTTGTAGAGTGAAGTCACCCTAGATGATATTTTTAGCTTCCTGATGCATTTCCGTGCTGATGAGTCACTGTGTAGAGGAACAGAGCTCTGGGATCAGGTACGCTTCATCACAGACATTCAGAAGAAACAAAGCTATATTGAACATTGCAGCAGTAGCATAGATGACTAATTGTTAGATTTCATATTTCTGACAGTTGTGCACCTGGTTATTGGAACACGAAGGCAGTTTTAAATCCAGGATTATGGATGGAGATTGCAATGATGCCTCCACAAAAGTGGAAACCGTAAAAGCTTATGTTCAAGGGCAAATGCTGGAGTATCTCCGGGTCCCAGCTAGTACAGGTAAATCTGGTGCAAAGTCATCATAGATGAGGACACTAATAACATCTGCACATGTCATTATGCCCACATGATCCTTATCAGTCAGTTTTCCTGCTCCTTAGGTCAGACTGAAAGGTTACCTGACTCTAGAGAGGCTGATAAGCTGGCAAGGGCCATTCTGCTGTGTATGGACATGGAGAGGAATCGAGCAGGAGCAGAGATCGGTAACGATCTGGAGTCACTGCTGTCTCCCCTGATAGACACCCTGAGCAGGGTCAGCACCAATATGTACCTGCCTCTACGTAAAAGCGACAAGGGCCTGCAGCTTCTCCTCAGACTGCTGCAGCTCGGAGCAATGCCATGTTGTCAACGCGACGGAGCGCAGGCAGGTTTGTTATAACACAGATTCATTATTATAGATGTCAATTCTTAAATTATAATTGCATTAATTCAAAGAGTGAATACGTAAACCTCCCTGATTTAGGCTTGGGGATAAATGACAAAAAAAAATTGGGGGGAATTTTTTTTCATTAAACCAGATCCATTCATTTGATTGCTACAAGTTTGCAAACGATGTCATTGCAAAGTGTTTTCTGGCAAATTGGCATAAACTAAGAAATTCTCATAGCCTGCAAATACAACATATCTGGTAGCTTATGCTTACTTTACTTTGGCATAATGTGAACAAAGCCTCTTCATTTTAGCATATTTTCACCGGGCTTTGTAAAGCCTGGGCCAATCCCATCTCTTTATATGTTATGCCGTGGGTTTGCTGTGATAACACAGTTGGTTGGTTTTATCTCTGACTGTGTCCACAGTCATTTTGGTCAGCACCAAATGAGGGTGCTCTTTGGAAATTAAAAACTGAGAGGCTCCAGAGTAATTCACAGCTGTGCAATTGTCCAGATATATGAGGCAAAGATTCTTGCTCTGTGGTGTCACTTCTCTGATTATTAGGCTTAAATCTGTTATTAACGCTATGGAATTTCTTCTAATATATGATTTTGTTCTTGCCAGTGTTTTAAACTCATGCACTAGATTCTTTTATAAACTCTTTTTTAATTTACAACAAAACAGCTGGTGCTTTGTATCATTTTAGAAAAACTATGTAAAAACCAAATTAACTTATTTTGATTGGCTCCCAAAATAGAACTGTGAACCCACAGTTGAGTGTAATAGGAAGTCTATTAGGCCTGTAATTCTGCCTGCTATGTTTCGCACACTGATGACTAAGGGTTACTAGTCTGCACTCCTCTTCTCAATCTTTGTTTCAGGGGATAAAGTAATGGTTGCCATAGAGAATATGTTTTTGAAACTCGTCGACCCAATCCAGGAGTTTATCTTAAGGCGGCTGTGTGGTGAACTGCAGGAGGTAAACACCAATTCATGATCACCATTGAATTCAAATATGCACCTGGTGGTCAACGTCTGCATGTGGTTTTCTTTTCGTTAACAGCTGTTTGACGTGGAGAGAGCAGAACTTTATCTCTGTGTCCTCAGGCAGCTTGTTGTCATGTGCAGTTCTGCATCACTGCACTGCATTAAAATTCAGCAGAGTGGCTTCCCAAAACTCATCAAGTATGGCCTCGCAGTCCTACAAGAGCCAAGTCAACAGGTACACAACAAAATATTCATGCCGTGTCGTCAGTTTGGCTGCTCTGCTGTTCAACATAGATTGCTTTTTTCTGTTGCCAGATCCCCTCTGTGGCTAACCAGGTGGCTAAGGCAGTTACTATGGCATCCCTGGCCACTGTATGTGATCTCATGGATCAGGAAGGGATCAGTATGCAAACAGAAACTATAGCAAGTCTGAAATCACTGAATGATTACTTCTACAGCCCGATGACTTCCTTACATTGTCAAGCTTCTCTGGGAAATGTCAACGAACGCTTGGTGAAACCACAGCTAACAGACTGTTCAAGGTCGGTGGAAACCCTTATACAGAATAAATGGACATTTAGAATAAAAAAAAAAAAAATATATATATATATATATATAATGTGTGTGTGTGTATAATCTTAAGTGCCAAGCTGCCATCTTTAGTGATGAGTGTGTCTCTCCTTTTGATAGTGATGTCGAAGCACAAAGTCTTCTGCTGCAGGACTGGGGACGCATCGCTGCCAACTTTATGCGGGATCAGTGGATTTGTTTGAACTTCCTGATTAAAGCTGTCGGGATTCCTGAGTCAGGAGAGATTTCCAAAGCCTTCAAGACTTTAAAAGCTGTTCTGAGTTGCAGTGTTGAAGCCCTGGCTCTGCTGCCCAGTGACCTGGTGCTGCCTGTTTTCACCTTTATGGAGACTGTGTTACCACAAGTGAGTCTCTGTACAGCCAGAAAAGTGATGTTTGGGAGCAGCTTTTAGTTATGATATAGTCAATAGCAGGGATTATCAATCCTGGTGTTCAAGGGGCGGTGTCCTGCAGGTTTTAGAAGTTTCCTTGGAACGCACCTGATTAAGACTCAGACTTATGCAGGGCTTGATGTCTCTGCACAAGTCAGTGAATTACCCGTTAATGTGAGACAGTGAAACTTTTAAAACCTGCAGGAGACTGGTCTTCAATGACAAAGGATCCCTTGTCTATAGTAACATTTATTAAGACCATGAATAACTGTGTTGATGGTGTGTCTGTTTTTCCCTTTTTTTGTTTCAGTTAGTGCATGCTGAGGAGGCCTTGTGTGTGCAGGCTGTGACTCTGAGCTGGGAGCTGGTGCAGGGACTGAGCACTAATGCCCAAGACTTCTGGCCAGCCCTAAAAGGCTTCATCTCCATGGCTTTCCAGCACAAACTGCTCAAGCTGACACATGCTGAGGCTTCAACCCTTATGGCCACTCTCAAACAGGTAATTCACACAAGACTGGCTGACTTTGAGGGGGGCGAGAGGCAATAATTTGTATTTTAAGCATCAGATTTCTTGTTTCTGCATGTGTATATGTAGTGATGGCGACTGCTTGATTTTTAGATTGCCGCAGAGTTGTTGGAGCTGTGTCAGTCAAAGAGCGGCGTGTTTGGCGTGCTGCTTCAGCACTGCTGTCAGACATGGCTGCCCACAGATGCAGTGAGCAGTGAGCAGGCTGACACTGTGTTTTCAAGTGTTTTCAGCCACATCAATATAGTCTCTGAGGCTTGTGTCTATGGATCTGTGTTCAGGAGAGATCAACGGTAAGAATCAGCCACAATTCTCGGATTTGTTGTGTGGTTTTTACAAAGCTTTTCCAACTCATTTATCTTGCTCTTTCAAAGACTTGTCACGGATGTTCAAATATATGTGGAGCACCTTGGTGAAAAGTGTGCTGCCAATGTTGCAGTTACAAGGTGAGTTACAATTCTCTTCAGGGTAGTTTAACTCTGTCCTGTGAGTTAAACGATTTCCACCAGAGGTCTTGTTATGTTGATGTTTTCACAGCTGAACTGCTTTTCTTGTTTTGCAGCGATAACAGAGATGATCAGTTGCCCCGCACATGTGTATTGGCTTTCCTTAGCCGCCTGGATTCCTCTAATCTGCAGCATCAAAGACTCATAGAAGAGCTGGTTATGGAGTTACTGAAAAAGGTGAGTTGTTGGAAATGTAATTAGTATGTAAACTTTCCATTGGTACTATACATAGCCTAAGTCAAACTGGATGAAAACTCTAATGTAAAAACTTTAAAATTGCGATTTTTCTTTTTGATATCTTGTTTTTTTCTCTAAATTTATCCTGGAGGGCACATTAGACACTGTTACATCGTACCTGTAGTTAAATTTTTACAGTAACTACCCTAATCTTACTTGATCTGAGATTTTAGCTGCTGGTTTGGAAAGTTGACTTTTTTTTTTCATTTTTGCTTTTACTATAAAGACCCTTTCTTCACTTACCCATTATAAACATAGGAGGCCAGTTTATAACTCTTTTCTATAGGGACATGCTATTTTAGTATATACTGAAATTAGCAAAGCTTTCCCTGAATAGAATTCGTATGGATGTCTGGGTATGTTTCTCCAAAACCTCTATATCTGGGACACTACCAGTCAAAAGTTAGGACACTTTTCCATTAAAATACATTAGGAAAGTGTGTCCAA
>JAOXYM010000017.1:11135993-11162772 GCA_028567055.1 Leptatherina wallacei
GAGCGCGTTTTAAAATAAACTTATATTATCGGCTATCGGCGAAAAAAATGGCCGATACCGATTATCATAAAATAGCCCAATATCGGCCGATATTATCGGCCAGGCCGATAATTGGTCGATCCCTAGTGAATACTCTCCGACTATGACATTTTCTGATTTCATATCTGGAGCATATCAACTCCGAGTATGGGTTTGATACTGACAGCATCTGTAGTGCAGAGATTCACTCCGTATATCAGATTCTAGCCAAAGCCCATATTTGGAGAGTATCTTAACATTAGAAATATCCTATTAGGATATTTCCAGATTCTATTCAAGTCAAATCTGTTGATTTCTGATGTTAATATACCATATATATCATATCCAAGGTCAGGATACTGAACATTTTGGCCTGCAGTCATATTTAAAGTCCGACCAAAAGTGATATCTGTTGTCAAGATTTTTCAAGATATTACTCATGTACTAACATTGTAATTTACACTTGAAAGGATACTCTACATTCTGCTTTTGAGGAAAAAAATGATGCAAGGGCCTTCATATATTTTTTTAAGAGAATTATTTAAGACTATTTAGCTGTAAAAAAAAAAAAGAAGAAAAAAGACAGAGAAGCATTTCACTCAAAAAACATGCATTCACGGCAAATGGCTAGCATTAAATTTAGAACAGTTTGATGAAAGAAAACATACAATAGCAAGTCACTGGTACTCCCTTGCTCCGCCAGAATATTAGAAACCACTCGTAAGGAAAGGAGACAGGGAAAAAAGGCTGAGGTATGACAAATTACACTGACCTGGAGTGATAAATCCCCTCCAAAGCCCAGACCTCCACATTATTGAAACAGTTTTGGATCATTTTTACAGTAAACAAAAAGCAGCCAACATCCAAAAAAGAACTCTGAAATGTCCCTCAAGAAGCCAGGTGAACTCTTCCTGAAGACTACATCACAAGAGACCGGAAAACTTGCCTGTGAGGGTTCAGGTCGTGTTGAAGAATAAATGTGTTGATGACTCGAGGCTTTGTGTAGTACTGTATACCGTAAATAATTACAATGTTCTGTGTTATTTTCTCTTTCCCCAGCAATGAGCGAGAAGGCATTCCTGCCAATTTACTCCAAATGCTGGATGTATGTGTGGAAATCCCTCAACAAGGAGTCATCCGCTCTCTCAATGTCCATGTGAGCGCTGCCTTGTTGATTTGGGAATACACGCGGCAGCATCTTTCGTCCTCTTCACCTGAAGTCAGCTCAAAATGCAACTGAAGAAATGAAGCCCAACAAGACACCAGACATTCAACTTATTTGTTTGACTGGTTTTAAAAGGAAAAACACACACGTACTTAGGGCTTGTTTTTCAAAACTGTTTTCATGTTGTGTATCAATATCAGACTATCGTTTCAGTAGACATCAGTTCTGGTTATTCCACTGAAATGTTCCATTTGGCATGTTGTCATATTAATGGAGGTAATCTGTGTTGGCAGAGCAGCAGCCTAGATGGAAATTTTCACCTTTGAGAAGGATTATGCATGCAATTAGTTTTTGCTTTCAAGCATCAGGGCTGAATTAGAATGTTTAAAGCCTGCAAACTGTATGACATGTTTTAAACCACTTTTACTTTTAACATTATTTTCTGCAATCTTTGTCTTAATTGCAGTTTGTGATCAAATTGTATTTTTAATGCATTTGAATAAAATGAATCCTTTTCCATATTTGACTTGCATTTCGTTTTTGTATTTTTAACCTCTTTTGTAATTAAGGATTCTTAAGGAGGAGCATTGAGAGAGGAAGCACTGAAAGAGTTAACTGGTAGATGTTAATACATCCTCCCCTCTCGCTTCAATAAAGGAGCATGGTTCACCTGGAGACCGTCAGACCAGAATGAGAGCAGATGGGAGTTCATGATCACACTCATTTCTTTTCTCATCGGATCCACTTTTGCAGTCATCATGTGAGCATAGCAGCTATGTGGGACATGGAGGATCTGGATGGCTCTGGGTCGATTGTACATACTGCTGCGAGCAACGCGAGCCGGACCGAGGCCGCGGAGGGTGGCTTGTCCGAGCGCACCCAGCTGTTCTTGGAGATTGTCGTGGTGCTGATGTGTTTGGGAGCTGTAATAGGTAGGGCTTCACACTGACCTGAATCTTCTAATGTTCACATTTTTAAAGCATCGGAACTAATTCTAATTCCTTTACTTTTCTGAACGTTTAAACGATTTTTCTCAAGTTTCCACTGAAATGTCTTGAAGTGAAGGCGAATTAATTAACCTGCAAATTCCGGGCCGCGATGAATGATTAAGCGCGAGATGAGACTTCACTACAGCATTTCCATCACGTTTAGCAACCTGAAAGGGTTTGGAGATTGCCAATGATTGTGGACATAATTTTTGAGTCAGAAGCTCTATGTCAAAATGATCTACCCATAGAAAATAATCCATTAAAAAAATTCCTGGATCCAGACGGTGTTATGGATCATGCCCAAAATCAATCCTCCCTGTAGAACAATGAACTTGTATGTGCATGACTAATGAAAGAGCGCACAAAGTCGACAGCTTTTATTAAAAGTTGACTATTTTTATTTGTCTCAATGCACAAAAACATGGTGCTGATTATTATGGAGGACCAGGAGAGTCTTTGAAAAAGCAATACAGCAATTTCATGATGAGTAGGCCTAATTAATTGTGAAATGAAAATATATATTGCTAGAGATGATTTAAATTTCAACAATTTAATATGAACATACATTAAATTCCAAAGCATTTTTCGTAATTACGCATTTTAAATTGAAAAATTAAACAGGAATTGCACGTTGAAATATTAATTTATTATTAAATACTGTAATTTGTAAATGTATTTTCAAATGCCATTTCTAAAAGAAATAACATAATTCATAAATTGGGTTAGAAAGGTAATTCCCTTTTCCATTTCAATTTTCTTTTACCCCTTGGATTTTTAAATCCTTTTTGCAATTGCATGTTTATATTTTCCATTTAGCTTTTGCTAGACACTTTGGGGATAACCAAGTTAAACCAATCACAGTTCCTCAAGTGCAACCAGCTCTCTCATTGGTTAGACAGCCACACTGTGTCTGTCTTGCATCTCTGTCTTGTTACTTCACCAAATTGGCGGAGTAACAGCTCGATCTCATTGAACTTTGAGAGAATCTCATCTTCTAAAAGCTGGATGGATGCTTCAAAGTTTCTCCTTATCTGCAGCAGTCTCCTTAAAGTATTTATATGATCGTCACCATACTGTTGACATAGTCAGCTAGTTGTTAAGATGCAAATGTGGCTGTCTAACCAATCAGAGAGCTGTGATTGATTTAACTTGGTTTTCATTGCTCAAGCCCCAAAAGTCACATAAAAAATAAAATGGAAAGTGCAAACCATTAAGGAACTAATGGTTCCATTAAAGCAGTGTGGTGTCAGTTTTTCCAGTGTCTCTGCGTTTTGACTAATTTTTGGTAAATAAATGACACCATGTTATATGTCATTTGGTATTCTTCATCTGAGGTTTTATATATCAGATTTTAAGACCTAATATGGACCAGTTTTCCCCCCCTTTTATTATATCCTGATTCAGAAACTGTAGCCAATATTTACACTAAGTAAACTGAAAAGGTGAATTGGTTTGACTAAATTCTAAACTCCAGTTTTTCATATCAAAGCTAGAAAAAGTTGACTGTGTTTACTTTCCTGTGTTATTTTTCTATGTAGGGAATATTTCTGTCATTCTTACTGTGGTTGCAACCAAGACCCTCCACTCGGTGACATCAGTGCTGATCATGAACCTGGCCATCAGTGACCTCTTGGTTGGTGTTGGAGTCATGCCCTTTGTTGGTTTATCCATCATAAATCACAGATGGCAGAATTGCACAGTAGGTCAAGTCTCCTTTATGAATTACATGTTAACCTCTAATGTCTCACCACATTTTCTTTAATCCATTGACTGTCCATGTGACAAGGTTCTGTCTCTCTCCTGACTACTAGGACCTCTGTTTGTTTGTTGGGTACACCTCCTCTGTGTATCTCACAGTTTCTGTGCTGACATTAGCTGCTATCGCTCTGGATCGCTACCATTCCATCTTGCACTGCCTCCACTACAGCTCCCGCTGCACCCTTTGGAGGATATGTGCTGTTGTCCTGTGGATCTGGCTGCAGGCCCTGGCCACCAGCTGCCCTCCACTTCTCGGCTGGAGCTCTATCCGCTATGTGGTGCCCATGTATAGCTGTGCAATCAACTGGGCAGGCAGTCCAAGCTACACCATCTTCATGGCGGCTCTCTCCTACCTCATACCAGCAGTGCTGATCCTCTTCTCTTATGTGAACATTGTCAAGGTGGCCCGCAGCCATGCTAGGAGGATTCATACACTGGAGGACTCTGTTCAGCGCAGCAGGAACACCTGCTCTGGTTTCAATCCTAGGGATTCATCTCAGCATGACTGTAGGAGCCACCCATGGAGACTTATTTATCACATAAATGGAGAGATTGTGTCTCAAGTCAGAACAGAGGAGAGGAATACCAGTTCTGTTCCTCCTGACATTACAACACAACAAAGCAACACTACATCAAGACATTTGTTCTCTTTCCTGGCTCAGAGTAGCCCACAGCCACCTGCGCAAAACGTCCAGCAGCACCACCACGGAGTGATGCGCCTCCTCCTGATCATCTCTGCTTTCCTCCTCTGCTGGACACCCTACATAAGCGTGGCTCTAGTTCAGGCAACAGAAACAGCAATTTACGGCCAATCTACTCTCGTTCCACCCGTTGCCATTACCGTCTCCTACTGGCTGGTGCTGCTTAACTCTGTTATCAATCCTCTCCTGTACGCTCTGCTTAGCAAGCGCTTCCAGAGCGCCCTTCGCGGACTCAGACAAAAAATGAGATCTTGTTTGGGGAGTGTGACGGGCAGGGGAGGTGAGGTCAGAGCAGAGGGAGATGAGGTCAGGAACAGCGATCCCTGCACTCTGACTACTGCTCATCCAAGTTCACAATCCAGCACCGAAAGTTTGAACTGTGACAACTCAAAGTATTCCTCCTCCATTTTTACTGTTAGCGCTGGCTTCAAACATCATTCTGAGGAGCACATGTGTAGAGTGTGTAACAGTGAAAACACCCCCTTCACATCATCCTCTGTTAATGATGCTGGTGGTGGTGACAGAAAACATAATCTGCAGGTCCCGTCTCGGCCACAAGAGAGAAGCAGACTACCTTTTTCTGCTCTGACTGAAGAGCGGGAGGCCACATTTTTCTTTGGCCAGGTTACAGTGAGAGTGGAGCATGATGTTTGCTAGTGTGATTTCTGCATGGACATCCACAGTAGGTGGATTATCACCTGTCGCATCAGAGTTGGACTGCACCTAGTAATTATTTTTTATGATCAATTCGTAAAGCAATGATTGTTGGTTCCTTAAATGTCTGAAAGCAGTAACGTTTGCATTATGATTTTGTTTGATGTTTAAGTCAACAGTCCACAAACCAAACAAAATATGTTTATTAACTGTAAAAGATAACTGTTACGTCCAATATAAATGATTTGTGGATGTTTTTGCTGAAGAAATGACTCCAATAATTAATCAGTTATAAAACATCGAGAATAAACTTTTAAATTGTTAAGCATGCCATGATAATCGAGACTCCTTTGAAAAGGTTCACATCATGTTAAACTGATCTATAGTTGAGATTAGAGCTGCAAAAACTTTGCTAATCTACACATAATTTTCTAGATTCATTGTTTAAATTTTTTTTTAAGTGTAAAAAAACAACAGAATAACATCAAAACCTTTCTGACAATAAAAAGCCAATCTTTTGTATTTTCTGACTGGACTGTTATTCTCTATTGATCATCTACTTGATTAAATGTTTCTGAAGAATAGACTTTGACAAGGAAACGTATTGAAAAGAAATCTTTTTATATAGTCCATGTGATTACACTTGAAGAAACCCCACAGTAAATAGAATAAACCAATCCTTCATTCACACTCTAAATATCTCTTCCTCACATGTGATAATCATATGTTGCATCTCAGTGTAAAAATTGTCATTCCTTACAAAGGTTTACATTTATGTCTTGCAATAATTCCAGAGGAATACAATATTATTATTTATTGTCATAGAGAATGACAATGGGAAACAGTGCTAATGTACTCTATTGCAAAGAAGAAGAAAAAGAAAAGGCAGTGAAGTGGACTTTTCAGCTGTATCTGCTTATACAGTAAGTGCATGCTCAGCCTGTGGATGTCAATTATTGTCCTCCTTGAGGTTAGTCAGCAAAAAAATGCAAAAATATAAAAAGTCTTCTGCAATGCATCAATAATTCTTTTCAAAAATAAATAAATAAATAAATAGAAAAGGATAAAAGCAACTCATTCAGATGAGTACAAGAAGGACAGTATTAAAGAGTCTCTCTCTGCAGCAGTCTGTGGTGGCACTGTATGAAACAGTAAGCATGTGTGGTCAAGTGATGTTCATACATTCACAGCAAGGCAGAGTTTACACCAGTTGCTTTACAAGGCGTTGCTCTCGGTATCTTGGTTGTTAACCTGCCTCAGACATATGATCAATGAAAACAGATACAGTAAGACTTTGTTTTCTTTTTTCTTTTGAGACGAGCTGGAGAAATGCGAACCACGTATCAAACCGTCTCTCCACCATAGAGGGACGGTTGTCTTTCTGTTGTTTTCACCAGAACTATAAAAAAAAAAAAAAACTGAACCACCACAGATCTGTTTGAGTGCACATGAATGTAAAAAGCTAAATATCACAGGAATTCAACGGGAGGCTCAGTAATAGCTTTCATTGATGTTCATAGTAATTAAAGGGGTGCTTCCAAGTTTTCATTTATCCTGTAAGTATTAAAAACCTTTAGCTGGTCCAATGATTTGGATACCTGAAGCTATGATAATGGGAGTTACAAATTAAACAAATCTAGGCCAACTCATGCACTGAAATCAAATGCTTTAGAGATAATAGATTAAATATCTCTTGATTAGGTGGTGGTCCGTACTAATGGGGAAGCAGTGAAAAGTGGGAGTTTAGCTCATAGAAAGCACATAACAGGAGGCCAAGATGTGTGGTTAAAAAGAACCTGACCTCTTCTCTCAGGATGAACGATGTAAAAAGCCTCTTAAGCTAAGGCTGATCCTTAGACATCCCGACAGGTCCCCTCACACCACATGAGCTCATCAGGTCCGCAGCTCCGAGACATCCATGGTGTGAGATATTGTTATGTACAGTGCACCAAAGGCAGGTATTCATCGTTAGCTTTTAACTGGAAGGATGTAACTGGGTTTTCATATTTGTTCGCAGCCATTCAGCAATTTTTTTGGCATTCTGCTTTGTATCTTTCAGGTGTGTAAATGTTTACATGTCAGATAAAACCAGCTGAAGGTGTTAGGCCTGACTTGAAAGACATTCGTCTTTTTTTTTTCCTTCTTCATAAGTGAAAAATCTCAGAAAAAGCTGGCCGGTCTTCTCAGGAGGTAACAAGTCAATAGAATGATTAGGAGGTACTGCAACAATCGATACATGACTCAATCAGTTATACCTGATCTTTTTTTTTTGGTATGAAATATTACAACTTATTTGATGTCCTTGCACCATCTTACACAAGCTGTGAGAAGAATCGATGCCACATGAAACACTACACCATACATCTTCTCCTCTTGGTTGAATTACTGATCAGAGGGCAGTCCAAATTTGAGTTTTGGGGGGGGGGTTGATTGATCCAGGGAGCTGCACAAAACAAAAGGTAAGGAACCAAGCAGATCAAATTTGTTTAATGTGCCTCCCTCCCTGTGTGTATTTGTATTGTCACATTTCATGGAGTTAATGTGCAAATGTTGACATGGAGGTCCTGCTTCTCCCTCTCCAGTTGAGCCCTTTGGCGGCACCTGCCTCCCCGTTGCCCTCTGTTGCCTCATCACGTTTGCGCAGCTTTGTGCTGAGCTGGATGATGCACTGGTCCCAGTCTTCAGGTAACAGCAGCATGAGGAAACCCAGGCAGATGATGAACACAGCAATGAGGCGAACCGTGTTGAAACGGATTTCACATGTGTAGAAGTCCACCACTGTAGAAATTGTGAGGATTGTTTTAGTATGAACATATAATTAACTTCAATGTAAAAATAAATACAAGTTTAACATTAGGAGGGAACTGATTGATTATTGATTATTAATTAGCTGCTGTTAACTTAATACATAAAAAACACTAGACAGAGGATGATGGACAGAGTAAAGAAAATGTATTATTGATTAGCAATAGTACATGGTTGCAACACCAAGTGTAACCTATTATTGTTTAATGAGATGGAGCTACAGGTGTGTTTACCTGTAAGTTATATAAACTGTAAAACGTGCAAATCTCTCTGCTGTTCAAGAAAGACAAAGTCCCCCTCTTGGCATTGCTAACTGAGTCTTTTGCACAGCACAATGTTTTGAAAATTCTCAAGCTGTTTTGTAGTTTAGATAGCTATTGTAATGCTCACAAGCAGCACAAGCACAGATTACATTCTTCCAACATTTAAATCACAGGGATGAAGGATAAGCTATGTTTTATCAGTGGTAGAAAGTAGTAGCAAATTTCTTTGAAAAGGTTTGTGTGACAGCTGCACTAAGCAATGGGACTTGACTACATTAAACAAGTCACTCTGCGCGATGGTTGTCATTTAATACTAAAGTTTACTGAAACTCAGGGGAATTTCTGACTTTTTAAACAATGCATTCACTGTTTGATGCTTTCGATTTTGTGAGATCTGTAACCTACAGCAGTGAATTCTTTTCCAATTTAACTCATAATTCAAGAAATAGATTTTCAACTTTATCTGGTTTTCTATGTCTTTATCGGCAAGCCCAAGTCCAAAAAAAGTCGGGATACTGTGTAAAATGTAAGTAAAAACTGTATGCAACATTTGCTAATCTCAGAAAGCCATATTTTATTCCAAATAGAAACAACATACCAGAAGTTGAAACTGGACAATTTATCATTTTATGGAAAATATGAGTTCATTTTGAATTTTGATGGCAGCAACACATCTAAACAAACAAAAATAAAAGTTGGGACAGGCAATTAAAGCCTGGAACAGTATTTAACACAAATTAAAAAAAAAAACTGGATGAGCATTTGACAGCTAATTAGATTAATAGGCAACAAGTCAGTAACATAACTAACAGGCCTCTCAGATGTAAAGATGGGCAGAGGTTCAACAGTCTGCTACAACTGCATCTAAAAATGTTGGAACAATTTCAGAAAAATGGCCTTAAACATAAAATTGCGAAGACTATGATGATCCCACCATCTACAGTGTACCGTATGATATCAAAAGACTCAGGAAGAATTTCTGTGAACAAAGTGACAAGGCTGAAGGTCAAAACTGGATCCTTGTGATCTTAAGGCCCACATATGGCACAGCATTAAAAACAGACATGATTCTCAACTAAAAATCCCTGTGCGGGCTCAGGAATACTTCCAGAAATCACTTCACCGTGCAATCCACTAATGCAGGTTAAAGCTCTATCATGCAAAGAAGAAGCTACATGTGAACATGAGCTCATTTAAATGGTCTGAGGCAAAGAGGAAAACTATTCTGTGGTAAGAATAATCAAAATATTTCATTCTTTATGGAAACCATGGACACCATGTCCTGTGAACTAAAGGAGATGGACCATTCAACTTATTCAATGCTTCTTCTGCACCCCGCTGTAATGCTCTTTCGGGGAGGGCCTTATATTTTTCAGCAAGCAATGCTAAACCACATACTGCATCCATCACACCAGCGTGGCTTCACAGGTGAACAGTCTGGCTGTTAAACCGGCCTGCCTGCAATCCAGAACTTTCCCCACGAGAAAACATTCGGAGTATCATGAAATGAAAAATCTGGCAATGAGGGCCCAGGACTGTTGAGCATCTAGAATCCTGCATCTAACAAGAATTCAACAACAAATCTCTGCTAAAACTCCAGCAATTGGTCTCCCAGACGTTTACAGATAGCTGTTTAAAGAAGAGGGGATGCTACAAAATCTTAAACACCACACTATTCTAACTTTTTTGATATGTTGTTGCCATCAAATTCACTTTCATTTTAATGAATAATCCATTAAGTTTGTTAGTTACATTAATTTATCTGGTGATAAAACTTTAAAAATCCTCATAATTAGAAAGAAGTAGAGGGAACCTAGTTTGACAATGAAATATTACTGATCAAAACCATATTATAAATTTCAGGGAACAAATGGTGACCAGCTTTGAAAAAGGAGAACTCAAAGGAAAATCCAGAGACTTACGGGCATTTACAGGGACACTTAAGACAATGCCGAGGGAAATTAACGTTGGGTATGTTATCGCAATGCCAAAGTTCACCAGGACGTTGAAAGCTGCGAAGAGAAACAGAATCAAGGCAACAGCAGACCAGTTAATAAGAAAGTCAAACCTTTTATAAATCGCATAATAAGCACAGTGCATGCTTTGTGAACAAAACTGGATGATATGTCAACACCATTTACCAAAAATTAGGGCTGCAACTCCACAGAGGTAGGCCCAGGGGATGTCCTCAGGTGAGCGGAAGTATTCCACATGTGTAAAATATAGTATGACTGGCACAAAGCTGATGAAAACAAAGTTGGCTCCTCCAACAATGCTCAGAAAGAGTGCAGCTTCCCCAAATTTGGCACTTCCCAGGACCATCTTGAAAAGCACCTGAGGATAAAGCAAGACGAGTGAGATGAATGCACAAAAATTGCCCCAATATGGAGCTGATGGGTAGTACAGAGGATTCATCTGCCAAGTACCTGCCATGTCTCTGGCTCAAGGTCGCTGCTGTCTGTTTATCACATTAAGCGAAATACAAAGCAGCACAGGGGGAACAGAGCTTGTCAAAATTTGGTTATCTGCCCCCTTGATCAGGATGTCACAGCCTGAAGCCAGCAGTCAAATTCATACACATCACACACCTATGCCAGCGGAGTCTTACATTTCTTAATCTCATCCTGTCTTCTGCCACCTGGTTACATAATAAGGAGGGAGCCGGTCCAAGTTTCCTTATATAAGACGAGACTATTCATACATACGTGCATGTTTAGCTATTTTTAATGGGTTTATTCCACTCTGGATAAAAATATCACTTCAAAGTAGTGAGCCCAGCTTAGTAATAATGTCTCTTGATTTAACACAAACAAATACCTTGTAGAGCGCTGACATTGACGCAGAGGCCACGACCAGAGTAATGCCGATGACTGAGTGGCTTTGCAATCCATCTGCATAGGTCATCATGACGATACCTGCTATGGCCAAGATAGCAGCCACGATCTGCGGAGACGGGACATCAGTGGATGATGAATGGACAACATGCTGCTCACAGTTTGGTGATTAAGACGCTCAGTCCTTCACTGCTGTGTGGGGACACAGCAGGCGCACATGGCCTCCGCTTTGTTATTCTGTGCAGAAATCACAAGCCTCACAGGACTTGGTTTGTAAAGCTGCAATTAATGTGTGGGTTATGCTTTATCTTCAGCATGTCGGGCTGCTCATTTGGCATTTACATTTCTCAAATGCAAACAGGCCTGTATCACATGGAATATACTGTCACAGGGCAAGTGCTTCTAACACAGGACAGGCAGCTTCTTCAGCGTTAGCTTGATTGCATGACATTGTTTTCTTATTACACTGTCATCATGTTTACAAACCAACCCCCCCACACACACTCACACACACACACACACCAATACTGCAGCCGCCACAATCACCCCCACTCCCTGCCACTGTGAGTATCACAGCTTTTAAGATGTCACCAGTCACCCTGGTTGCACAAAAGCCGAATCTCTCATGCGTAACTCCCCTGTGTTTGCCCGAACACGTCTTCGTGCAGGAACTGTACATGCAGGGGTGTTTGGGCACGTGATGCAGTCCAGCTGAGTGGATTAGCTCTGCATTAAGTAGGTGTCAGGAAGATAAATGAGCCTTGTGTTTTTGCTTGGCCGAAGCCCCAGGGTACTCTTGACAAAATGGCTCTTTCTGCACTGCAGGGTGGACGTCAGTCATTGCTACACCTTTCATTTTAGTGAACGGTTTTGTTTGCAGGGTCAGTGACAATGAGAGATGTTTCAGCACAATTGAGTGTTACAGGCTGTAAGAATCATGACTTTACATGAACTGCAGACTGTTTAGGACACACCCACAGTGTTAGAACTCTCCTATGTGGACTCAACTCCACTTACATCTTCAGGATGTTTGAAATGAACCTGAACACTGCATCCTGACTCCACTGCTGCCACCAAATTGAGCCAATATAACAGAGTCATATCTTTTTGCACACAGTATCACAGAAACAGTCTCTGTGCCTGTCTAACAAGCAGGTTTCAGCTTCCCCCATCTTTCTCCTCCTTTGGTTTCTTGACATGCTCGTCCAAGTTCCCCCGCATTACCGCAGACTCCCAAACACTGCAATCCCCACCGCTAAGCAAGAGAGAGTGAGAGGGTGTACAAGAGACATAGAAGCTGCATTTTACAGTAACTGTCGCTTACTGAGGCTTTTCATCACAGATAATGGGGGTGGGGAGTGGGGCCATGCACAAGGGAGAGACAGGGTGGTTGTTGTGTGTGGAGGAAAGCGGGGGAAATTCATTTTGCAGAGTGCAGGGCAGATGCAGGCGTGAGAGCATCTGAGGCGTGCAGTGGGAGGAGAAAAGGAGGCGCCTAAATCCACAACTGTGACTTCTCTGATTCTCTGTTGTTGCCCGGACAAAATGTGCCAGCAAACACACACAGTGAGCAAAACAGGAGGTGCGCCTGAGTGACACTTGATCATCGTGAGCGATCACACTGTCACAGGGATCACCTGCTCTCTATTGCTGAGTGTCTAACTCCCACAATCAAACGTAAATCACATCAGTGCATCACAAGTTATTTACATTGCATCGGGGGTTATAAACACAGAATTTCTTAGTCATGATGGGTTACAGGCCAAAGTTTCAATTCCTTAAAAAGTTTATAGAAAATATATTTGACTTATTTCTTTATTGTGAGAGAAATAGGAGGCACAACGAGAAGCCTATACGCAATTAAATGATGTTATATCTGGATGGTCGAGACCCATAATGAGGCAGAAACGTTTTTCTTCCCCTTCACGGTTTCGCAACAAAAACCAAAAAGGTCAGGAGATGAATTACAAGACAGGATAGAAGAGATTTATGCAGCACAAACTTCACTATGTCGCTGACTTTCTCCACATCTTATTTGAATGTGATCAGTTAGAGCTAATCTGAGAGAAAAAAAGGAGAAAATTATTAGTTTAAATATTTCATAAATCAGATAAATCACATTCTTCTTCCCCTGGTCATGAGGGATCATGCTATTATCTGAAGTAAAATCAACCACTCAATTAAAAGATTGTGATCACTTCATTCAGTTTCCAATAGACAAGAGCTTCACAGATAATATACACCCTAACATGGGCTAATGTGAAAGTACAAAGAGTTAAGTGCTGCTAAATATATATGAGACTGTAGCAATAACTCTACAAGGATTACTTTCTTTATTAGTAATTATAACAGATATAAGTCATACGTTTAAATGGTGCAACCTGCAAATGATCGTTTTATCATCTACCTTGCCTTGTGTCGCCCGTGTTTGAGTTAGAGCCTATCTAAAGATACAATGTTTTGTCTTAGAAGAAGAAATTTTGCACAGATATTTGCAAATACTCACCCTGACCCCCATAAAGCGGTCTCTGAGTACAATCCAAGACAGCAGGAAGACGAAGGCCTTGTTACAACAGAACAGCGCAGACACGTCTGTTGTGTTGATCTTCCTGAGAGCCTGCAGGTACAGGTAGTTGGTGAGAATCCACAGCAGACCAAAGGGAGCGACCTTGGTGAAAAACACCTTGGGTGTCAGCCCATCGTCCCCGAAAAACCTGCAGCACTCCCTGTGCCAAAACACAATGCAACACATCGTGTTAATGTAGAAAATAAGAGATAGCTGAGAAGCTGTTGCAGACATGAGACAAACTCGGATCTACCAGAGAAATCAGTAAATATTAGGTCCCCATGAATCAAAGAAAACCTTCTCAGGTGATTTATATTTTTGAAAAGGCTCTATATTGGGAACCATAGAAGACATATAGACCCTAGCACAGACAAGAACTGTTCATTTTTCTGGTGCCATGTGACATCAACAACAAAGCAGAAGTTTGTTAAGTGAACAGGAAGTAGTTTGATTTCATCTTCAACCATTCTTAGCATAATTTATCAAGATGCTGAGTTCAGATTCTGGGTAAAAACCTCTGTAAGAGTGTTATGATGAAGGTCCTACATGTTAGTATTTTATAAATTATTCTGTTTCTGCTTCTTATGCACAAGCTGAACAGCTGATGCAAAGATGCAGCAACTCAGATTAGAAAGAAGAAAAAATCAAATCAGCATCAGACAGCTGGCCAAGTTAAACATTTATTGTGTTTTTCAGATGTTGTCACTAAATTCTGGTTCAAGCCCGGGCTTGATCCCTGATGAAAAGTTCACAGAAGAGTTTTTAGTTACACACAAAAAGGTGGATGAAAATGTTCTTGAGTAAAAGCTGACAATCCAAAAGTTACTGGCCTGAGTCAGTGTGGTGCAGTCTGTTATATAATAGAGGATCCAAACCGTGTAATTTAGTATCAGAGTAGCTCATAGTGGTCAGGTCCACGGTGCTAGTACATTTTCTGCTTAATAAGGCAGTTTGTGACTGCTGTAATGGCAAAAAGGATTTATTTCACCCCTAAACTACAAGACCTCACCCTCACTGCTAGATCAAAATATGACAATCATGTAGTTCTGACTGTAAGCTTTCACATTGCTGTTGAGTTACAGCATTTACCCTGCGAGCATCTGGCCCTGTGAAAGTGATGAAGCAGCAAAAACGGAGTGGCTGGTGACACGTTTGCCAAAGTGTCCTGCTGGATCCTGTGGAGCAGCATCAGCTCCAGAGAGCTGAATCTGCAGAATGACTGCACCGCTCACACCCCCTCTATAAACACAACACTAAATTAGTGACAACATAATTATAGTTAATTATCATTTCATTATTCACAGTGGATGAAACACCTTAGACTCATGACTACTTTTAGTTTGAGGTGTCTTTCTGCTTTGATCTGTTGTTTTTTTCACTACAGAATTATTCAAGTGACTGGTGCAAACCTCGTTATATGCCATATATGGTGTTAACAAAATACTGTTGAGTTTCAAGTAAAGAGGCGCAGAGGTGGATGGATGTATAATGGATGATGAAGGGTAGGGGAGAAAGGGTGATGGAAGGATGAATGGGTTAGGGAGGGTGAGGATGGACAGAGGAAAGAGAGATGGACGGGTAAGAGAAGGGAGAAAGGATTTATGAATGTAGAAGGATGAGAATAGATGAAAAAACAAAGAAGGAAAGGATGGATGGATGGATGGATAGATAGATAGATGGGAGAGGGGGAATAATAAATGGAAGAGGGAGGATGAATGAGGAGAGGAATAGTGCAGTTGGGGTTGAGAGGACAAGATGAATAGTGCTGAGTAGGTGACCAGCTGATTAGAGGTGTGCTTTAAGGGTGGCCTTCATCTATGTTAACAGATTAACTTAGTTAAGAAAATTAGAACATTTAAGAGGGACAGTAACCTTCAACTTTAATAATAATAGAAATACAGTAACAATACATCTAATTTATTTAGCAGTTTTCTCCACATTGACACAAACTGCAAAGGAGGATAATACCAGGTAATAACACCTCCTGTTTTTCATCTGTTGCTCCTGATCCTGCAGTCTGATAGGAAAATTGTGAAAGTATATAACACACATTATATATATATATATATAACATCACCAACAACACACACTTTTCTATGTTTCAACTTTCCAGAATCTTTTATTGACAATTGGAGTTTATTAGCGCGCTGTCATGCACTGTTCATGGTCCTGAACTGACCATGAACATGATGATAAAATGATGAGGGATTTGAATGAAGTGAAACGGATGATTTAAGCTTTGTGACGCTTTTGTAAAAGTTGGTGTTTATGAAAAAACGTTAATAACAATGAACAACATTGTTTCAATCACAGACAAGTTGTGAAGTTGTTGAAATGAGCTGAACGTGTCGTATACAAATCAGAGTAGTGTTTATAGATCCCCTGCATGGATGGCCACTCTCATCAACACTTTAACTGAATTGCTAGTTTGCCTTTATGACCCTTAAACTCTACCACTGTTTCACAGAAGATGTTTGAGAAGCAGGTCTTTACCCTTTAACTGCCTCCTCTAATGTTTGGGAGAATAAACTTCTCAAAACTTTTGTGGAAAATAACCTGTCTGAGCCATCTCTACCATTTGATTTGGGTATTTAATGCCAAAATAAAGTGTTTGTTATCTCATTAGTGTTTTAAGTTTTGATCATTTAACATTTAACCGTTTAATTGTTATGGATTTGTATTATTATTGTCCAAAGGAAAAGAAAAGGAAAAGAAAAAATGCAAATAAACTTTTTTTCTCCTGGCTTGTTTTTAGCGCAAACTTCAAATGGTTAAACTATCTAGCAGATTACGAAGAGCTGAGCTGCACACAATTCTATAGCTATCTATAATCTTTCATTTGTTTATTCACTATTGATTTGAAGGTCCTGGGGGGATGACATTGAATTTCTTTAGAAAAAGGATCAGTTGGTATTTCATTGTTTACACAAACTTCCCAAAACCCACTGGGACGGGTATTGGATCAACTGATATGAGACAAGAAAAAATAACTGATGTATCTGCACACCAAGTAGCTCCCATATTGGATTTTATGTTGCTGCTGCAACATTCAGAGCAGCAGGCTAACGCAAAGATCTAAGATAATCCATAATACCCCTTACTTTGGTCACTGAAAGAACTTTTGTAGAGTTTTGTAACCAAGAACAGCTGGACTTTCTAAAACAGTTAAATCCCTTTTTTATATTTCTTCCTGTTGCAGCAGCAATCTGACATAAAAAAAACAAGATAATACAACATAAAGAAAGACACAGATAGAGTAAAAAAAAATTCCTTTCAAAACATATAATCACATTTTTCCACATTTGATTTAAAAAGGCATGTCATATATTACAGATGTAATTTAATTGTCTTTCTTACTCTTAGTCCTGCCATCTACAGAAATACTCTGATGACTTAGCAGTTGTTCGGTGTATCGGTGATGGGCAAGAAGCTGAGTACAGAGAGCTGGTCAGTCAGTTTATGATGTTGCAGAACCAATCCCCTCATCTTCAGCACAAACAAAACAACAGAGATGATTTTTTGTTTCAGGAAGAACAGGAGTAAACAAAGCACTGTGTACATCCTGGGAGAAGAGGTGGAGGTAGTGGAGGAATAAAATAGTTCAGCTAGACAACAGACTAGAGTGGAAATGTAACACAGAAGCATCTACAAGAAAAGACAGAGCAGACTTTATTTCTTATGGAAGATAAGATCATTCAATGTCTGCACACCAAGAGGTTGCAGATTTGCAGCCATCTTTTGGGCCAGCAGCGTCCGAGATAGAGACTTAAAGAAGCTGAACAAACTGACCTAAAAAGCTGTTTCTGTGCTGGGGATAACTGGAGCCACTGGAGCTGAATGTCCAGTAAGATGCTGCACAAGCTGCTGAAAATAATTCTTCACATCCTCTACACAACACAGTGAGGAAACAACAAAGTGTGTTGAGTGAGAGGCTTGTTCAAGTCCAATCCATGACAGAGAGATACAGGAGATCATTCCTGCCAGTATTCGTCACCCTCCGGAACAAGGCATTATCATCTAATTAAATATTATTGCTTTTATTTTTCAAAAAACGAAGAAACAAATTCTTCTACAAAATTGAAATATCCCTCTGGGATTAATAAAGTATTTTTCATTTACATCTAATTTATTTTGTAACATTGCCTTCCACTAGAGGGTATGATGTGAATGAACACACGGGAAACTGAATGTTTGATAATCAGAGCACATCAACCGTGGTCAAGGAGGTGAAAGCCCCAGATCTTTGTGTGATCCTCAAAGAAGGGGGATTGAAATCACAGAGCTGAATCCAAAATACAGAGCTAATACCACCACACATCACTCCTTCAACCCCACCAGCCTCTTTGTACTCCAGCAGTATAGTGGGTGGCAAAGATAAGAGATGAGATTCTCAACTGGACCAAATTACCATAATTGTAAGAAGCTGGATTACAAGTCTGACTGTCTCCTAATACAAAAAAAGAGAACAGAAACTGCAATTTATGAGTGTTTTATAATATTGATCTAAACACTCTCATATGCACAGTGGACAGATCTATCTATGATGTTAAATCTTACATGTTATGGTTTGTTGCAGGGTGATCGTGACTAGAGAAAAAGGAAAGACCAGAAAAGATTTCAAACAAAAATATTGTGTCACTGCAGTCAGTCATAGTGACTGCATGGCATTCTGGTTTACTGAGGTTGCTGCAAAATTGTTCTCCATAGAAAAAATAATTGCTGAGGCCTGATTTATCAGTGAGTGCAGAGAGAAAACAGAGCTCTATAATTTTAGCAGACATTTGCTTTTTATATTTTCCTCAAAGATTTTTGTTTTGCATTGTTCTGCAGAGGATTTAATGTCACAACACCTGGATGTGATTTGGGTCTGTCAGCCACAAAAAAGGAGAAACAAAAACAGCAATGATCTCAGGGTAATGTGGTGTGTATTAAGTAGCCCCCTACACGCTGAAATTCATGTAGCTCTCCTTAATATTCTTGTTATTGGCAGTTAAGCACTTATTTCTATTTGCATAATATCATCTCCAGTTTATGCTTTGTATTTTTCAGAATCACCATATCACTGGTTTTGACAGAAGATGAATGCAGTTGAGCTCCACATTATTCATGGTAATTCTAAATTTTGATTTGTAGTGAATTCTTATTTGACCAATAGATTTGTTCTGGCTGGGGTTGACATTTAACAGCAACATTTGACAGATGAGGAAACATTTTCCATCATTGTCTTGTTGAAATGTCGACTACTGCTCAAGGCCAAGTTTTACAGCAGCTTGGCTGATGTTTTATTCCACAATCTTATATGTTTGGGTTTTTTTAATATGATAATTTGTCAATGTTGCTTGGCCCACTGACTGGAAAAACTAAAACTATAAAGAAAAAAAAACAAAGAAAAAAGCACTAAATCACAACTATACAGATAGCAGACACATTTAGGCCTCAGCTGGGCTTCTTTAGGCACTAATGGCTCAGTTATGTCTCTGGCAAGTGTTGTGTGGGCCAGATGTGGTGGTCATGTGGCTGAGTTTCAGCAGCCACACTCACATGGAATCATTGCCAGAAGTCACAGCCAAAAAACAGGTCAAACAAAACTTAAAAACGGATCATATTTGGCCCAACCATTTTTTGCTATCTGGGTATGCTTCAATGTTGTGACAGAGGTGAAGCCACATCTCAGAGTCCACACAACACACATGTTCATTTCATCCAGCCACTGGATGGATGACCAAAAGCTTCCCTTAAGGTAATTTGCAAAGGATAGGAGATCTTTTTGTAAACCTGACTTGCTGAAGTAGACAAGAGATAACTCTTATGTAGTATCCTCCTGAGTATCTGTCTTGAGAAGTTTCTACCAGAATATTCAGAGTCTTCTGGATGGTCTTTACTTTGGGCCTTGAAATGCCCTGGATTTTAGATCAAAAACATGGAGCCTTGAGGAAAATTAAACTTTCAACAAAGAAAAAAAAGTTCTGATTGGTAAATATGATAAATAAATAAATGGTAAATAGATAAATATTTTAACATTTTGTAGAAGAGTCCAGGTAATCCCACCCAGAAAGAGTACCACTACTTTAAACTTTTGTCACTTCTCTCTTTGGTTTTCTTTCAAGCCTCAAGAAATCCTTCTGGTCAATAAAAAAACAAAAAAAAACAAAAAAAAAAACTGGCATGCAAGTACAACTAACATCCTCTTGTTTTCTGTTTTAGTTGTGATGCAGTGTTAAGTCTTCAAACCTGAATCTCTGCCTGGGCGTCTGCCTCTCTGGACTCTTGCACAGGTAGCCAATGTAGTAGAGAGGGAAGAAGAGGCAGTTCCAGGTGGTGGCGAACCAGGTGAGGGTGAACGGGGCATCAAACTGCTTAAAGGTCAGCTTGGCTAGCTGGGTGGAGCCCGCCCAGGACGAGCACACGCACATCACCATGGCAACCCCCCACAGGGCCTTCCGCACCTGTACGGCTGTTACGCGGATGCAACAGTGGAGCCTCCGTCTGCTGGAGCCGGACTCTGTCCCAGCTGCTCCAACTGACTGTGAGTCTGTGGTGCCCACCACATTCTCTCTGGTCCGATCTTCTCCTACAAACACACAAACACACTGATTTAGCCAGACTGGAATAAGTTACCGGAGTAAACCTTTCCTATTAAAGCCATCCTTACAAATAAAAATACATTTACTAACTGGATTTCAAGAAGTTCTAATGTTGTTTAGAAAGTGTCATTGCAGCAATATAGACATGCTAATCATCTTCTCCAGTGAGTCAAAGACAAGAGCTAATACAGTAGACTCTAATTTGTGTCTTTATGTCACGTCTTGTCATTTCTTTCCAGATGAAAATAGCTGCTTTTGTGGTGTAAATGATCTTGGAGGTAATCAATCAGACATCTGAGTTAAAAATATGGTGAGCAAGTGTGACAGGCGGCTGCCAAACAGAGGGCAAAAGAGGACGGATCTGATATCCAATCCAAGATGACCTCTCCAACTGATGAGCGGCGGTGACGTGAGTGTTCACAAGCACACAAAGGCACACACACAGCACCTCCTAACTTTTCTATTTATACTGTCAAAACCTGATAGCCTCCATATGTCTTCAGAAAGGCGTGAATTATGTTGACCTGCTGTCTTCCATCCCACTCACACCCACTCTGCTGCTTCAAAAGTGATTCACTTACCAAGGTCATTCTGTTCTTTTTAGTTTTTAAACTTACAAACACATACACCATCTGTTTTTTTCTTTGAAATAGTTTGGTTTTAGCCGTATGTGAAAATATCAAAGTTAATAAGCTGAAAAGCAACAAGCAAAATCATCCCCTAGATAGATGTTTATTTTGCAGATAGCTTCATAAGTCATACAGGAGTTCTTCATTTAGAAAGGTTAAGTGCCCCTATTAATAATGCATTAACATTTCTTGAATAAGAAGAATAGCAGTTGTCACTAGTAGCAGCAATGAGAGGGATATTAAGTAAAAGTATCCCCATGCCAGCTTTCTTTCATACAAACTGTATAATAAGCACCATATATCTATGTTCTGTGGCTTCCTTCCAAAAAGTTAAGAAGGAGGGATCTCCCTGATGGTACCTCCAGAAGTAATGATGCACCGCAGGGAGTCTTTTGCAGATTCATCTCCACTATACGCTCCTGACTGGAATACAGAACACACTTCAAAAGGCCTCAATGAGACAAGAATACATCAAAGTTATATCAGAGGGATACAGTAAAAATGATCATTGTACGGCATCAACAGGACACTGACATCTCTCTTCTTATTTTTTTTTTGCCCTGTATGCTGTCTTATAACCAGAGTCAATGGAACAGCTAGCCACCAGGTTAATGTGATCTGTGTAACCTAAGGAACACCCGCTGTCTTCTATAAGCGGCTTGTTGTGAATTATAGTAAGAGCTGCATAAGAGGGGCATCCATCACGCCCAATGAGGCGGCTCATTCTTCCCGGAAGAGCTGCGTCTGACCTTGCCAGGTGGTCTCATCACATCACAGATTAACTCTACTGATGACTATCATCTCTAATGCTAATACCCTGGCTTCCCCAGGCTACCTAATGAATGCAGAAGAGACCTGCATTCTGTTTATCCACAGCAAACAAACAAAAATAATTAAAACAGTGATGCCATTAAGATTAAATCAAGCTGCATTGTTCAAGTATCCTGATCAATGCCCTCTGCTGCAAAAGCAAATAATAGAAGCAAATCTGGCAGCACTGAAAGATGACTCAAGAGCATTTGTTATTGCAATAATAAAAATGATGAATCATAAAAAGAGTCAGACGCACATGGAAGTCTACGGAAGACTTGAGCACAAGGGTGAGAGTTAAGTTTCTCTATTCTGAGCTTCAAGCCTCTTTGAGTCATTTTGAAGGTCACCTCTTGTTTATGCTACACAGTCTTTGTCTTTCCCGGGCCTCCATCCCACATCCCACAGCTCCGACCACTTCTCTGTACTGCACAACAGCTTAATCTTTCAAATGCAGTCGTGAGCCAAGCCAATCAACCCCCAGGAAGGCTCAGTGGCCTAACTACGCACTTCCAGCTCTGGTACATTTAGACATGTGCCCTGAGAATAAAAGTTATATAGTCAGTGCTGTTAACATTGTTTTCAGCTATTATTAATTTACACAAAACACCTAGAAAGACCCCTCTGTAAATGCAAAATGGCTAACTGGGAGCTCTGAACCTCATCATTTCATAATCAAATATATACAGTCAAGGTGACACCAGGATGCATACGGCACAGAGAAAAGCCTGTGTTGCCTCATGAATAATCTCAGCCTTCTGCACGTTGAACAGGTTTAGATTCATTTTTAGATTCAATTTAATCCTGCATGAAAATATCTTTATTTATCCAACCCATTTTATATCGAAATGCATTTGGGTGAATCCTACGTGATATCACAGAGACAGGGTGAGTGTTTACTTGCTTGTCGGACCAAGACTGATCTGATCTGACAGCTGTATATGTCTTCTTGTTCTCTCCTAAAATGTATCTTTTCCCAACCACAAAGTGAATTAAAGCATCAAAACAACACTGGATTTAGCATGCACAGATAAAGGAACTCTCAAGAGGAGAGAATTTTAATGAAAAACTTTGCTGTGGCACTGGAGGGACTTGATGACAGAGAGGATCATATTTTTTCATAAGGTTTTTTAATCTTTCATAGAGAAAATGGGTTCATCGCCATAAACAAGTGGAATTTTCCCTTCTTTATGGCAATGAACCCATGTGCAGAAGAAATATCAGCCTTCCTCAAACTAAAGGTACAGTATATCGATCTTTATCATATCTGCTCACTTGTCTGCCTATAGTATTTTAACTCACTGAACACCTCATAAGTTGTCCACTGAATGCGTGTCGTCCTCCCAGTGGAGCACTTTAAATGATTCTAAGATTAATCTTGCCATTAGCTAGCCAGTTTTCCAGCCTTTTTCTTCCCTGAATCCATGCTTCCCTGATTCCCGATCATCCTCTCTCCCACTTTAGCTCTCCTCCCTCCCCCTGCAGTCTCTGCAGTGCAGATCTTGCCTGCTGATAGCTGCAAATCCCAAACGTGCCAGCAGAGTCCTGCCTGACTGCCTGCTCTCACACGTCACACAACCTGGCCACGACAGGCCGAGAACGTCCCTCTGTCGCACCCCGGGCAGGCCACCTCCCACGCCATCCACCCGCCTTTCTGTTGCCCCGCTTCCCCCAGAGCGTGAACCAGAATCCTCACAGGTAGCGGTGAAGGTAGTTGTGCGGGTTTGCCAGAATGGCAGCTCAACAGCATGAAGAGCTTGAGTAGGAGCTCAGCTATGTAGGAGACATAGACGTTACAGGGAGTTTTGTCTGGCAAACTGTTCGTCCACCCCTCTGTGGGAGCGGGTGTGCGCTGCAGCGCTCTGCCTCAGAGATCTAAACAAATCAATCACCCGCACACACTTAAGAGGACCCCACCTCACTGCTGGCTTGGCTTGATGAATAATATGAATTGACTTGTGCAACTGAATGTCGCTCTTATAATCAAACACAGTGTGCAGTTTTTGTGTGGCTGCAGAGACACTTTACATAGCTTAAATCTTTACCTTCAAAGGTCTCATTGTGCACCGTTTTCCCTGGGTACCAAGCTGAGATCAGATATATGGAACAAAATCTGAAGTAATTTTTGTTTATTGAAGTCATTGAAGTGAACTTAACCTTCAATTAAAGCTCTGGGGTGAAATATTTAAGAAGACAAAACAGGCAAACAAATGCAAAATCACTGTTCATTATCAAACTCGTCTATGGCTGTCACACAGCATCAATCAATGAACTGATAATAAAAATAAACCCTTCAATTCCCTGTTGACTTATCTGGTTTGACATTTCTGACATGTAAATCAGAGGCTGCCTTGAAAGATGGCGGTCCATGTTAGAAAAGTGAGGCACATTATAGAAATCATGCATAAATCCATCTTTTATTAAAGAGGAGTGGGAGTCTCTCCATGCCAGAGATCATCAGACAGACAGCACGCAGACAGACAGCAGTCACCGTCTTTGTAATCTCAGCATCTGACAGACAGTGGGAGTTTGTGATACTTGGCTGTGACAGCTTGGTCGGGCCAACCTGTCAGTAAGAGGGCGTTCAACACACCAGAGCAGAGTCCTCTGTCAAGTCTGTCCGACTCAATAACGCCAGAGAGGAAAACACACCCTGCAGCGTTCTCCCCTGATAGGCTGGACCACATGGGCTGAGGGGACAAAGGCCCCAGAGGGCAGACAATGGTGGGACAAATGTTACTGATCCCACTCACCTTCAGTCTGGATCGCTTCCTACTTCAAACTCACAAGGACAACAAAGCAACTTCCTTGCAGAGCAACAAACTTGTATGTCTCTGGCTTGACCTGCACGGCCACCGCAACAGATGCTCAGGATACAGGTTGATGCTGCAGCATCTGCTTGATACTGTGTGTTATAGCAGAATAACAGCGTCAAAATGATATCATATTTGGCATCAGGTGGACATACTGTCACACCCCCAGTGTTTGAAGCATCCCTCCCTCTTTCTTGCAGTCCTTTAAAAGAGTGAATATAGTGTGATTGACCTGCACTTTAACAGACTGGCATGAGTCCCAGCACTTTCCACGACGAATCAATATTTAACAGATTGGCCACAGCAATCCTGTTGAAGTAATGGATAGGCAACCACCGCAGGTGTACACTGAGTGGCAGCCCAAACAATAGTTTTACTTCCTCTTTGTACCCCAGAGCCACTGATAACACAGGCCCTCTTTTAAACTCACATTAACCTGAGCTAGCACTTCACTGACCAATCAGATATGTCACTGATCAAAAATTACTCCCCCAGTTTGATGATTGGTAGTTTTCCAATGGTATCTAAAAAAAAAAGAAAAGTTATGTTTACCAAACAGCTGCCAACTCAGTCATTTTGATTAAATTGCAGCAAATATTTCACATGCACAAGTTTGCTATTACATTTCTGTACATTTGGAGGAGACATAGTCTTCCTGCAGCCTGACAAAAAACTTCTGGATCAACTCCCTCAGTTTATCATCACAGCTTAGAGATTCCTCTTTACAATTTTTTTTTTTTTGCTTAAAGATGGCGCACCATGACTGTCACATAAGGCATCTTCTTAAGATCCCAACTAGACTTCAAATTTATTAAAACATGAATTGTTACATTTCAAGTGATAGCTTTTATCTGCACACACACTCACTGTATTTGATTAACATGAGCAAAGGAAAAAAAAGCCTTGCGACTGCGTATTATCAATGAAAAAGGGTTTTTTAAGCTAATTTGCACAAAGCGATTTAGCATCAAAACCAACTCCAGTTACACTCTGGGGTTGGAAGTATTGTAAAAGCAACATTTGAATGGAGTTTGCAGTCACATATATGTACATACAAAGTTTGATCTGTTTCGACTGATGGAGCTTTGTTCCCATACTGAGGCTGTTGCCGTTCACGCGTAACCAGGATGAATATAGATTTAAAAAGACAAGAAAACAACATGCAAACAGATTTTTGTGTTTTCACTTTTCACCAAAAAAAAATGTTATTATTCAAATAGAATAATGCTAGGTCCATTTTTGTAGAGTGTATATTAAAGCCTGCCTCTGTTTTGCTAAATGCACATATTTCAGTTCATAAAAAAACAAGGATCAAGTTAATAAACTGATAATAAACATGCACTTGAGTCTATTTCTATCTAAGTTTGCTCAAAGCATCTTTAAAGTCTGGTAACAGACAGAATAAAGCAAACTTCAAAGACATTCCCATTAAACTGAATCAGGCTAATTTATGATAACAGACAGATTTCTCATCCCACTGGGAAACACTTTCTCAGGTCCAAGACTACTTTCAATGATTTCATTATCTGTGTGTGAAGGGGTTTTAATTTGCTACCATCTGCATGATACTGTGTAACTCAAGATGTATAAGGTCCTCGGGGGAAAGGTTCAGTCTTCGTAAGTCCCAGCTTCCTCTGGGGTTTATGAATGCTGAATCACCTTTAAAAGAAGCCTGTTCTGTTTAACAGCATGTATAATTAAGTTAAAGTGATTAATGGGATGTCTATGAACTTCTTACCCCTGCTTTTTGCTACACAGAAATAACACAGACACTCTCCAAGGACACAGATTCATTTAAAGAAAAATCAATAATTATTGTCCATGGGCTGTTGATGGGAAAATTTACCACAACTACACACAAAGGAAGCAGTGATCATTTCAAAATGATGACACTTAATCAAACTCCAGGCTCCAGGAAAAAACAGCATCCAGAATGAATCTCAGTAGATCTGTCAAAGATGACAGTTTCTGCTGAGGCTCATGTCAGCATTGATTAGGGACTTTTCCACCTTCTACTCCAACTAAGGTGCGACTGCTCCTAAAGAATTGCTGCATTCAGACTCTTGGCTTTACTTTTAACATTGCTGAATACATTGCAGCCTCTCCTCAGTCCAACCTGCTTTTCATCACTAATCTTCTATATAAAACTGTGCATGTTAACTGGACATTATAAAGAAAACAGAGGAACAA
>JAOXYM010000017.1:11162872-11175699 GCA_028567055.1 Leptatherina wallacei
AACCTGCTTTTCATCACTAATCTTCTATATAAAACTGTGCATGTTAACTGGACATTATAAAGAAAACAGAGGAACAAGAAAGAAAGAGGACCACAAACTGCCAAAAAATGATTCTCTGTCAGCTGGGTGAAGGTTGTTAGTGAAGAGAACAGAGGTTTTTTGGAGCTGGTGTTGCATAAGCAGCAGAGACTTGGAGAAGATCCGCTGTGGCCCCCTGCGATTCTCCCCTCTCTTTCAAAGCAGCCGCTGAGACAACGAACTGAAGGCTCACATCGTAAAACTTTACAGCTTTGACTCATCGTAACAGTTTACAATACTGTTATAGCCCCCAGACACACACATTTCTAATCTTTTCCTCATCCACCACCTTGTACCAGAACACAGCCTTTGTAACTTATGTACACAGGAGCTTATTGAATAACAGCCCACCATCTCAGCTATTCTGAAAATAACATGTTTTTATATCCGACATTGACACTAATAAGCTTCAAATCTCTGGCAATCCAGCAGCAACGATCACTCTGAGGTTATTGAAGAATATACGCAACACAGTTTAAGCAGCTCAGGTTTACCGCACTAGATCTTTGATCAGTTTCTGCAGTGTCCATATAAATCTGCAAGAAAACTAATTTATATTCTAACAGCTGGAATAGTCATGCATTATTGATCAAGTAGTTGAGACATACTCACATTAATAGCTCACACTGTTTTTAGCTTCCAAACAACAGGAGCACAGAGTTAAGCACTGACAAGTCTTAGTCAGCAAACAGGCTAAAACTACTGCGTAACAGAGCTGTAAACAGCTTGATGAGTATTTACTGACGTTATATGTAGGTCAAACATTCATTTAAAACAGCTTTTTTTTCGAGGCAACATTGATATTTTGGCAAATAACTGCACCATTAGTAGATGATCTTTTACCATAAGGGTATATTTGATCCTCCTTGCACCTCCTAGAGTACACAAAATATCTGATCAAATGGGGAGCTGAAGGCTATCTTTATCATGTAAAAATAACAGAATAATTTACCGCTGTAAATGGTACCACTGTTCTGTTTAAGAGTGCCGTGAAATCAGCAGCCAGTCTCTGCTCATGCTAAACACTGAAATTTTCCTCAGTGCTGAGGGGTAGATTAAAAAATGCATTACATTGCTTCCTTGCACAAGCTTGAGGCAGGGGAGAACATCAGACACTGTAAAAGGGAGGCACGCCACTCTACTTGTCCAAGACATCAGGACAGGGGTGCTAAGGATGCTGCAGCAGAGGTAAACACTGCACATCAGTAGCTACAACGTATGCACGCAAGGAGTCAAAGAAATGTCCTCCCTTTGTAAATTTTATCAGGAGATGCCAGTTTCTAACTGTGGTCCTGCAGAGCAGGAGACTGACCCCTACAGAGGCTGACTGAAGGAGTGAGTCACAGAGCATTTACAGGGAGCATTAACATGTCCGCTGCTGGGTTTATATTCCAGCTGATGTGGAAAAGATGCTTTGACAATTTTTGTGACTTGCAGCTCGTGATGGGCAGAAGAAGGGGAGAGCAAGGGGAATCCCTGCTGCAAAAACAACTTAAGACACTCCCTGAGGACCTGCAAAGATTTAGCACATCAGGCCACCACCAGTAGCACTTATTACCCTTTTCAGTGCCTCTGTAAAATAAATGATTGGATCCATTTTAAATTCCATTTTTAGGGGGTTTATCAACAGGATATGGTGAAAGGCAAACTAATAGTTAATATGATATGTATGCAGGAAATGAGTTAGGTAGGATGCTGTCTGATGTTAAAATGCTCAAATACTGCATCAAATGTCAAGTTGTGCGCTTGGTTTTATTCCCTTTCTGCCTCATCTTGCAGGCACATTTTATTTTAAGTTGATCCCTGTCTTGATTGAAAGCCTAGATGTGATTGTCATTTTGTGGAATATTCGGCTAAATTTCTGCCTATTAGAAGCTGTTCAGTCACAAAAAGATGTCCAACAGAGGCAGGAGTCCCGGTATGCGGGGTTCCAGGCAGCCTGAACGGATACGAACTCTGCCTACCTTCCACTTTGGTGAGGGTGAGCACCGGACTGTTGCAGGCGGACAGCGGGGCAACCCTTGCGGAGTGCTTCTTCATGATTATGAGCTCGGATGGGCTGAGCTCCAAACCGGTTCGGCTACATCCCTGAAGCTGATTTGGTGCAGACACCAGACCTCTTGATGGGACCCTTACAGCCGGTCAACCGCTCTCTGTCCCCTCTCCATCCGACTCCCTGTTGATAATTTCTCTTTTCTTTTCTTTCTTTTTTTTCTCCTGCTTCTGTCGTATCCCCCCACCCCCTTCCTCCACGCGCATTTCCCTCCCCAAATCTGCTGTATCCACTGCGTCCTGGCTGCTCTCTCCTTCACGTACAGTTTGGCATTTGCTGCAATTCACCAACGTCACGCATAACCGGTCTCACACCCACGTCCCGCCACGCAACAGCCCCTTTTCCGAAGCCCCCCCCAGGGAGAAAGGAAAACTCTGCATGGAAGTGAGAGACTGAGGAGCTGACCCAAAGGAGAGCAGGCAAACTGTCAGACTATAAATGGACTATGTATGACAGAAATGGGACTACAGCGGAGGTGGGAGGTGTTTTCCCCATAAACACCGTAAATGGGGCAGTTTATGATGAATACAATTATAATTAGCCTACGCAAATTAATCCTATCTGGGAACATGTTAAATCTCCATAATTGCTGTTGATGCTCATGATTAAAAAAAAAAAAGGTTTTAATGAAAGTTTAAGAACATGTCAGACTATAGGCTAAGTCACATAAACGAACAGTAATGAAACTTGTGTTTGGTCGATTCTCCCCTTAAATAATAATGTAAAGTAAATGATAAAATAATGTACTATTGTTTGAAAGCCTAATTAGTCACCTTTACAACGAGGTATACCTCGTGAGGACTGTGCTTCAAGTGAGATGAGCAATTAAACAAAATGTGTGCCCCCCCCCCAAATAAATAAAGAAATAAATAGAAAACAAAATCTTATTTTGACATTCAAGTGCTGCCAGGTTTCTGCAAGTCATAGATGTATGACGGGCACCTAATTGGTACCTAATATGTGTTAGGGTTAGACAAACATATTAAAATGTGGTTCTGGAGCCAGTGGGGGTCCCATATCTTCAGAATCTGGGACCTAACTTCATCCTCCTGATCATCACAGAGAGGACCTCCAGAATTTGGGAGTAGAGAACATCCTGGTCTGGTATAAGTCCAGAACTCCACTCAACTGAGCAGTTTGGTTGTGCTGTGCGGGACCAACACAACCACAATGGTTAACCTTCAACAACGCCTGATGAATGGGAAGCCATCTCACAGCTTTAAGTGGGAAATTCATAAAGTGGAAAAATGGCCAAGTGTTGTTTTTTCCCCTTATTACTGTAGGAGAGTAATCCACCAATCAACTCAAAACAAGAATGAATACCAACAGGAGAACATTGCAGGTTATACAGTCCTTACAAGTTATACCTCACTGTAAAGGTCTTCCAACGACGTACAATAAAACACCCATTGGTATTATTAAAAGGAAGAAATAATTGACCAAACCCAAGTTTTCTTACTTTTTGTGCCAAGTTTAAATGTTTTCAAGGTGTAACAGTTCTCTCTAGTTTTAGTAATAGGTTGTAGTTTGGAATTATTAACTTTACAAACTCAGTGCCATATGCACTTAAGTTTGTGCACCGGTGGTCAAAATTTTAAGCGAGCAGATTAAAAAGTGATCTGAAAAAGAAAAAAAAGTGGATTCTTTAAGTAAGGTAAATGTTTAAACGTTCTTTTGTACAATTTTACTCTTTTTTATTTTATTTAATTAATTAGCTTTATACAACTTTGGACGTAAAGGTCAGGTGGCAGAAGAGAGGCCATTGGATCTTCTAGGAAGCTGTTTAGTACACTAAAAATAAAATGATTGATCCCCAAAATGCAGCAGAAGACTATATCAAGATAAGAATAGTATTTCCAGGCAGGTGCATCATCTATTTTTTATCTAAAAACTAAAATGACAGCTAGCAGGAAGGGTGGAGATCAGGTTTAGGTCTCAAAAACCAGGACATCTTTCCAAGAGAACTACTTGAACAGTGTATTGCTGCATATTGGTATAATGGCAAATTAAAAACTTTGTGACATTAACATTAAGTAGACTGAGAAATAATGGGGCACTCTATTCTACACAACAAGAAACTTCATTCTCAGACTTTGCTAATTAGTGTGGAAGCAAGCTGCAATGTGCAAAATATGAGTTTATATGAGGAAAAAGATGCAGAATTTCATGAAAAAAAAACATCATGGTGTCGAAACATTTGCATGAAATTGCAACATAAGAAAGTTCTCAAATATAAATTATTTACTTTTAATTTTAAAGGGACATTGTATAACAATTTCTTTTCTTTACTGGCCAAAATCAATATCTGCATGTACATACGTGTCATTATTGCTATATTATGACCTCTGCTAATGATCTGAAACTCTTTAATCTGACATTTTCGTGAGCGAAAAATTTTACATTTGTTTATACATATGACGGGTAAGCCGGTAGGGAAGTGCCATGGCGGTCTGCCATTTTGAAACTTCAGCCGCCGGTAAGGGACAAATATAACTGAGCTCCAAAAATGGCAAAACGGGAAACATCCCAAACCTCCTGATGGCCAGCGGATCTCGGCGGAGAAACTGGTCTTGACACAGCACCAGCTTTTCTCCCTCAGTAAAAACAGCTTATAAAGCTTTCCCACCGATTTTTGGCTCGGCTTTACTGCCACTGAAAGATGGCATGAATGAAAGCGACTGCAATCTCGTAAACATACAGTTCCAACATGTGAATGGAGCCGGATTTAACTGTATGTGTAGTGTATGTGTACTTATTGGATAGCAGAGGTTGGAATGATGTTTTCAGCAGGTCATATCCATGCCATGTATTTGTGGAATCACCATGTGATTCCAAACAGCAGTGAATGAACCTGGTTCAGTGGCTGAGCAGAACTAAGACAACATGGAGAAGACCTGTTGAAGCCACAATTCCCATCTTGTTTGTTTTTTCTTTTGGCCTATACACCATTGATTGTAAAATACAGTACAGACCATCCGTCATGTGACCTGTAGGTTTCTGAAAAGCTGAATTGAGGCTCGTTGGGCGGTTCCCCCGTCGCCATCTTGGCAGCATCATGAGTCTCGTCACTCCGAGAAAATATGAAAATGACCGACGAGGTGGCGCTGAGAGGGGGGTTGTGAGCGTGGGGACGGATGATTGACACCCATCAAACTCTGAGCTGCCTGTAGCTAAGAATTAACCAAGCTAACCTGGAGCTAACAGGAGCTAACCAGCTGACAGAGGTAAGGGGACTCCATGGGGATTGACTCCTTTTTGGAGCCAGCCCCTAGTGGATGAGGGCTGAATTGCATTTTTTGGCACTTCTGCATCGGCTTCACATTTCTCTGCCTGAGGTTGCCGCTTGCTATACACACTCACACTACCGATGGGATTCAGTTTGCAATACTTATGGAATCACAAACCTCTTTTCCAGAGTAAATGCTCCATGAACTATCAAATGACATTTGTCTGTGTTGTCGAGGCTTTCTGACACACAGCGGCTAGCATGCAGGATAGAGTAAAATCATTGCATTTCTTGATTTATGAAAATATTTGATGTCTCTTCAAATATAATAACTTTTTTTGCCATGACTGTCACTTTTAGTTTTTTTGTTTGTTTGTTTTTTTAGTAAACAAAGAAGAATTAAATCCCTGGTTGCCAGCGGGCTTCTTTACACACAGAGAAATTTGACCTCTGTGTTTAACCCACATGATGTCAAGCACATTACAAGCACTGAGCAATTCAAACACGCTCTACAAAGTGAACACACACTCACAGCATTAGGCAGCAACAATGCCCAGAGAGCAATTGGGAGCGGTTTGATGTCTTGCTAAAGGGCACCTCAGCCGCAGCTGTGAATGGAACTGGACAGCGTTGATCCTTCTCAGACAGGCCCACATTTTCCTGACGGATCAGGGAAGCATACCAGCGGCCTTTGAGTTCCAAACTGACTTTTTGACTTTTAACCCAAAGCTGCCTCTAATTTCTGGCAAAAAATATAACATTTTCAAGCATGAGTCAAGTGAGAGGTGCTGAAAACAGTGTTGAGTTGTCTGTGGCTCTTGTCTGTAAGAGCTTTAACTCAACAACAGAAATTGGTTTTGAAGCATAAAATGACAAATCAGACCTTCATATCGAGTTTCATCACACCTTTAATCCTTGAGTTGTCAGACACTCGATGATGGCAGTTTGTCATCTGAAAGTGGACCTGAGGGCATCTTTATGATGTCATTCCTCATGTCAACTGTATTTTACTCCTGAAATGTCATTATAAACCAAGAGAAGGAAGCAGTAAGTATCCTGCTCAGTGCTGATCTGAGGAAGTTTCTGCTTTACCTGTGACTCTTCATTAATGTCTTCACAGACATATTAGTGTTTATACAGAGGGCCTGCATATTTGTGTAAAATCCACTGAATGTGGGCATGTCTAAAGGAAGCTGTGCTGAATAATTTACTGCTTAGACTGTACCTCACACTCAAGCATGAATCCCCTAACTAGGACAGGGAGCTCTGAAAACACTCTGCCTGGACCCATTCTGGTATCCCTCTGTAACCAAATCCACTGGATCCTTTACTATTTTCCACTGCTTTCCCCTCTGTCTGTGTTTGGGTTTGAAAATGGGAAATGTCAGGGACAGCGGACGGGAGCTAATGGATGAAGTGCATGAACTCACACTGGATGGTGTAAAAGAGCAGCACAGGATGGATAAACATTATAAACACGTCACCTATGAATAATATCTCTGTGTATGTGTGTGTCTGTCTGTGTGAGTCCTACTCTAGCTCTGCACCTGCCATTTGCTGTTTAAGAATTAATGATGTCAATGTATAGCTTAGCGTGATGAGAACATGAGGATTCAATGAGAATGCACATGATATTGTTGATAGAAAAGACAAAGGAGACGAAAAAAGGTGGAGGGTTGAGATCATTAAAAGATGTCAGTCAGTGACTCATAGACTTTTATCTGCAAACACGGAGGAGGATCAAACCAATCCCTGCTTTGAGACACCACATGACAACTCCCTCTCTGTTACGCACTGTATCAGGATCTGTGTGGATGAGCAATAGCAAAGTGTAAAAAGTCAAATCCTTTGAGGTCCCTGCATCAGCAGAACCTTTTTAGCCAAAGCCTGAAGGAAGTAAATTTGGAACAATTGGTGATTATTCTTCCACGTATGCTGGAACATTGTGGTGTGCCCTGAAGAGGGGCTTTTTTTTTGTCTTTCTTTTGTTTATTCATGCTGAATAATGAGGAAAGCTACTGTCACCACTTTACAGGTCAAGCAGCCTTTAACTGAAAGAGTGTGTGGTGTTTCTATTGCTTGTCTGACATGGAAACACTTATTATAAACCTTTTCTGGGACCGAACAAATGCAACATGCATTCCTGCCAGTGGTACTGTGAATGTGAATGTGGTGCTTTACAAGAAAAAGGAAGGACACAACATCTGATTGAAGTCATCAGAAACATGGAAGATATTAAACATGACTCTTCAGGGTGTTATTTTTGCTTCACAGCTAATTTTGTAGACAATTTCACCTCTGTTTTGAGAGCTGAAAGAAACTTTATTCATTTTCTTTATGTTGAGACGAAATTAAAACTAAATTTAGCTAATATAACTTTAAGGTTAACATGCAAACTCAGGAGATTAGAGTGGATTTATGAAATCAACCTGATCTAATCCAGCACCAGACAAGCATCGGCTGATCTCTTCACTATCTCCTTTATACAAAATTTTTGGTCACTTTGACGGATGGAAATCGGCTGCATATCATAATGTTAAAGAGGAGCATGGGAGGAAAGAAAATGAAAAAGTCTGAAAATCCATTGTATTGATATTGTATAAAAGACCTACAGCTGGAATTCTGGCTCCAGATTGCTTGATAGTAGAAAGTGGCTCAGACTGCTAAAAGGTGTGTGTCCAAGAGTTAATGATTTGTTACTGTTTGACCTAAATGAACCAATAATGCCTGTGTGAGTAAATCTGCCTGACTTAATTTGTGCACAGTAGCTGTACAGACTGCGTCTCTGCCAAAGCAATAATTGATTTGTTATCAGCATTTCCAATGCAATGACAGAGCTAATCCTGATTTAAAACAAATCAATTCCTTGTTTAACCCCAGTAACAACTACTTAAAGTCTGCCTTTTTTTTCCTGAAATGAAGAATCCTTAGTGAACTTACTTGTCTGTGCACTCCATATGTCAAATCTGATTTATATACCCAACATTTGTGCTCATAGTGGTATAAACAGACATTAATCACCAGAGACATTATGCATAATCTGTCCAGGATGGAAACAAAAGCTTGACTGTTCTGCACTCCTTTCATGCTCAAACATTTATTGGCAAAATTACTACAAGCATAAACACAACTGCTTTCTACTATTAGGAACTTTTGCAAACCATAAAAAGCAGTTATTTTAATCAACTGACTTGTAAATCGGTTGATATTTTTTAGTTGTACTTGTAAAAACTGTTGGAAGTTCTTTATGTCTTTTGTCAGCAGAAATCTTAGATTGCAAAGTAACATTAAAAAGAATGTGTAAAATAAGAAAAGGGCTCATGTCAAGTAGCTCAAATTTGTAATTCAAAGAGGCCAGGCAGTTTTTTTGCTCCTTGTGGTTGTTTCTGACAGAACCTCATCCTGAGCAATGAACATTTTTAACTTGGCACACACACAATCAGGGATTGAAATCGGTGGGAAATGTCTCTGCGCTCTGATTAGTTATTTTCGTTAGGGTATGGTGTATTTAAATCACTTTAGGAGCACCAGAAGGAGTGAAACAAAACTGATCTCTGACTGACTGTCTGGAGCTATACCGAATAGATTGTTCATTTGAAGATATTTTGCATTATTACCAAGAAGACCAACTTGTTTTACGGTGTTTAGTCTAAACATTAAGAGGACAGACAAACATCTAACATTTAGATATGAGGATTAGAAATGAACTGAAATATGATTTTGGAGGCTGAGGCTTCAGTTTGAGCATAGAAACATGATCCTCAAGTTACAATGGGGTTAAAGGGTTTGTACAAATAAAAGATGCCTCTGAGCAACCTCGTATACAATGTGACATTTAAACAAGCTCATGAATGACGTCAGCTTTGCATTCTCTCCAGTATGTGGGCTCAGTTTGTGTTGAGTATTGTATCAACTTGTGTTGATATTTGTGTTAAACATCAACATAATCAGCTTTAGCATTTAGTTTTTAGCAAAAGGTAAACAAATTATATCATGGCAATATTAGAAATGCAATGAATTTAGTAATTTAATGAATCAGTTATTTTATGTCATAGCATCCCAGCAACTTAAAGTCATAGCACATTATCAGTTTGTGCAGTAGGAGCACTGATCATAAAAACACAAAATAAGCCAATTTATTTTAACCTAACTATGAATATTAATGGTGTTTTCATCATTATTGATATGATATATTGGCAGTAATGGTTTTTAACCAGAGGAAAAAGGGTAAGGGGGTTTCCTAAATACTAGCTTATCTCATGTACTAGAAAAATGAAGTTGTAAATAACTTCCCTTCCTGGGCTGCAATCATCTTCAGAAGAGGCACAGTTCCGTTGGGATGCTGCAGTTAACATTTACTGGGTTTATAGCCACAGTAGGGTCTCCTGAGAGGTAGAAAACAGTTTGCAAAACATCCCCATTTTGGTCACATTGCACACATGGTGGCACACGGTTGCACTTGAAGCTGATGTTCTGATCATGCATGACTCACAGTATAGTCATCTTTACATTAGTTTTATGTGTACCACCTGAGGGTATGCTGAATACAAGAACAGACTTCAGCTGCTCAGTTCATGAGTGGCAGCTTCAGATCATTTTAAATAGTTTGATGATAAAACCTATTTTGTTATAGAATACAAGGAGGATGTAAAAATCCTTCTTTACATTTTCTCAGAACTGAAGCTGATGCATATTTCATTCAGAGTTTATACATCTGAGAATGACTATTGGTTTAAAAACAAAAGTCATCCAGACAACTAATCAGTTAAAAATTAGATATGGCTCACTTCTCTCTTGATTATTAAACTTTTGTTCCAGCACTTGATTACATAACAATGTAGTGGCTATGCAGTCTGATATACAAACAGTCTGATGTGCACTCTGTGAGACGAGTACATGGGTCAATGGGTTTCTAACCTCCTCCCATTCAAAACGCAGAGTGAGCCAGACAAGCTGTAACTTTACAAAGTGGGTCTTCCACTTAATTACAAGCACAGCTAATAAAGTCCAGCAGCATCTATTAAATGCAAGAAGTAACACCCAGTGATAGCCTTTATAATCACATTCTGCCCCAGTGGCCTGTTCTTCATCATGTGGAGTGCGTCACTTTTAAATTTACATCCCTCCAGTGGAATCAGCTCCTGACAGCATATTCCTCCTCCCCAATTAAGGCTGTTTCAGAGCCACCATATGTGATGTGTACACGTCTTATTTGGGATGAAGATGTCCCTGGGGTTCCCATATGTGATATATGGCTCTGTATGCTGTAATGCATACAATATTTATGCCAATTAGGAGGAGCATAAAATGTAACTTGATGTGTAGAGAAGCAAATTAGATACTGCTTGTAGACTTTATCTGCATGAATTATTGTACATTTTAAAAGTGGGATCTAGAAAGTAAATGAAGTGTTCAGACAATTATGCAGTTAAAACTAGTATGCACAGTTTATCTTAATATGTTCTCCCCTGTGTAATATTTTAGTCTTATGTGCAAGTTTTGTCTTTACTGAGAAAGTGCATGGCTTATCTAGTCTAATTTGCACTCTTACTTGAAGAACAGTCTTCTATGAGCACCTACTGGGACAATTCTTAGTGTTTCAATTTGATCTTTTATCTGTTCAGAGAATTTTCAGCATTGCATATCCTGCAAAACCTTCACCATCTTGTTTCTGCTGCTGCTCTGGTGATGAAAAAAAAGGTTTTCACTAGAAGTAGACGACATAATGATGTATTTGTAGTACTACTGAAATGGGCATAGCTGTACTTGTAAATGTACCCATGAGATAGAAATTTAACTACATCTTTCTCCAGAAACAGAGAGAGACTGAAACCTTGCACTCCCACTGCTGGTTCCATACGGATCTTTTCTCACTAATAAATGTCACTGGCTCCCTCTGTTGTCAAGTTACAGTATGATTATTTTATCTTAGAGGTCATCTAGAGAGGAAATAGAGCCAGAGTAACTTCAATGGAAAGTAAATGGAATTTTTATATTGCACACTCGGTGTTCAGTGTTTCACCTTTTTTTTATTTTATTTTTTACTATATTTACATTGATTACTATATCAATGCAGAATTATTTGTAGCATGAATGGTTGTTTGTCTTGTTTTGTTGTGTTGGCCCTGTGATGGACAGACAACCTGTCCTGGATGTACCCCACCCCTCTCCTAAAGCAGCTGGACAGGGTCCAGTTCCCTATGAAACCCTGAATTGGATAAAAAATTACATGGAAAAGGACTGAATGAATAAATAAATTAATTCATTCATTATCTAAAGAATAATGTTTGGTTACAGAACGTTTGACAACAGTGTCAGCCTCAATATGTTTCCTGTAGCTGCTGGTAATTTCTACATCTCTTTCCTTACTTTACATTTAAGCTATTTTTAGTTTGCAAGAGTCCACTTGAAATCCTCGATTCTAATCCTCAATTATATAAGAGGGATTTATCAGGACTCAGTTTAGGCCAGTTTAAAACAGACCATCTTTTTCTTTTTTGCCTTTTTTCTGTGCTTTTTGGATATATATTTTCAAATTGCTCAACTTTTTAAATGTCAACTTTTTTGGTCCAGCCAGTGCAGTTGCTACCTTTTTTTTATTAATAATATATCTGGTGTTTTCAGTCAGTGTGATGGACTGGAGACCTGACCAGGGCATACCATGCCTCTTGCCTGTTAGCAGCTGGGATAGGCTTTAGCTCCCCACAACCCTGTGTTGGAATAAGTATAGCCAATGGATGGATAAATGGATGTTTCAAGTCATCATTCCACACCATGCTGCCTCCAACATGGTGTAGATAGAAGCAGAGACATAGCAAACACTTCTCACACAGTAAAATCATCTTGCATTGGTTAATTTAGGTAATGTAAACTTTGAAAATTATGCTGTCATTATGTTTTTGTTATTTTTCTGAAGGATCTCTTTAACAGTACATGTACACATTAAAAGGTTGCTGTGCCATTTAAAGATTTGCATTATTAATTTCACAATTATGGAAACTCTCAACATTATGTTAAAAAATTCAGATTATACCTAAACTTTGCACAATTCAGGGCACTGATCATTTTGACTGGCATTGTTCATTTAGTACATTTTCAACATTCAAAACTGCCTCACAGCTGTTTCGGTTGAAGCTCCTCTTTGAACTGCGCTCATCTCACAGTGCTTAAAATTATTCAGATTGTTCTCAATTGCTGTAATTAAGGGACATCATTTTCAAAAGCTTTTCTCTGCCTCCTGTTTTATATATCGGACTATTTGTTAGACCTAAAAAAGCGTGGGTATTTACTTCAAATCCTTTCTTATTATGCAAATTTTCATTTTGACAATTAAATTATTTCAATGAGAAAAAAATTGTTCTTCCAATTTCTTTTTCTTTTTTTCTCTTTTTCTTTTTCACTGAGGGTTTCTTTCTTTCTTTCTTCACTTTTGTTGTTTATTTTGTTTTTAATTCTTCTTAATGCTTTCTG
>JAOXYM010000017.1:11194102-11208779 GCA_028567055.1 Leptatherina wallacei
ACTTTTATGATTAACTCATTGGCTGCCAGCATTGAAAGTGTCTTTCATTGATCATGACACTCCCCTTCACCGAAACGCCACAACACATACTTTGCTTCTCCAGAGTGTCCCGCAGCCCCCGTCCTCCATTTAAAAACTGCTAAAGACGTCTTTTTGACATCTTTTATAGTAAATGATTGGATTTCAAAAGCTGTCAAAAGATATCTTTGGCAGCCAATGAGTTAAATAGGTTGATTGACAATAGGTCAATAACAGAGCGCTATCAAAAGAAGGTGTTAGAGTTTATCAGAAGTTAAGAGGTAGAGCTGTTAACCTCTGTGCAAAACTACAAGTGAAGAAGAATGATGCTCTTCTTTCCCATAGGGGTCATGTGAAAAAAAAATCCCTTTTCCATTAATCAGAGAATATATTTAGGTGTGTGAAGTTGCTGTCACCTAAAGACACCCCCAAAGAGAATAAGATAAATGGGTAATAAATACAACCCTGGCAGTTTGCTGCTGCCTTGGCTTGAAAATATGTCAGTCTCAATTGATTTTTCACATCACAATTTCAGCTCAGAGATGGAATATCCAGCCTCCTCATCTTGATCGCCACCTGACTTTGTTTTCAAATCAAGCTGCATTAGCTGTACAGTACAAGTTGGGAATTTTGCTCTTGATTTAGGTTTAGCTATTAACAGCAAATTCGTATAAGCAGAACTTATGAAAGAAATGAAATAATGATGCTTTACCAGGTGTTTGTCTAAGATCTTTATATATATATATAGACTAGCAAAAAATACTTTTATTAGGCATTCTTCAAGTGTTTTTTATATCTTCAATCAGAATTCTGATTCTATTCATATCTGACATACTGTGCTAACCTTTAGAAAACTGGGCTACTAAGAAATTTATGTTTGGTGGGTTATTTCTTTATTGTAACAATGTATCTTGGCAATAATTCTTATACCTTTGGAGCCTCAGTTTATTTCCTTTTAAAATGATGCCACATTTGTAAGGAAAATACACTTGTAATGAGCAGCAGAACTGCATATGTGTTGCACCCATGGCCATGGAAAACTTGTCAAATCTTTTATGGCAAGCAACTATATCTTAAAAACATGTATCTGTAAGGGTTTATTAATCTCTTTTGCACCCATTTTAATTGGTTATGAATCTAAAAATAATTTTATTTAGACTGATTGCACAGAGTTTCAGTTAACTTTTTTTTACTGGCTATTTCAATTACCCAGTAATTTTGAACATCTTACATTTAACCAAGTCAATTTGTGATTTTTTTTAAAATCTTTTTTTATTAATAATTCATCTTTTTAATGATTTTATTGGGATTTTTCCTATTTGTTGCCTTTTACTACTTTTAATGCTTTGTTATGCTTTTAATGTTTTATGTAAAGCACTTTGAAACATATTGAACAGGAAATGTGCTATACAAATAAACTTGCCTTGCCTAAATTTTAGATCTTTAATAAACCTGATTAAAACATCCTTTTGCAGTCAGAGGGCCCCCTAAGATACCATCAAATTTAAACATAGGTTGTAGTTTAATCATTTACCTTTCTTTCTCTCATTATAGATGTCAACAAAGGAAAATAAAAAAAATTAACAGATGCTATTTAGTTTAATGGCAAGTACGTACTCTATAGGTACCTCTTGGGCCAGTGCCCTTCAGGTTTTCACTGTATTAATAAGTCACTGTGCAACACTTCATAGGCTGTTGGATCTATTTGATTTGAAACGTGTGTGTTGAAAAAGGGACACATCGAAAACCTGGGCCAAGAGGTCTGGATTTGGTGATCGCTGGTATAGACCTATGATTGGTTAGGAGATTATGGGCCTTACAGTTGTAAAATAGTGCAGCCTCACATCTTTGAAAATCAACAATGGCAAACACATAAATAATAGAGTTGTGGTTGTTTATGCTGTGACTTGTCACAACAGACCCACAGTAAACACAGTTATCATAGGTGAAGCATCAGAGCAGGTAAAGCAGAACTGTAATCCATCACATCAACCAGCCAGGATCTGCAGTAGCTACAGCAGGGATTTAATGCTCTGCACAAAAAGTATGTAAATCTACTAAAGTGATGCAATGAAGGAAAACGGTTAAGAAAAATAAAAACTGCATAGCCAGCTTTTTTCCTTTTAATAATCAATTGCTCAGAGCAGCATTCTCACTCTAAGCTCAACTAGCTCCAGTGAAGCAAAAATTATCTCCACCTTCTGCAGCAAAAAGAAACTTTAGCAGCTAGCTCTTAAAATGAGACAGAGTGCATATTTACACAAGTAATGAGGAAGATATGAACTGGCACTGCTTTTATGTCATTTTTTCTCTTGCTCAGATGAGGAAAGATCACAAGAATATTGCACAAAGAACTGCATCACTTTCACTTTGCTCCATCACCAAGGGTTGGGCAATGTAAAAGATAAAAGGAGGAAAGCTCCCAATATCTGAGTCCACATTCTGAATGTGCCTCTGGTTGGTGAAGCATCATCTTAAGATATCTTACTGTAACACTGTCAAATCTGCAAATGTATGCTTATAAATAATCCCAGTTTTAGTCTTTCAACTTCATCACCTACTACTGCATGTGCCAAATTATCAAACCCTATCAGATAAACACGCACACATAAGTTGTGTCATAAGATAATTTGAACAAGACCTTATTTGCCAAGTTGCATTTATACTATTGCTGCTTGCCCTCTCAATGCCTTTTATTTGAACCTGGGTGCTGGAATTCAACAGACCCATGTGTGTAAACCGACTCACTTTTGTAGCTTGTACTCCAGGGCTGGTATCCATAGTAGCCGGTGATCCGCAATATTCGCTCCTCTATGGACGCGCTGTTGATGTCCTCAACTGAGCGGGAGGACTTCAACTCCTCTTTGATGGCTTCGTCCACCACCAGGTACTTTAGCTGTCTGAGCTGTGGGCTGATGTCCGAAAGCCTTCTGGGGCTCACGTCAGGCGACTTGCGCATCCCGCTGGGGAAAAGAGAACAAGAGGTGGCGGTGTTACAAGACCAAGTGAGGCCGTTTTGCAAAGAGAATGGGAGTCTATGAACCTTGTGTATGACTTGATGATACAGGAGTTCTTCTTGGCTAAATTGGGGGAGTGTAGAGTGTTCCACAGAGACAGGCGTTAAGGGCCCCTGCTGCGCCTCTCTTGTACAGTAGATATATCATCATCCTTCAGTGCCCCTGTGTGCGCACAGCAACAGTGTGAAAGACACTAAGTGAAAGTGACTGGTCTTGCAATAGTTGTATATAACATGCAGAGTGCAACTCCTATTATGGACTTATCTGAATCTACAACTAATGAATCGATCATGAGTGATTTGTAGAGATGGAGAAGCAACAACTGTGACAGGTCCTGGCGTCAAGTACGCACTGGACCACAAAATTGCGCGCCCAGCGTGCAACACGGCAGGCCATCAAACGTGATTTTGTCATGCAGAGGAGATAAATAGCCAACTTGGTAGCGTGTATCCAGCAGGTGAAATAAATACAAAAGGAATGGTTGGAAACTGCACCAGCAGAGCGCCATTGTAGGCTACTACACGAAGAGACAGTGGTGACACTGTCAGCTCTTCAGCTGCTGTAAAACTGGCAACATGTGACAGAAAAACATTTACTGACCAACTCAAGGTAAATCGTTCTGGAAAATGTCCTAAGTGCTGTCAGAGCATGCCAAAAACCTCATTATCCGTGCAGCTCTGACTCCAGAAATCATCATTTGACCATAACAATCAGTCAAATGTGAAACAGCTCTTAAATTCACAGATAATAATCCAGCAAAATGACATGTGAACACTTCTGCCAAACAAAGTCAATTTAGTTTGTAGATATCCACAAAATCAAGTGCGCAACAGGTTGCCCTGCCTTCTGACGATTGCCTGTGCATTTAGTAAAAGTTAAAACATCTTACATCGGCATCAAAGTAGGAGGTCCGAGGTAACACATGCAGTCCCGGTGGGGTCGTCCAACCCGGTCCCACATGGTGCTCTCTCCATCGCCGTACATCCTCGTGGCCAGGCAGCGGCTCAACTACTGTGAATCTAAAGCCTCATCAAGGCTGACGGAAACAACAACAAGCAACATCGTCCTGCCTCTTCTCACCCCAACAAGCATATGCCAGGCTACTACAGTACAGCCCGCCTCATCAGCAACAGAGTGCGCTCTGCTCTGGATGCTGCTGCGTCCTGGAGGCACGACGACAGCGGCATCTACCGGATATGCAAGTGCAATCCATCATTAATGGACATCAGAATAAATTACTACCATCTGTGATCCCTTTAGTCTGAGATTTTTGAACCACGTCAGAAAATCCGTCCATTTTTAGATGAAAAGTCACCCAAATAGCTCCTCAGCGCGTAACCCTCTCATGTAACGTCACATTTCAACATGCTACTTTCACACTTTGCAAACAAAAATAATCTTACTTTGAAGTATGATACAGCTGTTTCATCTGTTGTCTAATATAATGATCTATGGCTCAGTTTAGAATCAGCTAGTCTGGGTGGTGAGATCCAAAAGACTATCATTCAGCAAATGCATATAAAATCATCCAATTGTCTTTCTTATGAAACAGTAAAAACCTCTGTAGTGAAGGTTTTTACTGTATTTTCTGGTAGTAAAGAGTTAATTTTCCTCCTTTTTATTATTCAGTTTCTAGAGAGTTCAAAATATTTCTCAGCAGAGCATCAAACAACTTTTCCAGCCTCCAGGCTTCCCTTTGTTCATAGTCTAAGCTACCTGAGGAGTCCATTAGTATTTTAAGATGATAGCAAGACCAGATCCATGTGAGCAGTGGTAGAAGTTTAAAGAGCAGAAATGTGTATGTTGATTACAACCTAATCAAAGTCAACTGCAGTGATATGATTGATCACATCCAATTAGAACTTCAAGTAATAGGACAATGATGATCACTGATTTTATCTACTAGCAATTGGGAATTTCTCTTTGTTTTAAACTGATCTGTGCAATAATAACAGAACTTAGTGAGTAATGTTTGAGTCTTGATTTCTGACCATTATTAAGGTCTCCAAAAAAAAAAAAAGGCACGAAACTTCCTCTCTGATCCCCTTAACACGACATACATTTCATGCTTCTGATTCTATCTATAAAGTTTGTCAAGTTTTATATAAATAACTAGTTTCTTTGTTTTCTAAATAAACCAAAACAATGACATGCACTTCCTGTATCATAAAGACTGGAACTCTACCTTGCACGAAAGGGGTAGTGCTCTCCATGTATCCCAGGTCTGTGGTCCACTCCTTGCATTGTGCTGGCATTGTGTGAGCTATTGCCTGCAGAGCTCTGACTGTATTTTGGAGACAGGTTTTGCATGGATCAATGACCAGCCGCCGCTCACACATCCACAGCAGTTGATTTAGGTGAGGGGTGGGAGGGAGGCCTGTGCTTACTCAGGAAAAAAAAAAAAAAAAATAGAAAAAAAAAGGAGTGTAGTCATCAATAAGCGGGTCAACACCTCCCATCGACAGTCTTAGGGTGGAGAGGATCAAGTTCATCTTGCATAATGTACATCTCAACTTCACAGCTCAGCCAAAGTTAAATTGATTCTCACTGTAGGACTTTCTTCTCTGCCAAAACGAATTCATGACTGAGCCGTTCCACACGTTCCTGAGAGACACTGCTCATACATATCAAAATAGCTCTTCTAAGAGCGCTCATATATTCAAGTGATCGACTGTTATCCAGCACACCATGTTCCACTTCAGCAGACCTCTAATACTGGTCTAATTGGTGCCCTCAATCTACAGGGCACTGCACTCCTTTCTAAATATGGATGTAAAATGAAGTGGGAGCCAAAGCTCAAGGCCAAGAGGCATAAACTGAAAACAGAGAGGGTGATCCCAATTTTTATGCTTGTTAGAACACTTACTACAACAATAAGTCACTTTTTAATGAGTTTACCATTTATTTTCAAAAAGCAACTTACAATTAACACTCACAGTAACTTTTAGAAGCTTGTGGTCTTTCAGAAAGAATATAAAACATTTTTTTCAGGCCATTCAGTGCTTATTGATATGATTAGTAAAATGGATTTAATAAGGAGAATAACTGGTGCTATGATATTTTGATGATGGCTCCCTCTATTCAAAACTCTTAACCAACATCTCTCAAAGAATTATGTGTTCTAACCCTGAAGTACAGAATAATTAGTCAAAAATGGCAGCTGTAAATCCTTCTATAGGTATGTTTACTCTATCTCTGGAAAGCTGTTGGGCTTAAATGGGCAACAGATTGGAGTCTACTGTCTGTGGCCATTGCAAAACAAGCAAGAGATTTCACCATCCTTCATCAAAAGCGTTCCTATAGCTCTTTTGTTTCTTCCGAAACTGGTGCACTTGAGCGCTCAGTCAAAAACAAAGGCTGGCATGTTTGATCTGCTTTTTCTGACAATATTTTCTACTATTTCTCTCGTGGCACTCTGTCCAGTTTAATAGCATTTTAAAAAAGTATGACGCAAGCTCTATCTCTTCTCCCCATCAATATTTAATGCAGCTTTTAGCCTGGAAACAGTGCAACAAGCCACTGCTGATTGGTCAATGCTGCAGGAGAAGTGAAACTCTAAGCCAGTGAAACGGTTACATTATTGCTCTGTATTACAGCACTCTGGATTTTATGACACTATATTTCTTATTGCTCTGTGTAAAGTGAGATTTAGATTTGTACATGCTGTCATGAGGAGCAATTTATTGTTATAATCTAGGGAGACACATCCAATCCTGTTTTGCTGTCAGTTAAAATATAACCTTTCAGAAGTTGGTAGCCTGTTGTCCCAAAGGCTTGTGTGATTTCTTTAGGATATAATTATTATTCATCTGACATTAAATGGCAGGCTAATACACAGCTGGGGTTTGGGGAGCAGGGAGCTGACTCTCTAAGGAAGGGAGGTCCTGCATTATGTGTCAACATTATGAACAAGTTAAGAAAAGATTGTCCAGCTTTAACTGGCCTGGTTTCCATTATTAGATGTTCCACTTTTAATTTTTACTGACAAATATTAAAACAAGCAAAAGACATTTATCATTACACTGTCTGGAGGTATCCAAGGATTGTCCTCTTTCTCTTGTGTTGCTATAAATATTAAAAGACGCTTCCGGGTTGTCAGTTCAGATGTGCGCTCTCACAGACTATTTTCGAAACTTCACAGAGACTGTGTTATGTGTTATAGCTTTTCATCAGATGACAAACTCTTTAATTAAACTGCCACCAAAAATATTTAATCTGTAACTGACCTGCATCCCGTGCCGTTTAAACACATCACTGTTATGGTCAGCTCCTGGACCATAACAAAGTAATGGAAGACGCGGGAGAAGTAGCCATAATAAATATTTGTTTTAAAAGAAAACCGACTAAATGAAAGCTGCCAGGGCCAAGGGGGGTAAGATGGATCCAGGGCCCCACACAAGAGAGGGCAGACCTCTTATAGAGAATGGAGACACTGGCCAGCTGTCTTCAATCTGTAATCATCACGTAGCCTGAAACAGAAAGAGAAAATCAATGAAAACACATCTTATAAACACAACCAACACAGACAAGGCCTTGGGGCCGTCACAAAACAGACATCAAAACAGACCATGCCAGCCAATCTCCATGCCAACACAACATAACCATCCAGACCCCAAACATTATTTCCCCAGTCCTACCACAGCGCCCACCTTCCCATCCCAGCAACTGGATCCTGAAAGCAAATTAAAAGAGGAATGGGGACACATGGCAACACAGGAAAACAATACCTATATATATATATATATTCCTTATACACATTTGTGAGTTGTTTTTCCATTTTTTTATGTAAAACTGCATTTAGTCTCAAACAATGAAAGCTTGCTGACATTCACCACCTATGTTTGCATGTTTTAAAGATTTCAAACCAAACCATTTCTGTAAAACTGTGGACCGCAAATCATTTTTGTGAGTATTTAGGTAACTGTAAAAGCTCTTTGATGGGGTTCAACTCAAATGGCAATAAATCAGTTTTCTACCTTCACATGATTTATGATTTGACAGCAGTGGTGCTATCAAATTTGCAAGCCTTTGTGCCGTTTGTCATCTCATTTTTGCAGGCTATACATTTTCTCCTCATTCTCAAGTTGCTAATCAGATCCCATTGATGCGGGATGCCAACGCTGAGGAATGTGCTTTCTTTTCCCAAGATTTTCTTCATCTGTTTAATCCCCACTTGTGATGCTTCAGTCGAGAGATGGATTTAATCAGAGGTGTGAACTCAAGGAAAACATCATAGGGGATTATCCTTTTTCTCCTCTCCCTTTTGGATTTATTATCCATCTCCTGATTAATACAGGTATTCCCTTTTTGCACAAAACAAAATGGTAACTAACTTTATGGTTTGATGTCACAAAAGAATCACACACTGCAGAGAAAGAGCGTTGACTGTAGAATGGTTACCAGAGAGTAAACGCCTGTGGCTGCAGCATCTTACCATCCGCCCTCCCTCCCTCCCTTCTCCCCTCCCTTCCTGTCAGTTTGTCGCACCTCATACATTCAAGACAGAGTTAACTAGGGCAACGCGTATGCATATCCTGCTAACTGTCACTTGTGTGCACATTGCAACAGATATACACATCTATATGCAGACAGCTAAAACTTTCTTATTCATTAAAACTCAATACCATTAAGGTATCTTTGGGGAAACTGAACATTTCTTTCCCTTGCAGAACACATCGTGTACACATTGAGAGTAGTACAGAATTGGCTGTGGTAAATGTTTGTGCTTCAGGCATACTGCGTTCACATAGTCCCAGTATGTGTGTGAGTGTGTGTGTGGATATAAATAGAATTGCTCCACCATCAGAAAGCAAAGCTATAGGGTGGATGCTAGTTGTCGCCTTATTCCAGACCAGCCCAACCCCTATCCTTGATCACCCCAAATTGCCTGGAATACAGTCATACAGGGAGTTGCAGTTTTAACTATGAACTTGGACGACCCCGGCTGATGAACTGTGTAGCATCACACAACGAACCCCTGGGTGTTTCTGCAATGTGTATTTCTCTTGGGCTTTGTGTTTGAACTATCATTGTGTTGTATCTAAACTGTACAATGTGTAACAAGCCACATCATTTTATTCTTAAAAATACTTTATACTTGAATCTATTTTTTTTCAGAGTCTCACACATGTCATACAATAAGAAGCTGCTGGTAAATTTCACTCAGGTGTGAAGAGATGGGCCCACGGGGGATAGTTTTGTTCTGGTCCTTACGCTCTTGACTGACAGCTTTGTTGTATCTTCTGGTAACTCTTTTCTTTATTTGGTTAAAAGCAAACACAGCAGCAGACCAAAGGTGAATCATTAGAGGAAGCGTAGGTGTACTTGGGCTGGACACAAGCCAGAGTTAGAAAGTAAAGAGTTTGGAGTCAGCAACTGTAATCTCACACTGCTGTAAGCACAGCCCTTGCTTCTTTTACCAGAATATTTTGATTGCAGCAAGGACATATTCTCACATTTTATTCAACATAGGTTTTTAAAGGTTGGTAGTCATGAAACTTCATGTATATTTAAAGGGCAGCACTCATCTTGAGGGGACTCTTACTAGTCACATGTACCACCTACTGCAGGGAAACACGGGAGCAGCAGAACATTACACATGCAAATATGAAATTGTACATTTTTTACTACCTTCAGTGGAATCATAAAACAATTTCAAAACTGCAACCTGCAGACATATTTGTGCAATGAGTCAGTTGATGATTTCTGTGACAAATTTAGCATTTTTGATAAAGCTTAGTTTGTTTTGTACAGATAAAATGCTTTACATTTGTTCCATGGAAAAGATTTGGTTTTATGGCAACCACTGAACATTGTTGATGCTAATGAAAGTCCTGCTCATTTGATTTAAGAAGACTTTGGGCATCTCATTTAGTGAGGGTTATAAGTCAGTTTTACACGCTTCAGTTTACCTTCCAGAAAAGCAGAGGACGTAATTAAGATTAAAGCAATTTAAAAACCTTCAAAAATGGTGATGACTGTTATTATTATGTGTTACAATTACACAACACACATGAATAAGCACAACTTGTTAGTGCTTATTTTAAATGTGGGGCAGAAACACCGTATCAAACTGAGCGATTTCCAATTACTGTGTGCCCAAAAGTGATTGTGTTTCACACAACTTGCATCCAATAAAAACTTGCTGCTAGCAAGCATTTGGTATGATTTCCCCCATAAACTTGGCATAATGGATGCCAGCTCAGTGGCACTGCAGGGAAACGTGCCTGTATGTCACAGGTAATTACAGTTGTCTACATGAAAAACACAGCTGCAGAACTAAATAAAAGTGTTGCACTATTAAAATTACTCTCCTCTATGTTAGAAATATACACAATTTGCTCTGTGGTGTGGGGATGAATTACGAGGTTGGAGAGCATCAGCGATTTCAAAAAGCTACATTTTATTAATTAATGATCACGATTTTCATAAGTTTTGGGTGTATTTTAGTCAAAGATATGTATGTAGTTTTACAAATGCAAACTTTGTCTCATGTTCTTGCAGACAGTCATCTAATAGCGATTGATCTTTTAAAAAGTCTCAGATAATAAGTCTGATCATTCCTGTTGTGCAGAATCACTTCCAGATAAATGCTAGCTGGGATATCTAAGCCCTCCAACTTCAATTATTACTTTCCTCTAAAATAGTGAAAGATGAGCAGATCCTCCACATTCGTTTTCGAACTCAAAGATGACATGAAAGCCCTACCGAATTTTCTATGCTATGAAAGTCCCTGCAGATATTCACATCCTTAATAAATTGTTTCTGCTTTCTCCCAAGTCATCCAGGTAGATTTGTGCACATAAAAGCTCCAGCATTCATCCTAGATTCCTTTATCCTTACCTTTTACGTTTATTCATCAGAGCTACACTTTTGTGGTAATTTCATGTTATATAATCACACGATTTGCAATGAGCTGACTTTGCTATCAGAGAACACATTTTCCGTGAGTTACCGCATGATCAGCCAGCATCAGTATCTTTTCAATATTCAGCAGCAGCTCTGGGAATGAGCTATAATAAAAAAGAAATGATTGAAGAAAAAGTTGGATTAAATAGCAATAAAATGACACTTTATTTCAGAAACACTGACATTTTACAGTTTATGAATTTTCTCAGCTGAACTGGATTCCGGGTAAAACCTTGGTACACAGTGACAATCCTGTATTACAATAATAGTATTGTAACAATGACATATTTGACTGCATATGATCCTAGAGCATCCACCACAACAACCGAAATTATTTATACAATAACGTCCGGACACAAATATTAAAGACATCAGTTTTCTCAGTATGAATAAATAACAGTGAGTCTGTAATCCTTCACACAATGTGTTTTCCCTGAATAAAACTAGAACAATTTCATCTGTCAGCTTTTACCTTCCAGACAAGCTATATGAATAATGGCTTTGCAGGATCAAAGCCTAACTCCACACCAATTTAGTGAATGCAGCTAAAACAAACAGTGAAACTTTTTTTTTTCAAGTTAGCAAAACACGTATTTGTTCTCAGAAGAGAATATGAACAGAATCAGTGTTTCACAGTGGTACATGAAGGCCCACACTGGCTCAAAAGAAAATGAAAGAACAAACCACTGTTCCGAAAATTACAATGAAATGAGAGTACAAAGAAAGTCAGTCGTATTTCTATCCCTTTTTACAGACTGTACAATAAGACATACAGCAATGTTATTCAACACAATGGTTAAGGCAAAGCTAATGAAAACTTGACAGAAGCATTCACAACCTTTATACATTTTATGGCTGAAATGTTATCACAAACCTTCTGGTTGCTTCAGTTTAACTGGAAACAAAGCACTTAGTTCACGAGGAAACCATCCTCACACAAGAAGGGAAGGACTGCAACCCCTTCAGACACTTGCAACCATCAAGATTGATGCTCTCTTACTAAAGATCACCAACCAACTCAGATGGCGACTCAGTCAAAGCTTGTTTTCCAAGCGGTCATGACACCTTAACACAACTCACCTGCACATGCTGCTTCAAATAAACAGTACTAAACTTGAGTCTGCTGTAAAATTCCACTCAAACCACGCCTCAAACATCACCGTAGCTAAGAGACTTTACATTCAAGACTACATAAAAGGCCATGACTTTAGCTTGAAGTGTGATTCATAAACGAAAGACGAGGTCTGAACTCAAACTCCTCACCAACGCTGTGACAGTGCCTCCTATCTAAAGGTACCAAAAAGTATAATCGTTCGTGTCCAAAACATTTTAGGACTAACTGCCTAGTTCAAAGCTAAGTTTTCATTAAAGGACTTTGCAACACAGTCTGAGAGGTTATCTGTTTGCAATGGAATATTAGAGGAATTCCTGAAATTCATCAGGAATAAAACACGTTTAGATTTACATAAGGCTGTCTGTATCTTGAGTAAAAGTATATCTCCTAGTTCATATTATTGACATTTTTACCTCATAAGCACACTTTAAACTGCTGTAGCAGATAATCCGAACTGTTTTGACTGCACAGCTGCATGGATTTAACATTTCAAGTTTTCTATGGTACCTTTGTTAGAACAGCATTACTTTCATCAAAATCTTGTAAACGTTCATGTCGTATTCAAAAATATACATTTCTACATCCAAATTTTGGAAATACAGTAAAATAGTTTCCAGTCAATGAGAACTTCCAGCAATTGTTAAGCCATTACAGATGACCCACAACAAAAATCTTTACATGAAAAATATCTACAGCTTTCCCAAATTACATTTATATCCTTATCCTGTTATTAAGATACTCAAACTGTTATGTATTTGTGTACTGCTTGTCCATGTGCAAATCTCGCACTATTCATGACAATTAAATGCAGCAGATCGGCCTCTTTTAGTTCCCTTTTTAAGCTGGGCTAACCTCCCTTCCCTTGTTGCACAGGCTGGCACATATTAAACCACTCAGACAAATCAATAAATCATAGTGCATCACACATGGACAACTTTGAAACATTGCTGCAACATGTTGAAGGTCACACTAATTTACACAATCGTTTTCAATCACAATGAAATGTGACAACGTGCAGTGCAGCCCGAATAGTTAACACCTCTATAAAGATGACCCAAAAATGCTAGAAAACCCTTGTTGTACAAACTATATTCGTACATGCAGCAGTTATCTGAACAAATCTTGTAGTTTACAAACTCATACTTAAATATCCTGATGTCTTCTCAGATTCTTAACCGTATACAAATTTAACAGTATTTCAAACTGCATTCTTGTTTCCAGGTCAGCTGTGCAACCCACATTATGCAAGAAAGCAGGAGTGCTGAAACTTTTTCCATAAAGAAAAAAAAGAAAAAAAAAATAGAACATCAATAGGTGCCAATGCAGTACTGAACAGGATAAAGCTCTGTGGGGCTTGGTCAAGAGCAAACTTATTAGCTTGCACAAAGCACAACAAAAAACATTTTGTAAATAAAAATGTCCAAGGACAGAAGCTCAGGTGTAATTCAACCCAGTTCCCTTAGCTGCCACCTTGTAATTGCAGCTAGCAGATAAAAGAGAAACGGTCCGATGATAATAAAGATTAAAAAGTCATAACACTTCACACTTAAAATAACTCTAATGGTATTTCATTTCTCAGATATTCTTATGCCTTGGTTACACTTTGGCTCATCTTTAACAGGTGTGTTCATTCGAAATGCCACTGTACTTGTACATTTAAAACATTTACCCGATTATGTACAGTCCAAATACCTGCCAAGCATCTCTATTTATAAGACACCTACATATTTATGCAGTATTTTGTGACAGACAACTGTCCTGTATTTCGGCTAGATTATAGAGACGAATTACTTTATAAAATATTCCTAAATGTGCAATAAATAATGCAGCTCTTAAAGGCGCTTAGCTTCTGAGAGTCATAAATACAGCGGAGGACTTATCTTTGCATTTATAGCAGCTATTGAAATATTCATTTTCCCTTATTAATTTACATTAATTCAGTTGCTGCTGCATAACACTTCATTGTCAGTATTGTGGTTCAGAAAAGGAGGTTGTTAACTTGATTTGGGTAGTCTTAACCAGTTGTACTATCGAAGTTTACTGGGTCGAGTGTTGCTGAATGCCTACAGCTGAGACTGATCTACTCGTTATATCTACCTCTAATGTTGCATGCGTTATCCCCCTACTTTCATATTTTCATCCATTAGTCGGCAGGGATTCTTGTTGATATTTACTGGATCATAGGATCATCATTGGGAGAGACCAGAGTTGGGACGCTAACAAACGTCTGGCTTTTCTCCTCCCTGTGGGCTGTGGTTCTATCGGACACGGTGGTAAAGGACAGGTGGTCGTGCTCCAAAATAGCAAGGCGGTCCTGCGGCTTCTCCTTCTTCAAGTAGAACATCTTCCTCAGCTGCTTCAGTTGCTGCAACTCGCAGAAGGTCTCCAACACCACCAGCATGACTATCAGACCCAAGATCAGGTAGACTGAAGAGACAAAAATATGAGTAATTAGCTACAATGAGAAGTATTATTACCATATTATAAACCAGATTTGTCAAATCTGGTCCTTGAAGGCCACTGCTGTGAAGGTTTTAGATGTCTCCCTGCTTACACTCACTTGGATCCAATTACTGGGTCATATACAAGACTGTGGAGAATATGAGTGTGAGGTGTTTAA
>JAOXYM010000017.1:11221256-11232605 GCA_028567055.1 Leptatherina wallacei
TCTATCTATCTATCTATCTATCTATCTATCTATCTATCTATCTATCTATCTATCTATCTATCTATCTATCTAGTAGATATCCTTTATTCAGACTCCTTGGATCAGTAGAGATTCAGGACAAACTTGTTCACAAATGTTAGTCAGAAAAAAATCTCAAGTTTTGTGAGTTAGTCTGAATTAGATAGTATAATTTTGGAAAAATATAGAAAATAAAAAGTTAATGTAAAATAGCTTTTGGTCTATAAGGCAAAGGTATGATAATGATGTAATTATTATGCTGATAACTTATATTTTACAATTCTCTTGCAAAAGGTGGTGGTAACCAAGTTAAGTTTTATGTAAAATGATTGCAATAATTTGAGTCTATACATTTTTTAGTTACATGCACAACCAAAACTCAACTTTCTCTCTCACACACACAAAGCAGTTTGATTTTCAAATTAATTTCACGTATGACAGTTCAACTTATGAGTTAAGTGGTGTTCACATGAAAGCTGACTCACGTTGACTGCAGGCAGAGGAGATGTGAGCTATCCGTGTTGCCGTAGTAATGAAAAGCAGTGGCACTCCTCCTCAATGTACGTTGGAAAGATGGCGACGGCATACGCACAAGCTAGACTCCACCGTGCCGGCGGATAGAAAGTGCTTTAAATAGACAAAAAACGCATTCCTTGCAAAGATTTAGCAGTGCAAAGTGTATCTGATATCTCTTAGACATGGTACAGTCCATGCACGGCTAGGAAGAAGAAGCCGCTATTTTTCTATGGAGCCTCCGGATCGCAACAAGCCCAGCAGGTATGCGAATCTGTTGAACAGACTCTTCACCATCAGGACCTCGCTTTGCCAAATAGAGAGCTGCACTCAGTTCAATGGGAGCACTTGCGCACCCTTCAGAAATCGACTTCCTGTCAAATAGTGGTACTTGTCCAGTTAATGCATTTGCAACAGTAGAGTTGTAAACTTTTTTTGGGCAACATTTTCCAGCTTATTTTGCTGCAGTTTTTCGATTCTCAACTGATTCTTGGTCTATAGAGAGCAAAGCAAAATGCTCGCCCAACGATAAGGTAACCGAACGCTGCAACATGCCAGCTAGCTAACATCTTATTGTAGCTGTTTCTTGTCAGTTTATTGTTCACTCACGAGTTCGCCAACACCAATAAACGGAGCTGAGGTTAGACTAGTTTTGCAAAGAGGACTCAGTAAGTGGAATTGGAGGTATGTTAGTTATTTACACTCTTCAGACTGTGCATTTTGACATATCAGTGAACTACAAACTTCGCTCGTTTTAGCTAGCATGTTGCTCCACTGTTATTGGTAATCCTTTAGCTAGATTTGGCGATTGTGTTATTAATTAACTCTGTAGAGTTTGACATTGTTCTTCTTTTTTTTTTAATTTAGGTCATAATGGCTTCCGCTTAGGTGACAAAATGTTGCAAATATGTGCAGCAACAAACATCAGATTAGTATGCAACGTGTTTGCGTTGCTCTGATTGCAAAGTTGTTGAACACTTTTTGCATTCCTGCAGGAAAGTGCATGCAGACATTCAAAATGTTTTGTCAAAAGTGCACATCTCGTAATCGAAATGCTGCAGTGTTTGTCCCTGACCGCTGGCGACAGACCCTCAGGAATCTTCTGTTATGTCTTCCATTCTCCTCCGTAGCTCCTCACAAGCAGTTGTTTGTCTGCTGAGCGAGTAACTTAGAGGGTGTTTATCATGTTGGATCAACTCTTGTCATTTGTCATAATCCTGGTTTTGAGCAAATAGCCGGCCTTTTTTGTCTGGTAATTCACTAATGATCGAGCAGAAGCCAGTTGTTATTACCTCTTGTGGCCACTCAGTCGAAGTGGATACACAAACAGCTTGCATGATTGTGCAATACTGGCCCTGTTAATGTTATTGCTGCCCGGCACAATTGCATACAGAATAATAATGATACATCGTGCATACTTTTGCTTTTTTATTCTCATGCTTAGTGTGTGCTCTAGTTTGTTTATGGGAGGGATGATTTGTCAGTTATGCTATAGAAAGATCTAAAAAATTATTTGCAAGGTTTTACTAGTTGGCATTTGCATCTGCTTTTAGCATGGATTTTTCTGGCCACTTTCCTGGCCATGGGAAAAGAAACTTGCAACTTTTGCAATAATACATAGTCAAAGCTGCAGGGTTAGCAGAGAAAAAAAACCTGATCTCTGTCTGTGTTGTCATGAGAGTGCATACATTTGCAAATAAACTACATCAAGACTGAAACTACATTGAGACTGAAATGACAATGCATCACAACATGCAAACATCAATTATCTTTATAACTATTCAATGTGGCTTATTGTTTGTAAAAGGTTACTTCAAACTGACATCTACATTGAGAAAAATGAGTTCTGTGCTTGCTCAACAATCAAAGGCTATCTATCTTTGCAAGTACAGAGGTCCTTTGTCAATAATGCCTCATTCTTAGACTCAGTCTGAAGACATTGTGGTTCACATTCCAGAGATTTCAGGATGTGGTGCAGTGTGTGCAGTAGATTGCTGCCTGTAGCCCTGGAGGCACTCATTGGTTACAACTCATTAGTGCCTGCATTTGCCAGCAGCACAGGCTGTAGAATACAGATGGACTGTCCTCTAGAATTTCCTCACTGGATCTATCTCTTCCCACACCTGCTTAACAGAGAAAGACTCATGCTCTCACATTCTGTCTCTCTCATCTGTCATTTCCTTTTAAACAACGGCATCTTTGTAACTACTAGAGTGTGGCGGCTGATGTTTCGAAGATTGTGAAAGATGGGGAAATGATAAAAAGGCAAATGAAAGGTGGTTAAGCTCTGGCTACAGTGCACATTTGTAATGTGCATTGCTGTAAAAGAAAGTGCAAGTTGACACTGAATAATGTGTTGCAAAGTTTCACATTCACTTTCAGAGGTGGAGCAAACAGCTGCCATCACTAGACTTATGGTGCAAAAGCAATTATGTAAATCTCCTGAAATGACTTAATTTGCCATTTAACTTGTACAGCAACGCAGTTTGCAAAGAATATCTTCATTTATGTCACGTGACATGTGGACTGAGCCTCCAATGGTACAGAAAGATCTCTACCTTTCCTTAGACTGAAGATTTGCTCACTTTTTACTTGTATGCAAAGCTAGTAAACACACAGCAATGTTCTATTACGAAATTGGCTTCTTACATTAAATGTATTTTCATATCTTGCAGAATCAAATGCTTCCGTTGTACATTTTTCACAGTTGCATGTTGGAGAGGCTGGGAGGTCCAATCCTGGCAGTGTCACACTGTTCCAGTAAATGGGTGTGGTCAAGTACGTTGTGTTCATTGTTTCTGAATTCTATCAGGAAACGATCCAAAAAACTGATCTCTGCTGGAGCCGAATTAACTGTCTGACTGCAGGTCAGGGATTCATATTGCTTAATACATGAGCCACACTTCTATAGAGAAGGGAGGGAGCACATATGCTCTTTTTTCTTTTATTCACATTCAGTAAAAGTATGAGATGAAATTAGTAGCCAGCAGGCCCATATTTTTATATTATGTGTGTGTGTTTGTGGAGGGGTGGTAATCAAATTATGCATTTATCCAACAGAGCTTTAGTTATGCCAGCATGACCTAATTAGAGGAAAGTGTGCTCTTACAAAAACCCCAGCCACCTTCTCCTTCTTGCCAAAAAAGAGAAAAGAAATCCCCTTTAGTTTGGGCATTGTGAGCAAGTGTGCTCACTAACCAGCTGTGTGGTATTCAGCTGTGGGCCTCACGGGCCACGTGTCACAACTATACAATAGTGTGCCGTTTGCTGGTACAATAGTGTGGATGGTTGGTGTCAAAGGTCAGGCCCCCCTGACTCTGGCAGCTCTTAGTATAGCTGCTTCAGTCGCTGTACAGAAAAGACTTTCGATTTTCTGCTGTTTATTATTCACTCAGTGTTTCTGCCTGGGGGCTCGAGCATTCCACTGGCCTTTATTGGAGCCCCAATGAGCCATCAGATGAGCCATTGAGAGCAACCAGACACCATCTGCAGTGATAATTCACCAGTGGCAGCCAGCAGGGGCAGCTTGAGGACCATAATGTGTCTGTGGTTAACTACAGGGCAGTAACTTTCTCTGTGTAGTCTATTAGTAAGGGAAAAAAAGAAGAAAAATCCTCAAGAAGAATTTGCACAGAGTTTACTGCAACAGCACAACTTGTGCTTGAAATGCACCATGGCAACCTAACAAACAGCCGGCGGTGATGGCGTCATTGGTTCCGCTTTCATTCCTGAGTGATTTAGTCATGCTGTTCTGCGAAGACTAGTGTCTTTTTAAAACTCCGGTCTCACATATGTATGTACTATTTCTGTCCTTGGATGCCCCACAGCCGTGCATGCCTTGGAATGTTTACAAATGTTCACAGAACCTGATCATCCATGTGATGGAGACAGAAGTGGGTTTGCAGTAAGATTCTTCTTTTGAATTTTCTCTTTCCTGAGAGTGTTCTTAATTTTTGCATTGCAGTAGCAGTGTTTCTGTCTGTCGTGGAGCTTAATGCCTTAACACACAAAAAAGGTTACTGGCCCCTCTTGTGTCTCAGTGCTGAAAAGGACACTGTTACATCTTGATCCTGCAGAACAAGTCCCTTTACAGTTTCTCATAATTAACTCACAGTGGAGCCAGTGTACTTTAATGCAAGACTTGACTGTATTTTCATGACTGTTGTAGTTAACTGGTTATGCTGTGGTTATTATGCTAACAGGGATTTAGATAGTGAGTCACAAGGTAGAATGTGTTAGGAGTTTAGGCACTAATTTCCGACAAGATTGTCAGAAATAAAAGGCAAGGAGGGTCTGATTATGTCCGGCTGCAGATGGGCCCTTGGAGGAGCTGTTCATGTCAAAGTGTTTGCTTAAAATACCCTAATAGATGTTTTGAAGTTGGTGTGTATAAGTGCATGATGTGCCTGTCGAGTTGACAAAGATTAGGAAGCTGATTGTTTAGTTATGTGTGTGTTCAAATTAGATTTGACATGTCAGAGCTTCATCACCTTCTTTAAATCCAGTTTCAGAGGAGTCACAGAAGGTGGGACTTTCGGGTGCTTTGTTTCTCTAAGAATAGTATAACCATTAAAATTTCAACAAAACCCCACATTTATGGCATTGAGTCCCCCCCATCCCCCCACCCCTTTAGTTGTTTAGCATCCTGGTGTGCACATGCAGAATTAGCAGCAGGTGTCTGACTGACTTGCATATTATTCTACAGCTGTTCCTAGATTCATTGTGTGTACGTGTGGAGAGAGGCAGGTTCTGCTTTGGGACAGATGGGCAATATATTCTGGACTCTTTCTCTTTTTGTGGCTTATTGAAAAGCTTCAGCAACTGATTTCCAGATTTAACTCCTTGTCTTCACACTACCTCTCCCAAGGGAAAGTGATACAGCCCGGCCCCTTTCAACTCTGTCTGCCCCAACATCAACAGGCACGTGTTGGGGAATGTCTTTCAGTCAGATGATCGATGGAGGGACTCATGTTGTCCATCATGGATATCACCGGTTTTCATTCCCCTCCTCATCTTTTTCTTTCTTCCTTGGCAGGGTCTGACCTTCCAACCTTTCCCTCTAATCCTATTAAATAACCCTCATAAAGGCATTAGGGAACAAAGCTCTTGATATTGTATTCTGGAAAGGCGTATTGCTCAAAGCCTTTGTTTTCTTTTTTCCCTCTTTTTCTGATTTCCCAGAAGAAAGTGCTTCAAGTGATTGTAGTGTTTCTTTTCTGCAGAACTGGGGCTAGTTGCTGTGGGATTTTCTGAAATTTAACATTAAAACTGTTGCTCAAAAACTCCCTATAATCTCATGAATCAGACGTGTTGTTTTGCATTGTCAGCATGCATTCAGTCTGCACTCAGGGCTGACGCTGTGCTCTTTGTTCAGCACAACTGGTGTTGCATGGGTGATGACTTGGCAGTAGGGTAACTATTTCTTTTACTCTGATCGAGCTGTTACCTTTACCATAGCTTATTATCCTACACGTGGACAGCTTAAGTCATGTATGTGTTGCTGGTGTACATTTAGGTGGCAATTTTGCTGCAAGCAGCAGCCGACGTTCAATCTAATTACAGTTTAGCAATCTGTTTGCTTTACATGGGTGCAGATTTCTTGTGTTCTCTGTGCAAACGGCAGAACACAGTTTGACTTCGTACACAATTTTGTTTTTTAGATTTTGTTTTTTTCTGACTGAAATAGTCCCTGACTTGCTTTTTTAAAATCTTTTTCAGCCAACAGTGGTTTCTGTGAAAGTGAACATCTGTCCCATGCAATTCATTTGTTCTGTTTGTGTTTCCCACATTGTCATTCAATCTTGGCAGGCTGGTCAAGCCAGGGGAAGATGCATCCCAATCGAACTCTGAGATGGATGAGTCCTGGGACTCTCCCAGTGAGGAAGGGGAAGCTCTGTATGGCACGTCACCTCCTCGTCCCCGGCGTGAGATGAAACCCAATTCTGTCAAGCATCCAAAGAGCAACCAGATAAAAAGTGCTGGCCGGTCTCCAAACAAGGGTAAGTTAATAGATCCCCTAAACTGAGGAGTATGAAAGTCATACATTTCACTGACTTTTGTCTGGTTTTATTTCAGTGAACATCAGGCACCCAGATCCCAGAGAGAGTCCCAAACCAGTAGAGATCCCTGAAGAGAACAGATACAAGCAGGACAAGAAGCAGAGGACCACTCGGCGCTCTAATGAGAGAGATCAGAAGAAAACCTTTGAAGGCGCTTTCATGCTAGATCCACTCTCAAAATCAAGCCATTTCGGTACCCTCAACATGGATCCTAGGAAGCATTACTTAAGCTTGGGCTGTAGCAGTTGCAAACTTCCCGTGACTATGCCCCATATGCCCCGACCTCACCGGCAAACCTCCCGGACAGACTGTCCAGCTGACCGCCTCAAGTTCTTTGAAACTCTACGTCTGCTGCTCAAGCTCACATCTATGTCCTCCAAGAGGAAGGAGAAGGAGCAGAGAGGCTTAGAGAACATGGCCTTCATGGGTCACAACACTGAGGTCATCTGGTTGGAGCTGCAGGCATGGCATGCACGACGCTCCATCAATGACCAGGACCTTTACCTTTTCACTGCCCGCCAAGCCATCCCTGACATCATCAACGAGGTGCTGCACTTTAAAGTAAACTATGACAACCTGAGAGGGGCTGAGTGTTCAGAGTCTCAGTCGATCAAACAGGACTCTCAAAGTGTCCCAGATCCTGTCTGTGGAAAGGAGAGGGACCTTGCTGTAGCAGAGACCAACCACTGTGGAGTGGATCCCTGGGGCTTTAGCGCCTGCCCCTCGTCTACAATGAATGCAGCAGAGCCTCTCGGCTCTGGCGCTGATTCCAGGGAACACCTTCAACGCCAGCGGCTGGCTTTTGAGCAGGTCAAGCGGGTTATGGAACTTTTGGAGTGTGTTGAAGCTTTGTACCCCTCCCTGCAGGCCCTTCAGAAGGACTATGAAAAGTACGCAGCTCGAGACTTTCAGGGCAGGGTGCAGGCACTCTGTCTGTGGCTCAATATTACCCAGGACCTCAACCAGAAGCTGCGGGTTATGGCCACTGTGTTGGGCCTCCATGATCTATCCCGCATCGGGTGGCCCGTCTTTGAGATACCTTCACCTCGCTGCTCCCGTGGAAATGAAGAAGAAGAAAATGAGGAAGATGAGGAGAATGACTCAACGGCCACTTTCACAGCTGAAAGTGATGAAGAGGTAGTTGGACTCGTAGCAGAGGGAGAGTTGTCTCCCACCTTGACTCCCAAATTTGCCCGATTGTCTTCGGAAGATGAGTTTCTCCCAACAGCTATTACAGGAAATTCAGATTTGACTGCGGGAGGGGATGTATTCTGTCCCACAGCCATTTACAGACCATTTGTGGATAAAGCTCTGAAACAGATGGGACTGCGTAAACTGATCCTCAGACTGCACAAACTGATGGACCGCTCTCTTCAGAGGGCCAGAGCAGCGCTGCTTCGGCACACTCCTGCACTGGAGGTAACATTATCATTCCCACAATTTTTCCCCCAGCTAGCAGCTCATACTTATGTCGTTCATGGTAATATCATGAAGTTAAGTTCAGTCAGTTCTGGAGCAGTGTATTCTGGAGGGAAGCATTCCTCTCACAAATATTATGGACAAAAGCATTCACACTTAAAGTGTAATCACAATATCAATATAATACTGAAAACACCTTTCCTTTTTAAAAAAAAAAGGTAATCTTGGGTCCTTGAACATTGTAATGACCTTTTTCTTTCTGAGGCAAGAGTTCATTTAAAGTGAAATGTGTACTGTATGTAGTCAGAGCAATAAAACCGTCTCAAAGTTAGATCATAATTCAATTTATGTTCAGCTTGGTGATAAGCATGACATATTTTCAGCTGATCCATAGACAGAGCAAAGGGCTTGTCCCTCAGCAAAAAAAAAAGCAACACTAACCAATATGTTAGGCCATCCTGTCAAAATACACGTTCATTTATTACTGTAAAAACATTGTTTGAGCCACCAGCGAGAAGAAGACTGAAGGCATGTAGAGGCAGAATGATAGGAAGACAGGAGGGCATGAAAGTAGGGGTCAGACTGACTGAGAGTGAACTTGCACTATCCTCCCAAACTGTTAAAGTCAGTTGAACTGTCCATTTAGTAAAGTTTTTCTTTCCAAAATAGCAACATCTTTGTGACTGTAGCGCTGCATGCAACACCTCGTTTCAGCCTTTCTTACTTTGTCTTTGGCAAACAGCTCAAACACACTCACACTGCATCAACCCCTTCTCCTCTATAAGCGCCAAATCAATATGTGCAGAAGCAAGTCTTGTTGACTGACACTGTTGTTACCTGACTGGTTATGTTGTAGCATTTTCATATTTTTGAAACACTTTTTTTTTTTCAAAGAAAGTAGCTGGTGAAAAACATAGCAAACTTCAGATTGCACATTTCTGCTGCAGCCAGAAGAGGACCGCATGCGATTGTGTGAGCCTATTTTACTAATAGAAGCTGTAATGGACTTCAGTGCATTCTTCAGAGCGAGTGCAGCAGCCTTGCAGCTGGAAAAAATTATGTTGCTTATGTAATGATGTGCAATGTAAATACTGCAAATACACAGGAATCAAATGTATGTGAGTGTACACAAATATATTGACAGCATTATCAAATGCTGTGATCTGTATTGACCATTATAGAAAGTGTAACTGTCATATTTTTTTGCCATATCATTCAGCCCTGAAACAGTTTGTTCTGCTAAAAAGAAATTAAGTTCAGGAATTCACAGATTTTTGAAGATTAAATTATGAAATACACAACTAAATGATGTCACGTGTTGCCAAGCTTTTGCTTGGTGACACATTTGCCACTACAATATTGCCAAATGCCATAGTTCAGTTACAGCAGGAAAATGGTGCATAGATTAGTTTCAGAGCACTTGGCTAGAAGTCATGGCTGTGAGACGGGTGGGTGGGATAACAGCGATTCGGAAGGCCCTGTGGGTGAGACAGGCACACTGTGATGCTGGAGGTCAGGATGCTCTCGATCATGCCTCTGCAAAAAGAAGCAGCCACACATCTAATTTTATTGCTGCAAATGTTAGTAATTTGATTAAGCTCTCAAGGAAAGATCAATAAGGAGTTTTCATTAATGGAGGCACAGAAGAAGTCTGAGCTCAGGCTATAAGTAATGCAGGATGTTTTGAACAGCTAGTAAAAGAGAAATATAGTAGAAGGTGTGATGACATGATGGTTACTGAATTTATTTTGATAGGTAATTAGGCCATCGGTGAGACTGGTGGAAACAAGGAGACACAAGTTGTGTCTTCTTGTTTGAGGTTGGACAGCTATGATAAGTTAAACAGCAAAAAATGTTTTTTAATTTATTATGTCATGTTTTGAATCTGTTCCTGAAACAAATGAGCTTACCACTAGTTTTGTTTAGAAGTTCACTGTATTTCCTCTACCTGCAGTTTGCAGACTTCCCCGACCCCATGCTGTACAGTGATTACCTGCCAGAGCTGTCGCGCCATGTATCCTGCAGCGGTGCTACTGCTCCAGAGCTTGGAGCAGACCAGGTGTCTTGGGAGGATCTGCTGGACATGGATCTCCCATCCTTCCGGCCGGCATTCCTCGTCCTGTGCAGAGTCCTCCTCAATGTCATTCACGAATGCCTTAAATTACGACTTGAACAGAGGCCGGCTGGAGACCCGTCACTGCTCAGCATCAAACAGGCAAGCAGCTGATAAAAAATTCACATCTGTATACAGACCATTCATTCTGAGTGACACAAAGCTTTGTACAGCTAGATCTCTTGCATAATTAGTTATTTTTTAAAACAGAAAATGTGACAGGTAAAATGACATGGCCTGCAAGCTTAAACTAAGTGGATAAGCTTAGATTATGCTGTCTTGAAGAATAGATATCTTGTTATAGCCATTGTTAGGGTCTTATTGGTGTATACTACCCTTGAAGACTGTCCTACACAAGATGTGTAAGTTTTCTTATATGTATTGTCTGCGCTCTGCAGTTGGTGCGCGAGTGTAAAGAGGTTCTTAAAGGAGGCCTTTTAATGAAGCAGTATTACCAGTTCATGCTGCGTGGTGTTGTGACTGATGCACAAGGCTTACAAACAAATGCCAATATTGATGAGTTTGAAGAGGACCTTCACAAGATGCTGGTGGTAAGATGCTTAATTTCTCCATCCTCCACTTAAACTTTCAGCATTCACGTAGGCAGTTTTTTTTTAACATTTTCTGTTTTTTTTTTTTTTTGTAGGTTTACTTTGAGTATATGCGAAGTTGGATCAAGATGCTGCAGCAGCTGCCTCAGGCCTCACACAGTTTAAAAAACCTGTTAGAGGAGGAATGGAACTTCACTAAGGTCATTACACCATACATCCGTGGAGGGGAGGCTCAGTCTGGGGAACTTTTCTGGTGAGTAAACCTCCAGTACATTGAGAGTGTGCCCAGCGTTTGATCTAACCAATGACCCAGTAATGTGGCACATGTTTGGTCATTTTCTGCTGCTCTAACTAAACGAAACTTTGTATATTGTGTGCACCATTACAAAGGATGGGCAATGACTTTCAATAGTTAATATGACTTAGATTTCCACTGTCTGCAGTTTGGCTTCAATCTCTCTTTCAGGCACCCTCTAATCACAAGTAATGCATTAAGCTGGCCCAGGTTGCTAAGATACCACAATAGCTGGTGTTGAGACTTAATGACTGTTTTATGAGTGCATTGCTTAATAATAATAATAATAATAATAATAATAATGATAATGATAATGATAATAATAATAATGATAATAATAATAATCACGTAATTAACTGTGCATATGTGTTTAGAACTACA
>JAOXYM010000017.1:11255979-11270617 GCA_028567055.1 Leptatherina wallacei
GTGTGTGTGTGTGTGTGTGTGTGTGTGTGTGTGTGTGTGTGTGTGTGTGTGTGTGAGAGAGAGAGAGGGAGTAAAGCTCCTCCACCCTCTACAACAGGAGCAGTCAGCGTCACTGCAAAGATCGTCTATTCAGCAAGCTTATCCTTCCGCTGCTCACGCACATCTACACTAAACAGAAACTACCCCAGTAACCATTGTTTCAGTTATGATAAAACACGGCATAACACGCTGAAAAGAGTAATACCCCCCCCCCCTCCTTCCCTCCCCATTCCCCATTTCGGTAAAAGTATTATTATAGTTTAATTATGTAGTAATTTAAGATAAAAATAAAGATTTTTTTTTTTCTAATTGCAAATAAAAATATCCCTGCGACATAAAATTGGGTGGAGAGAGACATCTTCCCGTCTTCTGCCCCTCTCCGTGTTTTCTCTCTTTATTCGCAGGAAAGGCACGATGATGTCAAACCAGAGGCGTTGGGTCATTTGGAATGATGGTGTGACATGCGGACATGCGCAGTTGTATTTACTTTCCTATTTTTCGATTTGAATGGGAAACGATGCTCGTGAAACTGGTTGTCAGAGGGGCGCACAGCTGGCAATTATCACTGCAGTTTAGCGAACAGTGCCCCCTGCTGGTAATGTACTGTACATGAGTTTTCACTTCTAAGCTAAGTGAGGAAACCTGCCGTGATAAGGGACATAGCTGTAGGCTACATCCATATTATGTTTTAGCACTGGGATAAAAATTAACAGAATATTAGAAAAAGAAATAGGCTGATTTTGGTGTTTATGACCTCAGTGATTTGACAACTACAAATCTATTCTATCACTATGTAGTTGGACTCAGTTATTATGAGTTAAATATTGGTATTTTCTTTTTTTTAAGTTTCTCTCAGGCAGGTTTAAAGTTAATTTTTTTCTTCACACTCTTCTGTACCAAATAGTACTCATAGTATTTAACCACTCGGTGCATATTTTCTTAAAACCCATTTTTATAAATTTCAGTTAATTTAGTAAGTTGAAATGAAAGTTTATCCACCAACAACAATATTTTACTTTACAAAAATAAATATGAGGAATAATAAAACTCTCATGTATGAAGAAACACTCATTCATAAATATGTATACAGACACTACTTCTCAGAAAATTAAATTCTACAGCAGCAAGAAGCTATAAGGGAAACAGCTACATTAATTCAAGGCTTTGACTGAAAAAACTATCTCAAACATTTTCCTCTTGCAGACACCAGAGGGAAATAAAGATGCACTGTAAACTATTTCCTTACAGGAGGAAAAAAGTGAAAAAATATTCTAGAATGGATTCTCCACTTGCATCTATAAATATCACATCTGCAATATTTTTTATTGTGTTCACACACATTTTCTGTTTGGCCTGCATGAATTTGACAGTTAACTTTAGATACTGTCTATGCCAAACCAAACAATATTTACTGATTTTTCTCCAAAGAAAAGGTGGTCATGGGGTGATTATTCTACCTTGGGGATTTCTGAGAAGTGTTTCCAAACTCACTTTTTACAGGTCCCACAATGCTTCAGCCTCTGTGCCTTTTACAACCAAATAGTGTGTGGAGAAGTCCAAACATACAGTAAAGTAGCTCAGGAAGTCCTTCATGTTCAAATACCAAACACAAGGAGTGTGAAGGGCTCAAGGGAATAATGTGCAGTTTGCAGGAGTGTTCACAGGAGTGCATTGATGCTGTAGTGGTGATGAAAGGCAATAAGTTTAACACTGTAAGTTGGACTACGAAAAATATTTCATGAAATACCAAAGCAATTTCAATCCTTTACTAATATAACCAGAGTAAACTCGTGCACTTTTAGTCACAGGTTTATACTGTTAGCTTAACTTAATAAAACTAATTTCTGGTTAGTTAGGTAACAAATTTCTTCTGAAGTGGTCAGAGGTTTATGTAGTATAAATTGAATGAGCCTTTATAAAGCTTGGAAAATTCTAGAAATTACACCATAGCTTAAAGAGTTTCCACTGGATTAACTGACTTGGGTTGAGTCAAAGAGGTTTACTGGTGGATTCTCACTCAGTGCCATTTTGCTTGACATCATGGGAAAAATCAAAAGAATTAAGCCAAGTCCTGAAAAAAGGTGTAATTGCTCAAGTGTGGTTTATCCTTGAGAGCCATTTTCCTACCCCTGCAGTGACCACAATGACCTGTACAAATGGCGACAAACTTGAACACCATGACACCAGGTCATCGACATACTATTCAGGTCTGAAAAGTAAGGAAAATGTGGACGAAGACCTTTATGTCTGCAGAAAAATATGCCATTGGTCTGATCAAATTAAAGTAAAAACTGACCCTAAATGTTATAGTTGTATTAAGTCTTGCAAACTGAAGAACACTATTCCAACTGAGAAGCGCAGTGGTGGCAGCATCATGTTGTGGGAGTGCTTTGCAGAAGGGAGGACCAATAGTCAGTCTGACGAACATCCTCATTGTTTCGTTTTTTCAAGATTGCTTTCTGGATGTGCAGCGCTGAACTTTGTGACTTTTAATGACATTACTTAAAAGAGGAGTACATCCCATTAAAATCATTATTTATTTATATTTACATTATTTCTTATCTTATCATCGTACACACTACAATATCTGTGTTTGTTACTCCTACAATTGTGCACTTTCAAGTAGTATTTTCATTACTACAAATTAAATTACTACAATGTAGGTACAAATGTCCAGTATTTATTGTACAGCTTTGGTATTAGGAAGTTTGATTAATGAATGTCAAGAAATACAGAAACACCAATTCTAGACATAACATAGCACCACAAGCTTAATTGTTACATACACTTTATCTCTTACTTATTAACTTACCATAATTGTTGGATCTTAAGTGTCCTTTAAAGTCTAGTAGTTACTGTTTGTTAACTGGGAAGACTATTGGCAAACTGCTCTAATAGCACCCAGGATAACCATTTCAAGAGTTTGACTTTCATGGCAGATACTTTCTTAGGCATGAACCAGGAGAAGGGACTTAAGAGAAAAGGCTGTCTTTCTGAGACCTAACCTTTTCTGAAACCTAAAGAGCAACTGCCTTAAAAAAAAGAAAAGAAAAGGTAAATAACAGTGTGCAGTTCAGAAAGCACTAACTCAAAATCACTTACGGCCCAGGCCTCTGCAGAGGATGTGCTTCTCCTAGTCAGCGTCACAGATGCTTAACTATCTGCACTGGACTGAGGATGAAGGAACAGTTTTATGGAGAGACAAATCAAAGTAGGAGATCTTCAAGCAGGTGTGTTTGTGTTCTTCAGTAGTTGAAAGCCCCTATGATTCACAGCTGTGAAACTGTGAAGCATGGGGGGCGGTGGGTGGTGATTTTTACACAACCTAAAGCTTATCCACCCAACATGGATATCAGAATGTCTGATATACACTCAGGAACTAGTTTGACACGTAACAAAAAAAGAAAAAGAAAGGAAATGGTGTAAACTGTAAATCCCAGCATGTCCTCCAAGGTCACAAATCTCAATTCCAAAAATGTATTGGAGATGAGCATGTCTTCTAAGTTTGGTTTACGCAGCCAACAAATAGATAGCTTTCCTGTAAATGTCTCCTTACAGCAAGCTAAAATAAAACCTCACAGCAAGGATGATGGGAAATTTGCAGAGCTGTGAACAAATATGTGTTGACACATATTGTAACACTCAGATTAGTTGTTTTTGCATCCTAACAGAATTCCTGACAGAAGTTTCTTAAACCCAAACTGTAGTTAAAAAATTGTGTACTGGTATGTTTTGTACAATAAATGGAAAATTATTACATACTTCAAATACTCATTTTTCAAACTGAAAATGAACATTTCTTGGTAAATGTCCCTCTTTATTGTTAAGGATTTCATATCACAATGTGAACTGAAAGACAGTCTCTGAACACACCATCATTATCTCTGCACTCATGTGAAAACATCCATCTTAAATTTGTTATTAAACTGAATATTTTAACTGTCAGAGTGCCTCTTAACCCAAACCAGGCATCCGGGAAGGAGAGAAACTCATTCACAATTCACAGAATTTTTTTATCAGCTCATTTTTTTTGAGGAAAAATAACTCACATTTTGATGTTGCCCTTTTCCAAGAAATGCCATTTTTCATTAAAGGAGTTGTGTTTTACCATTAAAGATGTTCTTCTATTGGCCTTTCATGGCAACTTCATACCATATAAGAGCAGTGCTTGGTCATGAATGTGAGTGCAGCTCCTAACATTTGTAGCATGACATTCCCCCCCACTCTTATTTATTGTCCAATGTTAAATCAAACAGAAAGGCTATGACAGTAATTTAAAAAAGCTTCCGTGCTAGATCAAACCAAATAACAGATGCAGTCAAAGTGGACTACATGCTTCTTTGTCATGCAGAAAAGCAGCATATTATCCTTTTTAATCTTTAGAAATCTCTCAGTTGTCATCCTGTAATTGTTTTTTTCATGGTCATTTGTTTATTTTCAATTAATTTCATGGGGAGAAAGTTATTCTTGAAAAAAAAAATCAATGGCTGCAGCGGCCACTTTTTCAGTCATCAGGTTGATATAGCTGGCCAAAGCCGACATCTTTCAGCCAGGACGAGCTATAGTTTTGGCTCAGCAACACAGGGGTGATTTGGATGAATACGCTGAACTAAAGAATGCGCTGAGGATTAAGTGAAATTGCTGCATGAGTGTGATTTACGAGCCATTCTGCGTCACTTGACTGTGAAGGGCTTTGACAAATTGACACTCATTCAAACCCCTCCCCTCAAGTCTTTATGGTAATAGTTCTATCGGCAGATGTTTTTCACCATACCCTCAGAGGCCTTCGGCTTTTTAGAGGACCTTTTTGGAAAAAAGCTTTTGTTCATGCCCTTCATACTAACACAGCAAATCTCTTTTCTGTAGTACATTGCAGGGCTTGGTAACAGATATAAAGGTTAAGTGTTAGGGAAAGTGTGAAGCAATGTTTTGAACTTCAAATGCAAGTCTGACATCAAGTTGTACAAATGTTTTCAATAAATCATGAAAGAAAAAAGCCTCCGACCTGGAAAAAGCTGCATTCACTCAGGTTGTGAGCAGGATTTAGTCAACAGGGTGCTACATTTGATCAAGTAATTCTGAATGACTGCATGCTGGAATGTCATGAAAGAAGACAATGTGCTCATATTTTCTGAATGCATGCAGCGGGCCTTTGGACATATAGGAAAAAAGTACAAATCAGAAAAAGTGACAACATAGCTAGGGGCCTAAACTTTATTTGACATAGTGTATATGTGCACTAAGCCAGTAATGAGATCCTGATGCATGCTATGCTTGTTTCATCAGGGATTCTGCTCTGTAGTGCTGTTCATCAGACAAAGTAAGCGTGGGCCCCACAGGCACATCCACGTAGTGAAACACTGGGAGGTTTTCTGGAGACACCTGCTCTGCTGCTCTCAGGGGTCCAAGCACGAGGCCTGAACCAAGTGCCAAAAAAGTCCTGGCCTGAGTGAAGTTATTTGATGTTATGCCATTATCAAGGTGAAGAGGACTAAAACATTGAGTGGATATGCAGTTACATGACCTTTCTTTCAACTTTTACTCCTGTCTCCTATTGCAGATGTCAGATTTGGAATATTAATATTCAGGAATGAGAGAGTGATTCAACGTGGGGTCACATGCAAAACACTGCACATGTGCAAAAGTAGCATGTATCTAAATCTTGAATATCTGAATATTTCTTACATTTCTGCAACCATTACCTAGAAAGTGTCCCTTTTATGATGAAGGAGCAGAGGTGTTTATTTCCCCCCCGCTGCTAACGTTCAGAGACGAGAGAAATGTCAAGTAAATGCTCTCTTTTTATTTTACGCTGCAACATCTGTAAATAAACAGAACAAACAATTGAAAATTCAGTAAGGCCTACTGAATCTGTATTTATGCTATCACTCATAAGGGCAATAAGCAGACATGTCAAGTCTGCCATATTTGCAAGAAAAACAAAACACACCGAGTAGCATCAGTAGCCTCTCATTTTGTTGGGTCCTCAATTCGATTAAATCGTCCTTACCTACAAGTAGTCAGGCTTGGTTCCTCCACTGTTGTATGTGGAACATACACACCTTTCCTAGACTGTAGGTGGTGCTTGGCAGAAAATCTAAACCACAGCACTGACTTATAATACATAAAGAAGGAAGGGGCAGAGGGAAACTTTAAAGTTTGGTGTGGATCTAAATGACTTTCTTTGAAACTGCCAAATATGGCATTGGTAGAATACTATAGAACTAGTGGTACCTCTTTGACTGCCCCCTTAGTTCTAGTCTCACCAGCTACATCCAGATTTCAACAGAAAACACATTTACTTATTTTAATTGGGAAAAAAAAACACATTATAAAAATTGCACGGATAAGATTACAAACCAAACAGACTACAAACTAATAACAAATTTGAGTTCTCAACATGGTTGCCTATCTAGTATTTTTTGTATTTGGTAGTTTTAAAAATGCTGTTTAATTTAGACAATAGATAGAATAACTAAGCCTGGGGGGAAAAGGAAAGAAATTAACAGTAACCATGTCAACATGCAAACTCCAAAATCCATTTGATCAACAACATTGCTGTTTCTGATTCAGCGTCAGTGATCCCAGCAGTGTAATAGCCGTAACTTTTCAGCATTACATCAAAAGTGACAACATGCTGATACTGTAGTTGTCATTTCACAGTGTGTTGCCTTTGAACACCAGTAAGTTAATAGGTTTGAATTTCTCTGCATTAATTCAGCGGTGGACTGGTAAAAATGCAGTGAAAGAGGCCCTGACCACTTGGCAACGTCTGCAGGGTATAGCTGGATGAGGAATGATGAAATTGTTGTGCTGCCTTCAGTGGCCACATCTAAGAATAAAAATACTTTCAGTACTCACAGCAGTAATCTATTACTTCCACTTTGTCGCTTATTTGGATAGTGTGATTTGTTCATCTGTTAGTTGCAAAATTACTCAAAAAATTGTAGTTCTATTTATGTGAAAACTTTTACAGGGTATCCCAGCTTAGAAACACTACATTTGATTTCAGTCTGAATCAGTGTTTTCTTCTGTATCTAACCTTGATCTAAGTATGAAGTCTAAGCCTGCTCTTGAGTGTGTTGTGTTCAGGCAGCTGCATATTGACAGTAAACAGCTAAAACTCAGTGGGATTTTAGTGCTTTTCTGATGAAAACAGCTGCATCCTGTGGCGCAAAACAACCTTGTGAAAGCAGAGAGAGATATAACCAAACCAATAAAAACATGCTCCAGACATGAGCTGAGGAAATAAACGTTATGTTCATCATTGTGAGCAACCTCTTTGACATTGTCATAAATTGTTTGCACTTTGTCATTTGAGACATTCTTAATAGAAAGATATGAGTATAGCCGCTACAAAGATGTACTTCAAAAGTTGAAATAGGATGATTTTTGCTAAAATATACAAATGCAGATGGTTTGAGAAAAGGTTTAAATACAATGTTTAAAAGTTTGTCTTTGTTTTTATGACTTGATAGTGTATAGCCAACCCCCACCCCAGATGATCAGGAGCACCTTTGGTCTGGTTTCTTTCAATAGGTTCTTTCAGCATGTTCGGGACAAAGCCTTCATGGACATGACCCACTGAGGTCAGGCTCTCCTGCAATGAGAAGATTATCTCCAAATCAGAGAGAGAGATTGGTACATTTTACAATACAGTAGACACTCGCACTTCATGAAAAGTTTTAGTTCCTTTCAAATGGCACATTGATATGCCCCAGGTGAAAAAAAACACCTCAGAAGTTACAAGAAATTAAAGTGTATTAATAGAATTGACATGCTTTATGAGGTGAAAGTTCACTCAACCGTTCGACCGAGGGCATTTTTATTGTTCCAACAAGCAAGTCTATTTTTCCAAAAGGTGTTATGGCGATCACTTCAACGGATTCAAAGCCAAAGATTGCCTAATGAGATTTTCATCACACACACACACACACACACACACACACACACACACACACACACACACACACACACACACAAACTCAAATGCAAATATGCTGTCCACACATACAGTTTATTTATAGTTTCTGTTGGTTCAATTTTTCCATAATTTGTCAGTGACTGCACACCTAAATACATCTCCATAAGGTGCTCATGTAGACCAAAACAACCTGTAACTACAAATGTGTGGCCTTTAGTCCTTTAATCCTCGATATGTTCTTTCTGTGATAATAGGCTGACTTCACAACTGTCTTAATGTGACTCCTGAAGTGTAGATCTGAGTCCACGACTACACCAGATTTCTGTATTTGTTGGTGGTTTCTAACTTAGCTGTCTGAAGTTAAGTGCTGACTTTTAATCTTTCTTCTTTGGCTCCAAAAACTGTGATTTCCGTTTTGTCTTCATTTAACTGAAGAAAGTTTTGACACATCCAATCAATAATTTAATCAATGCATTTGATCAGTGTTTGGATCAGACTATAGTTTCCTGGTGAGATGGCTATGTAGATCTGCGTGTCATCGGCATAATTTTGGTAACATATTTTGTTGTTTTTCATAGTTTGAGCAAGTGGGAGCATGCAGCTGTTGAACAGCAGTGGCCCCGAGATGGAGCCTTGGGAAACCCCACAGGTGCATCCTGTGTGTGTGGTTCACTTCAAATCCTGCTAACTGGATTTAGCATATACTGTAATGTCTAAACTTATATTAATAGTTGAGATCTAGAATAGCTAGACACAAATTTCTGTATAAATCACAGTCGGCGTACCACTGATTTTGTAATGTGCAGAGTATATTGCTCTCTCCTTATCTGACAAATGAAAGAAAATGTCTTAGCATCATTAAGGTACAGGCATCAGGACAACAGGACAAAACAAATGTACTCCCAACACATGGATAAGGATAAATTCTGCCAATGCAGTACTCTACAAAGTTGCTTAAAAACAAAAATGTTTTTTTTAGAACTAGTTAACATCAGAAAACTTCTGTCTTTTCATTTGTGAATTGGTCCACTTCAGCCCCACATTTTCTCCTCTGGTTTGGAAGTTGGGCCCTTGCAGGATACAGTGGGGGTTGACATGGAAAAACTTTGTGTTCTGTGTTCTGAGGGACTAATCTGTGGAGTCCAGGCTGGATTTGTGTTACCCACTGTGGACCTGATGTTGCTGTGTCAGGATGGGTATGTATGTGGTCTTGAGGCTGTTTGCCAAAGATTTTTGCATTTCTCTGGAAAATTTTGCCTAGTCTATTTGAATTAACACATCTTTTGAATCCTTGTAAAAATAATGATGATGAAATGTGAACACCATCTGGGAAAGCATCAAACCATACTAGAATTTTTTCCAGAAAGCATCCATACAATATTTCATAGTTTATTTTGGAAGTCTTGAAATATGGGAAAGTAACAGTGGTGGTGCCATCTTGAATTTTTAAGTAATTTATGCAGCAACATTTTCCAGGTCCTGGTCAGGAAGAGAATGCTCACTAAGCTAGTGTAATACAAACGCTGATTTGTGATCCAGCAGTGTGTCTATCTGGGTGCAAATACTTTGTCAATGTCTTCCTGTTGGCCACTGATGATGAGTGGAGCTACACTGGATCAGCTCTGCTAGCCAGACACAGCCAAGCACCCCTCCAGCTGCTCTAATGTAGAATTGGTCATTGACAAAGTGGTACAAATGGTCATATAGCAAACATGGCCTGTTCCATGTTGTGTTGATGTCTCCTTTTTGTGGTGGAGAACTTTTCCTCAACACTCTGGTGAAATTAAAGAATTTAGCTCAAAATATCCGATTAGATTCCAAACATACACAGGCCAGGTTCGTAAAGAACAAGTGCACTGTATAAATGGGTGAAACAGCTATTATTGATAAACTGTTCTGTTTTCGCTGGCTGGACGATTCAGTTCAGTTGATAAAAATAGTTTTATTGTTGTGCCAAATATAAATATGTTTCCACTTACAGCATTGCCAGGAACGTTAAAGGAATTTGAAATGCTTTGATATTTTTTAGTGGAAATAGACCAAGGCTTTGGGTGACCTGCTTATCATCTGTTAAACACAAACACTAGTTTCTGTGTACATTTTGTACAGCTTTGTCTGATTTTTACTGCTATTTTTGTAAGTTTGAGTCTGCTTTGTGACTGCATTGTATTTGAACACTTGAGAAATTACTTCAATTACTTATCCTGAATAGATATTTTCTGTTGGTCTTTATGGATTTGGTAACTTTATTAACTCTATTTTTACTTTTTTCCTAATTATTATCAAGAAATATGACAAAGCAAGCTATTTGAAAACATTACCTTGGGTGACCTGACTGTTATTGCCTTTTCTGTCAATTTATCTTGTGTATTTTTGTGACACTGTGATTTTGGATTTTGGAGTGAAGAACTCTGTTGCTTCCACCACGCTCTCAGCATCATCAGCCTCATTGTGTGGGTGTTCATGATGATCCCTGGAATGTTCTTTGTCAACGGAGAAAACTGGAATGAGGGAAGATTTCTTCCCTTTGACTGGTCAAGGGTATTCATTCATGCACGTGCACACACGCTTGTTAAATCACAAGAATGCAATCAAACGTAATGGCACCTGGTTGTATTTTTTAATTTAGGCAATAATTTCTTTGCCTCTAAGGTTTCAAACTGCTGTTTCCCGATTAGATTTAGTCATGAAAAGTTTAACCCTATGTATGTTCTTAACTCTTCCCTCAGGTGTTTTGTGAACTGATATGAAAAACAGAGCTGTTCCTGTCCTCCTAGAAATAGTTATTCGGTCAATTTTACCCAATTTTGCCAAAATTAGATTTATCATTCCTAAATTTCACAAAGCAATCATATGTGGTAGATAAAACTCTCTATCTAATGTTTAAATACTAAAAATGTGTTAATAAAAAACCATAAAACAAACAAAAACAAAAAAAACATATCTTCTCTGCATGTCTAAAAATATTTCATAGTAAACTACTTTGGCATGATACATGGAAAACTGGCCTATTTTCCAGCAGTTGTGTAAAGGGACTCTGACAAAAGAAAAAAAAAGAAAGAAAAGGAAAGGAAAAGGAGGAAAAAATAGCTGATATCTTCAAACAGCTTGCCATGTGCATTTTCACGAGTGGATGTTCCATTACAGCAGTGCACAACAAGGCTGAAAAACCCATCAGAGATGTAAAAGGATACGGTGTGATCACTTGTTTCCACTGCTGAAGGCCGGAGGGGAGCTTGTAGTATTATAGACTCGCTCAGAAAGAGTAGACGAGGCAGTGGCTGCATTCGTCTCCTGACATGTCAAACCATCTGGCCCGCTTGCAATGACTGCTCCTTTACATTAACATATATAAACAGCTGTCTCCATGTTCTAAAGAAAGTCCAAATTCATCCAAATTAAAATGCTTTTCAGGTTCAAATAGTGACACTTATTTGGACTCTACTCTTTGATACAGTTAAATAAATACAATGCTGTATGGTTCCTGTTCTTAGCATCTATATGCTGAGGCCAGATTAAATTGCTGCAAAGATTTCTTATGTACATGTGTCCATTCAATATGTAATCTAAATTTCAGACTGGGGCTAGATTAACAATTTTTTGCCTAATTAATCTGTAGTCCACATATGTTTTTCAAGGTTATTTCAGACTCTGGTTATTAAAGTTACTGTGTTATAACATGCTATAATGCATTTATAACTTGTTGCTTAAAAGACTTGTAGAAAAATCTCATTTTTTGTAAGTAAGTTTGTCTCTGTGGTGTCTCTGTACACTGCCTATCACCTATAGCCGCTGGGATAAGCTCAAGCATCCCCATGACCCTGCACTAAACTAAAGTTGGTAAATAAAAATTGAGAGATAGAGTCTGTTTGCACTGATTTTGAAACTTCTTTTTTTACCTAGTCCCTTAGTATAATTAAGTCAGGAAACTTTAACCCATTTGATTTGATAAGTACTTCAATTAAACTATAATCACCAGGTGCATATAGTATGAAATCTAAATATTTAAACACTGAAGACTTTCGACTTAAATGGATCAAACATAAAGCAATCATTTGCCTTAATATGCAGGCTGGTTAATTTTCTGGTCACCATCAATGAATTCTCACCTCTGTCTGTTTGCAGTTTCATTCAGCAAACAGGCTTTATGACAATTCCCTAACAAGCTGATTTGCCCTTGCTGTTATTTCAGGTGGAGGTGGTGTGTAATGGGATGTCTGGACTGTGTAAAAGTGTTTTCATTTGTCAAAAGCTTTGACACTTCTGTACATGCCTTCTGTGGACAACTGCAACACCCATCACCAAGCATGGCAAAGCACAACGTCTGGTTTCCAGCTGGAACTTATCAATCTGTCACAATCTTTTGCATTTCAACTCTCGTTTAGAAACACATTTAGCACATACATACAGTAAAACTCATATGCACTTTTAGTGAACCTGTGTGATATCTGTGTTTGCAGCATGCTGTTTATTTTGAAAATGGGGGCTTTTACAGCAGGTGGACACAGAGCCTCGCTCAGGTACATTTTATTCTTTTAGTTTTCCTCACTTCTTGCTACTACACAAGACCTCATGTTTCCAGGATAATCATGCACAGCCAACATCTCTCCCCATATATCAAACCATTTCAGTGATGTTTGGACTATTATATAATAACCTTCAAAACAAAAAAATTATTAATTTTACAGCAGGGGAAGTGAGGGATACATATATTTTGATTGTATTTGTTCTTGTTGGGGGGCGGGGGGCTTGCTCTGACATCGTGGATATTTCTGAGAACCAAACTTGCATTTAGTTGTTTGAATATAAGAATTACCAAACATATAATTATAGCTTCATGAGGAACAAAATGTCTTTATTATTCCTTATTTCTTTCCCACTTTTCTGGCATCGGCAGCTGGTTTCAAGCTCAATTCAAACAATTCTCTTAACTTCCTCTGAGTCTTGTATTCATAATTGTTGTATTTCAGTGATTTAAAACATCTGAAGTGAGATTTCTCATCTTATTATATTAAAGTTCTAGGCTTGCCTAGACAGCTTTGAGCCCCTGTCCTGCAGGACATCAGCTTAGAGCCCAACAATTATGGCTCCTCTATTTTCAGGGAGCAACAAGCGTGTGCTCCCACGGCTGGCAAAGAGAAGGAGGATGGATATTTTCCCAATGACTAGAGGAGCTCATGCTCTGAAATAAATGGGTTGCTTTATTTTAAATGACAGACACATTTCTTTCCCAACACACTTGCCCTCCACAACTCCTTTAGTCACTTTGTTCAGCAGCAACATAAGTTTTTTTTGTTAAGGAAGCCAGTGGGAAAACTACATTCATTTGGATTCTGGGAAACAAGGAGAAAAACTTGTTTGCAGGAGTTAAAGCTACTATGTGCTTCTCTGATTAAAAAAAGGAGGCATTTATTTATGTACACATTTATTGTTTTATGTTTTAATAGAACATCACTGAGTCATTAAAGTTATTTGCATAAAAGAAAGACTTTTTTAACAAGTCAGGATGGGTCTAATTAAAAAAAAAAACGTATTTAATAAGTAATTTAACTAATTTAATTAGTTTTATTGTAAAATTTGAGTGGTGTCAAACATTGATTTCATCGGTTGGCATTCCTATATGTGTTCATATTATGATAGTAGATGGTATGGAACTTTTATATAGAAGGAAAACTGAAAAGGGGGACTGAAATTGGAGAAAGGTAGCCTGATATTTCACATCAATTTGACTGAAGGCAAGCATCACAGTCAGAGCAAGTCCTCTTTTAAAATTCCCGCCTTACCTCAGATTTCTGTCTTTCTGTGGGGCTCAAACCAACAGTCTGGTGATAAGTTGAATTTCCACAGCTGCAGGTTTAATACAAACCAACAACAAACTATTCAAGCTTGGTGTTGGTGAAATCTGCTCATAGTGTAACACTTTACTCTCACAAGTGATAGCTCCTCTCTTCACTTTTGGTTCATTTCAACCACTTTGCTGTAGGTTATTCATCCTTTGAAAATGTTTGCTGCTTGTCTCAGCAGAAAATGCTGGTTTACTGTGTCACACATTGACATCCTCTGGCAGAGTTTTATGAACCACCATGGAACGTGCTCTGGGCTTCAAACCAGCTGCCAGTGCCAGACCCTTATAGCAAGTCTTTGCTGTGTGCCACGTAGAATATTCCAAGAAACTCAACCCAAATATCTCTGACACAGTTACAAGAGCAAAGTTTCACTTCCCCCCCTTTTTCCCTAATAGCACATTTTTTTCCTGGCCTCCCCGACATTGTGGCGTTAACCCCTTCGCTCTCTGGTTTTTGGGTTGCGAGACACATTGATGCTAAATCACAAAATCTTTTATTCTTTCTGAACCACAATATATAGCTGCAATAAGATTTTGTGAGGGGGTAGGTTATAAGGAAAGGAAGACGTCAATTTTGGCATAGAGCGGGATTTAAAACCATCATTGAAAATGTGGAAAAGTGATGGCCTTGAGAGTGAAATTACCAAAAGAAAGTTCTCTAACACCCTCTCCACCACAGATCAACAGCTATTGAAAACACACAAATCCACATCTTGGTGACTGATATATGTTCTTATTGAGAGACTGCCATATATCTTGAATACAAACAAAACAAAAGAGATGATTGTTGACTTCCGGAGGAAAAAGAGTAAACAAAACACTGTTTACAT
>JAOXYM010000017.1:11270717-11307747 GCA_028567055.1 Leptatherina wallacei
TCCGGAACAAGGCCCTATCTTTGTCTTCAATTAAATTTTTTGTATCATCATTATTATTATTATTTGAAAAAAAAAAACTCTGCTACAACGTTAATTTCCCCTTTAAGAGGGATAAATAAAGTATTTTTCATTTAATTTCATTTAATTTCATAAACTAAAATAACAAACATTCATTTATCTGCTCCTGAAAACAGTCCCCTACAAATGTACAATTTATCTCTGTTTGACTTTTTAAAATACTTTCAGCTAATCATCTATACAGTACACATTAGACTAGTTAAACCTTGATTTTTGGGACTTTTATACATAAACATCCAAACAAATCTTATCTGCACCTGATAATTTTCTCCTCTAAATTTCATGATTTACTATTTTAAAGTTTCTCAACAATGAGGCATGTGTTGCCTTATTCTTGTCTTTGCACACTCACATTAATGTGTTCTACATCCTGGAGCCAATGGCCCAGCTTACCGGTATAAAGATTTGAGCAATCATCAGCATAACTTGGTTGAGTTTATAGTGGAAATAGAGGTGCTCAAGATACATTTCTGCAGCTCAAAATAAAAAACGATTCAGAGAGATTTCAGTGCACATAAAAGAGAGATCTGTATTAGGTAGGACCAGTTTGAAGGATGCTCCATTGTGACCAGATGTTTTGCTATGAGGAAGCTGATGTGTGTTGGCATTTGAAAATGCCGCAGTTACAAGGATCTGTTTTGAGTTTTGTAAGGTTTCATGTTTGTGATTTTATACTTGAGACAGAGAGAATGAATGGTTTCAGTCATTTGTTAAGTCCACCAAAAAAAGGTTGGACTGTTAACTCTTTCATGCACTAAGAAAAAAGCAACAAAAAAATGTTTCTTTGGTTTTTCTTTTTTCCATTTCATTGGGACAATAATACCAAGAAGAACAAATATTCTTAACAAATGGTTGAGATAACAGTTAATAATATAGTAACAATGGTTAATTGATCAAACTTTGAAATAGTAATGGGGTAAAAAAAAACAAAAAACACTTGCTTAGAAATGGCTCAGCCAGGTTTACTTCGACAAATTTCTAATAAAATTCCCCATCGTCACTGAAAATTTGCCTAGCAAATGGTAGAGCAGGATGTTAAAGGGTTAAAAAAAGCAGACATCTTTAAAGGTCATACTATAACAAGACTAACTTCACAAACAGGTCAAACCTTGAAGTAATCAAAATTAGAGAAAGAAAAAGCAACATATTTGTACATTTTGAACCTTAATCTTTTACAGCTTTTATACCTTCATACATTTGTAATGTTGAAATCTTTATCGGAAATATACTATCAGATCAATTTAATGGAGAAAAAAAGTGCTGAAATGAGAGTATTACCAAAAAGCAAAAACAGGACAGTACTAATGAGGCTCTTTGGTCCGCCTGTCTGCACACATCTTTGGTCAGATGGACAAACAATCTTTTAAATGATCAGCAGAGCATTGCAGTGACTGATGAGACCAAAAATGATTGCAAGGAATAAATATAGTTAAAACTGATCATTTGTTCATATCGTACAGTTGTGAAACAGTTGCATTTGTTTTAGCTGTGGTTGGATCATCCAACTCATGCTCCATCCAGTTTGGAGGCTGTGTAAGGACTTAATGGGCATCGCTTTCCACAGTGACAAGATAGACATCTTGTTATGGTAAATGGTCCATCTCCATCCTCCAGCAAGATGCAGCTCCCAAAATGACCCACCTGAACTACATTGGGATGTTAGCTGAACAGTTAACCATATTTTTAATACAGCTATACAGTGTATGTTTGATGCACAAAAAAGTTGGTTTGATAAAAAAAAGGAATATGAATTATGTGTTAAAGTGTGTATTAAAAAAACCCTGAAATACCATGACTGCAATGGTCATTCGATCTCTGTAGTGCTTCATTTGCCATGCACACAATCAAGCAAGTAGTGTAGAAGTGTTTTATTTATGAAACAGAACAATCTTCCAACATGTCTGTAGAAAATGTGTATCTAACAACACAAGTATACAAAAAAATTTACATTTTGTGCATGGTAAACTTTCAAGACAATGAACAAGATGGAAACCAAACACGGAAGAACATGAATGATACGCAGACTGATGATGATCATGTCCTTGACCCACATTGTACAGTCACACAGTTACAGTCTTCAGAGACCTTCATCTGGAAGCGTTTCCACCAACACTGTAAAGTTTCACAACATCCATAAATGATACTTATAACTAACATATGAGTATTTGTATAAAATGTTTCACTGTATTTCATCTTCATGACTTTGACACACAGACGACCTGACAGATGAACCTCAGACTCTCAGGTGAAGTCATTTGGTGCACAACATTGGATTCACTAAGGATTAGGTACTTAAAAACAAAAAGTGTAGCAGCCATTTTAGATGAATGACCCTTAATAATGTCTTACAGACATGGAATAGGGGTAATCAAAGGTATTACACCAGTACCAAAGTGACATATCCCTCTGAAAACGTAAGAAACAGAATGAGCTCTACCTTCATAAACATCCACTGTTTGTGGATGTAATCCTTTTTAAAGCAACTTTCTGCCACAGTCCCTCTGAAAGATTAGAAAAACTAACAAGTAAAGGAAGTGCACAACATTAATAATCCTGCGATACTGTAATGCGTTATCTTGACGTTTGTGGTATTCAGTTATATGCGTCAGTGTAAACAAATAAATAAATTATTTACAAACTAACAAAAAATTGCAAACAAACAGAACAGGCAGAGCTTAAATAATTTACAAAAGAAATTATAGTACAGACTTAGTATAAACATCTTTGGCACTGTTGAAATTGTTCACCCAAGCTCTCCATTAAAAACACATTCAGGATGAGAAGAATGAGGAGAAATAGTCATGGACTAAACGATTAGGTTTTTGGTTACAATTTATGTTTGTCAGAGGCAGTATGAGCAGCTGTTCAGCTAAACAGATGAGTTACAGGACATTTAGAAGTTGCAGCGATTAGGAAACTGTAGGGAATCACATACAGCATGTAAGTGGTTGCACAATGACTTTAAAATGTAGATTAGTTACACAAGTTATAATTAGATATTCTGCAGAGGATCTTTAAAACAGGTTTACTGTAATCAGGCTTTCTCTCGCAGCATGGGAAATGTGTATAAATCACCAGGAAAACTGCAATCTGCCAGGAGATCTCCTCCAGTCAATAGATCAATGCAAAGCATTGCAAGTATGCAAAGTCCTATTTGAGTTGAAATGGCTTCAGCGGTGATGTCATATTTACTTGGAGAGTTTCTTGTCTTTTGCCCTCTGATGCTTTCCTGCCCAAGCTGATTCAGTTATCTGCCAAAAGAGAAAATATCCTGCATTACGGCCACATTCAGAAACCAAACCAGGACACTCATCGAGATTCTCGGTTAAAAAAGGCAGGGTGCAGGAATAAAATGTGCAATGTGTGCATTAGAAAAAGCATGTGATTGTGAAAAAAAAAATGCTGCAGGCTTATTTTCAACTGTTTAGCACTCAGCAGAAGATCTCAAGTCCTTGGACACAAGGCCTTACACAATGCATCTGGGGCATTGTACACGGGCAAGCTAACAAGCAGAAACATAACATAGTTTTCGTGCTTCAGACAGCACACAAAACAAAATCCCTCTCATCTTTACCTTGTAAAGACTGTTGGGAACTCCGGCTTATCTGAAGTTTGGGAAAGATGTTGAAGGTTTAAAGATTTTAACCACATACATTAAACACGGAGAGGGTTTTTCTCTCCTATTGTCTGATCTTTGTATGTATCAACATAAGCAAACCACAATACATACTATATGCGGCACAGGACAGAACACACACATACATCACAGCCTTCCTATGTACATAACTATGAAAAAAAGAAAAAACTGTAACTAAAACCTAACACTTGCTACAGTGGCAGAAAGAGTTTCCATAGCTTCCCAGTACACTAAAAAGTCCCTGATAAACTAAAATCGTATTATAAAAAATTTATTCTAACATGTTGCTGACTCTAGATGATTTCAAGTGACAAAATCATGAGATGCTTTTCATTATAATTTGAAAACTAGCAATCCAACAAACTGATATAACGTCTACAATGTACAAAGATAAAAAAAAAGACAAAAAGAAAGCTTGTATGTCACACTTCACATATACACAGACACTTTATATTTTCCTTACAGGAGAACAGAAATATTTGTGGCTCTAACTTACCTCTGCACTCATACTTGAGGTCGGAGAAGAAAACCAACTCTTGTGAGAAGACGAACAAACCTAGCCTGCCACCGGCAAATGTCTTGTCATAAACTGGTCCTGAGTCAGCCATGATCTGTTTCCCTTCGTAGACCACAACCCTGCACAACACAAGCAATTACATGAACCATTTTCATGATTTTTCACTGAAGTTGGATTTAAATTAGATGGATAGATGGATTTACCTTATAAAGCCAGTCTTTGGTCTATGGATGAGATGCCACCTATAAGCTGTGTAATCCTTCCAACCAATGTTTTTGGGGTCATGCCAAAGAGTGCGCACCTATGTAAAATATATCATACTGAGGATTAATGCATCCTTTAAAACAGACTGCATAGCATTTAGACTATAGCCTACCTGTCCTTGAGTGTTGCCTGTGTGCCACAAGGCATTCCTCAGATTTTCTCCGGTGCCCGTGGTTGAGTTCACAACTTTGAGTGAAACACCTGAGATGCCAAAAGCTTTGGAGGGCTTGTCCTCCCAGTAAGTTTGTGTGATCTGCTTCCACATCACAACATAGAAGCGCCCACTTGACTGGTAGCCAAAAACAAAGCCGGCATAGTCGTCATCTCTGTCTGTGTTCACATACATTGTTCCACTAAAGTCCACTGCATTGAACTCATCGAAACCTGAGATGGAGTAGAGAGAAATGAAGGTGTTCTGTACAGTCGAGCAGTAGCAACTCTTGTTAACATAAAAAGGATGTTTTAGAGTCAACATGTTGCAATGTGCCGCTCACCTACTGCAATACCCGGATCAGAGTTAGCAGTCTGAACCAGTTCTTTGCCCTGGTGTCTGACTACCCAGTTGGGATCAATTTGAGTGGTTCCCTTAGGATCCAAGTGGACCATCTGGAACTTCCTGAAGTCTGTTATACTAATGGCATTATTCTCAGGACACACATCAAAGATGTCTGGGATGTTATCATTGTCAAAGTCATCTTTACAGGCATCTCCTCTTCCATCCCCTGTTCAGAAAAAAACAAAACACAGACATAACGATAGGGATGACCTTATTTTGCCTAGGTTGAAAAATATCTGTCAGCATATGTGAGTGTTGTAATACTCCTACTGAAGAGATTGTTGAGGAGCTCCTCCAAGTTCATATGAAAGATGAATGGAAAAATAACAATTCCTCTCGAGAAACTGACTTTAATAGCATTTTCATTATGACTAAAGCAAATCAACCATCTGTTCATGCAGTGACAGTTTCCTCTGATACTTGTTACTATGTGAAACCTGAAGTCTATTAAAATTGGACAGCAGGCCAGGAACTCAGGGAGGAAAGAATGCAATGGACTAATGAGGACCACTGCTTGGAAGTAACTAGCTCCCTCTTGTCACCAACTTTGTTGTTGCACAAGGCGCTGAAATGATTCTATCAAATAAACACTATCTGACAAGGTTTGAAGAATGGGATAGCGTCATGTTAAGAGCCTTTTTCCTCTGTGCTCTGCTTCCAGTTACAGACAGCTGCACAAACTCCAGGTAACCTTGCATATATATTGGGCACTGTGGATTAATCAGCTCAAAAGACATAAAACTTCACAACCTGGCCTGTGCCCTCCTGGCGAGCTCACTAAAGTCATGTAGAATGACTTCACCCGTACCAACCCAGTTGTTGACTCTTTCCACTGTCACCATATTTCACACCTGCTGCATTAAAACTAATTGCTAAGCATTTGGGAGAAGGCAAAACTTCACTGAGTAATGAGTGCAAATAATAAAATCTGTAGAGGACAGAGTATTTCAGCAAGCAAAGAAAAAATATTGGACTATACAAATCTTGCTATGGATGACCAGAAAGTACCATTAAAAGCTATAATAAGTCTACCATCATACAAAATTATATATTTTTTATAGTTTTATTTTAGCATGAAACTTTTAGCACTCCTTGCATTTTTGTGTTCATATTTAATAGTGACTCTACCAGCAGACATTCATGCAAAACAACAGCAGCTGAATTCTTCCAGGATTCAGAAGCACCCAGCTTACACCCACCATTGCATCGTTTAAGGTTCCCATGAAATTTAATGAGTTCTCAAAGGGTTTTTTAAATTATCCATCATGCACAATAGACAACTTACACAGTGTCTGATCCTACATTTTGTAGGTATTATTAATGGTATTCCAGAGGTTGCAATTTCCTGAAAATTCATTGTAAATTGGGATTTTGGGAGGGAGTGGCCAACAGTGAGTTGGTGCCTTGTAACAAATGTAAACCCTAGACATACTGCATCCTTACCATCAGAGTCCAGCTGGTCTGCATTGGGTGTTAGTCTGCAGTTGTCCTTCTCATCAGGTATACCATCATTGTCATCATCATAGTCACATGCATCTCCTTTTCCATCCTTATCATGATCCGCCTGGTTGGCATTGGCCACATAGGGACAGTTGTCTAAATTGTTCTGATGGCCATCTTCATCGATATCCTGGTTGTTGTCACACTGATCCCCAACCAGGTCATTGTCAACATCAGTCTGGTGATAAATACAATTGTCAGTATGAAGATTTCATGCAACAACTGTACCGACATGCATCATTATGTACAGTGTAGGGCACAACCTGGTCAGGGTTATGAAGCAATGGACAGTTGTCACATTGGTCGCCAACTCCATCCATGTCAGTGTCCTTCTGGTCAGTGTTGTACACATAGGGGCAGTTGTCACTCTCATTTAGGATTTCTGAGGGGAATAAAAAAAATTCAATGACATTTTGATTTGATTTTAAGTTTTTGTTTAACAGTTAGTTGCCTTAGATGTCTGATTCAATAATTAGTTTACCATCTCCATCAATGTCCACTGCACAGGCATCCCCTTCTCCATTGTGATCTGTGTCTATTTGTGCAGGGTTGTGCTCATAGGGGCAGTTGTCACAGCGGTCACCAACTTCATCTTTATCAAAATCAAACTGGCGAGGATTGTAAAGGAGGGGACAGTTGTCCTGTGGCAGAAAGATGCTTATTAGGGTGTTGTTTAACATCTGGTAAGTCCATGTGAGTAAAGGAGATGTAATTTGCAAAAGTAGATATCATTTTTGAACTCTGGGTTATAAAACTCAAAAATATTTTTTTTGCTAAAGTCTTTATTGAAAAATAGTCATAACTTAATATAGTACCATAAAAAAACCTATGGAGCTCTTCAAAGTGCAACAGAGATAGCTACAGTGCATACAGTGCTAGAAATTGCAAAGAAAATAAACAGCTGGCAAAATGACAAATACAGATATTCATAAGGAAATGCCCTGGATAAAAATCCCACACCCCTGAGCTATTTCTGTAATTGGTATTCTGTGAAAACAGGCATGATCCACATAACATGTCACAATTTCTGACAGATGGGCTTTTTATTTTTGTCCAAACGATCAATTTTGAAGATAACTTGGAGAAACAATTTTTCTTTTCAGACAGCACATCTGGAGATGAACAGTTTCTTCTTTCTTACACAACCTGACCTTAATGTTGCACAGTGATTCACTGTTCCGTGATTTCTACAGTAAAACCTGAACTTTTAGTCCATCTTAAATCAATAATACTGTCTTTTCTGATAAATTTGTAATGGAAATTTCCCTACCCTTTCATCCAGAATTCCATCGTTGTCGTCATCCTTGTCACAAGCGTCTCCTTGGCCATCTTTGTCAAAGTCTTCTTGTCCAGAGTTTGGGAGGTTAGGGCAGTTATCCTGAAATATTACCAAGACATTTAGGAGTTTTAACAGTGAAGCTGGGATTCACTGCAGAATAAGCGGTATTAAACGTATCTTACCTTCTTGCAGTGATATGTGGTGTTGGCATCACACACAAGGTTCTGATTGGGCCATCCATCCAAGTCTGAGTCTTCACCGCAAATGAAGCCGTCTCCAGCGTAACCAGTACGGCACTCACACTTGTACATTGGGTCACTGAAGTGGCTGATATAGATGCATTCTGCATATTTGTGACAGTTGTGGGTCTTATCCTTACACGGGTTCTCTGGCTCACACACCTAAAGAAACAAAGAGGAGAAACAGGATTATTTTATGAGATATATAAATGTTCACATTGAACATAGAAAGTACTGGGCCTTTTTTTAAGACCTTTTATCTTTGTTGGAAACTCTGCAGCTTTGTTATCAGTCCTATACAAAGTTTTCTTTTTGTTGTCAGCCCCCGATGACACATTCAAATCGAAAACAGTTATTCTACCGCCACTCCTGGGATCTCTCTTTATAGAGGGCCCCTTTAACTGAAGGTTACTGTAAATCAAAGTGATGGGTAAAGGGAGGAATTCTGGAAAGAGCCAAAGCATGGGGACTTCGAGGCACAGTTGATTTTATGAGATCCTATTTGATGCCATCATACATCCAATAATGATCTACTGCTGAGTTTTTTCACTGGAACCCAAGGTATTCACAGCTGCCACTCATTACCAGAGGATGAACCTAACTGCGGTTCGGATGCCACACCATGAGCTCATGGAGCCGAAAATGACAGCAAGAACCGGCCTTTGATCAAAGCTGTGAAACAGAGCTTTTTAGTGCCAACAATGAGACAAATCCCTTTCCCTCAAGTCAATTAGGGAAACTGGGACATCAAATAACAGCAGCTGCATAGGCTGAAGATGGTTCTTGAGGAATGTCAAGCAAGAGGATCCACAGCACGTATTTCAGTTTTCCAGGAACTCAGAGAATTCAGTGATCATGAAAAAGAAGATAAACAGCTGTGACCCAATCAAGTGTGACATGCATGACATGTTATATTACCTAGCGTTACAGTGAACATGTAACAGCTACGATCTCATTAAATTTTTCTCGGATGCAAAGCTCTCATCCATTCAACATCTACATGAAAATGCAACTCAAAAAAACTGTCTCAACCTGTATGACACATGTTTGTTGTTAAGAGTTACCCCACCCTCATCCTTCTGCTCGCTGATTCTGGGTCAAAATGAGAAAAAATCATATCTGATGGTCCAGGGCTTCCCCTCCAATACTGTTGAAATGAGGCTCCTAAATCATCTGAACTGCTGCTTCAGTCATGTATAAATGTCAATCTGATATACAAAAATCCAGACGGCTGCTTTTGAAAATTTGCCTGGAGCTCCACAATCTATCTCTTGCCAGATACTGTTCTTACTTCTTAAAGACAGCCACTGTATGAATTGCATTGTACCAGTGGTCTGTCAAAGCCACAGAATAAGAGTAAAAACAACTTACTTGTTTGTTCCGTTTGGCAGCCTCCACACCCATACCGAAAGGCTGGGTGCCCTTGTAGCGCTTTGGACAGGGCAGGCAGTGGAAACCTGGATCGGTGTTGACGCAGCGCTGCGTTCCACCCACTTTGTAGCAAACATCAGACACCATGTCACACTGTGAGAGGGGAAATAACAGCATCAGTAACATGCAAATACATTAATAAATTAAGTGTCAAAATCAGTATGGCTCATGCTTATGCAAAAAAAACATTGAGTTTCACCTCATTAATATCCTCACAATGGGTTCCATTTCCACGGAAACCAGCAGGACACGGGCCACATTCCCAAGACCCGTCGGCAGAGCTGCTGCAATCCACTCCCCCAAAGCATGGGTTGGACAGGCAGCCATCTGTGTGGAGAGTTATATGATAAGAACAAGGATAACAAGGAAAATAGCTGTAAACATTCACATATCAGTCTAGTTTGTCTCTTAAATAATCTAATTTAACTTTTTAATCAATTAAACTGTTGCACTTAAACTGTTGTCCCATTAGTATGACCCTCCACTAGTTTAGGGTGTTAGAATAATAGCTGCCAATAATAGCTGACTTAAAGTCACAAATATCAACCTCTTGATGAAACAATTTGGATCAAAATAGTAGCTCAACCAGCTTTCCATTATTGAATCCTGTTGCAGTTTAAAGTATCAGCTAAATTGACTGATGCTCACCAATCGGGCAGTCCTCTTTGTTACAGCTGTCACTGTCACTGGCCTCCCCGATGCACTTCTTGCCACCATATTGAGGATTAGGGCTGTTGCACTCACGCGAGCGAGTTTTGATCCCCCCTCCACAGGTTGTTGAACACGTTGCCCATGGGGACCATGGTCCCCAACCACCATCGACTAAAAAGAGTCATGCATTAGATGAATAGGACTTTCAAAAGGAATGATGTTTTTCCAATTTTCTGCATTAAGTTACAAACTGTAATTAAAATGAATATATTTCGGGAATTTATGTAATGGACCTTCACAAAATACTCCAAGTTATTCAAATTAAATTAAAACATAATTATGTGACATATGTTGTTTTTAAATTCAAAAGTATAGCATTCACATATATTAATGCCTTTACTTTTGAAGCCCTAAATCACTATTTGTTGCTGACAAATTTTTTCAGGAGTCAAACTAGTTATTAATTCCAAAAGGTCCAGCTGTGTTGATGTGTCATTTGATCCCAGTATGTATACATTACTTGTGAAAGGCTCCAGATTCTGCAAACACAATTAAACAAGGGGCACCAACAGGCAAGCAGCACAGTGAAATTATCAGAGATCTCCAAACAGGCCAAAGTTCTGGACAGCTGCCAATCAGTTTTGCAAAACAATACCAAAAAACTCTGTAAATACCACAGAACATCATTGAATCCATCCTACCATACCACCAAAACCCGCAGATCAGGCAAGGAGGGCATTAATCAGAGATGTACAGAATAAACCAAGTAACGCTGCAGGAGCTGTAAAGTATGTCTGTCAATAAGACCTAATAAAGCCAAACGTCAGTAGGCTGACTCCAAACACAAAAAAGAAGGTATTTTCTACAGACATACCTGTTAATTAAAGATGAGTTGCAAACCCATCAACCAAAGAACTCAATCCCCACAGTGAAGCACGGTGGTGGTAGTATCATGATAGCAAAACATGGCAAATGGAAATGAGGAACTTGTGTTTGGTGCTAAAGGGGTCAATTCTTGAGGAAAACCTGATCCAGTGGGACACCTTTAAGTATAACGAACAGCTAAGTGAATCAAGGTGACACATTTTGTTTCTTTTTAAAATCTGTAGTGTGACTTAGACTGCTGTACATTATAGGAAATTGAAAAGTTTTGACTTGAAGAATGGGCAACCATCTGCCAAACAAAAGTAGACCTGCAGATGAAATTGTTGCCAGTCAGGAGGGAGATTCATTTTTTTCCTTTAGGCATGTGGCGTTAAGATGAGTACAAACATCTTTGTTACGGCTGTCACTAGTTTGCCTAATCTGTGTCATTTCCATATGCAAATCAACCTGTTCCGTTACCCGGCTGGGATTCGTCCTCCACCACCACACCTCCACAACCTGCTTCTGGATTCGCTGCCCTCCGGACCAATCAACTCCACTTCCTCCCTGCCCAGGATAAAAGGCCCAGGACTTCACTCGTTCAGGAGCAGCTGTGTTCTGGATGGTTGTTTGCAGCTTGCTCTTGCCATAGAAATAGAGACTTTGACTTTACCTTGAGACAAACTTGAGATTTGTTTTGTGTTTGACCTATTTGGTCTAGTTTTGTTTGTTAAACCTTTTGCTTTATTTTGTGTTTATATGGTTAATTGATTATGGGATTGGGTTTGCTACATTGCTTTTCTATTGTAGTCAGTTAGGTTTTGTTTCTTTGATTTCTTCTGTTAGTTAGTCTGGCTGTTTTACCATTAGTGTGTTTTTTGTTCTATTAATTTCTCTGATTTAAGCAGCATCACCTGCCCATCCCATTTTGTCTTTTGTTTTTGAATGTCTGTCTGCCACACGGGACAATTAAACTCCATTTTACATCTGGACACTTTCTTTATGTTGCGTCCCCTACAGCCTAGCCGAGCCAGGGTCGTAACAATCTTCCAAATTTATTCCAATTACATGACATAGGTCAACGAAACAGGAAAAATTCCAAATGTGAATACTCTTTCAAGCTACTATAATCCATGCTCAGAAATTTCACTTCATAGTGTCTAAACAAACAATTCAGAGGTGAACTCAGACAGAAGTATGAAACTTAATACTTAAAGAGAAAACATGCTTTTCATTGACATTTCCTGAAAGACTGACAGGAGCCCAGTCTGAAGCGCATGGGGAATGTTGCCTGAGGAAACTGACTGTCGGACACATGGGCACACTGGCCACTTAAACATAGATGCTGCTTTTGAGGAATCCTCTCTATAGCTGGAAAACTCACTCGGACATGGTTTGGCAGTGCAGCTCTGAGTCTCTCTCCCGCTTCCTTCGCAGTCTTTGCCCCCCAGCTGTGGCACAGGAGCGTTGCAGTGGCGTATCCGAGTGATCTGTCCTTCTCCGCAGGTCACCGAGCAGGACGACCATGGCGACCACAAACTCCAACCTCCATCCTGGCGAACTGGGTAGGAGACATCCAGTATAGCAGGCAGACATCACCAAAAACAAACATGTCATGTGTCATCCTCTTGGTTTCCATTCAGTCGAATGGTTACAGACATGTATAATTTGGAGAAGGAAAGACAGTAAAACAGCCACCACATTTTATATAAGTAAACACTGTCTGATGTTGGCAACGGCTGCTAAACTTTCAGATTTCTAAGATGCTAGCGCCAGTATTTATGTCATTGTGGATAAACTATCTCCTAGTGGTTAGACTGATTCAGTCACTCACATAGATCCAATGTAATATTAGCTGCAAGCAAAAACAAATGCTGATCCAACAAATACCCAATTCATCACTTGGGCCTCCAGCTCAAATCTAGAAAAATCACCACACTTCATATTAAGTGCAACCGATTATAAGATCCATTTAATATCTGATATTTTTGCTCAGAGGGCAGCGGTGAGTCATCGGATTGTTGAAAACCCTCTCGAACTGTGATTTATTTGGAATTAACTTTGACTGGGCACACCCCATAACCCGACCGTGAGATCCAGCTCTTCACTCACATTTAGTCTCACTGTGATGGTTCCAGATTTATGGAGGTGTGAACTCAGTGGTTTGCACTTTTGAAGGATCTCATCTCATTTTTAACAGAGCTATGCTGACTTTTCCATTGTGTTATACCCTGCTATATCCCACACAAATGTTTGTTGTAGATTACTGTTAGCAGCAAACACAGGTAATGTGATGCAGATAATATCATGGCACTGTGAAAAGTCACCATGCTGCTATAAAAACTAAACAAGAAGACATCAGTTATCAATGAAAAACATGTCCTCACCACGACTGTCGCATTTGCCAAGGCTGCACTTGCGGGTCTGGATAGATGGTCCTGTACACGGGTTGCTGGTTGCGTCACATGAGCGCCCCCTCTGTTGAGTTCCAATCCCACAAGTGACGGTGCATTCTGTCCACTCTGACCAGGGGGACCAGCCATCTTCACTGTCTTTAGCTGAAAGAAGAAACATCTTCATCCTTTTTTGCACAAGACACTCTCCCTCACAAAAAATTTAACAGAATGACGAAAGCACAGAAAAAAGATCATGACTTCAGCGTTTATCCTTTGTCGGCATGTTTATCAAATGACTTCATCTGCATAACCCACAGAGGCCATTGTCAGTGTCAATAAATATGCGGTTCACTCCCACAGACAAACTGGCTACAAGAGTCCTGTGGTATTAAGTTTTCTTTTATGGCACATCACACCATTTATTTAAAAAAAAATGCATGCATAAACTGTTTGCATATCTACAACTGATTTTATATGATGAGGAGGTTACGACTACTTACGCATGCACACAGGGCAGCACTCGCCATCAATAAATGAGGGGCTGGCACAGGCCACTGGTGGGCATGTAATTTGATGACACACAATCTTAGATTCCTGCAAACATTAATGAATGTTAGAAATATATCAGGATCATAAACATCCACAGTAAATTTGCATAGTTCCACATGACTTGGCAGTACCTGGCAGGTACATTTAGTGCAGCTGTCTACAACCCAGTCTTCCTTGTCCTCAAACAGTCGGCCATCCTGCCAGCACATGTTTTTCTCTTTAGAGTCTTTCATTCTCCCGAGGGCCTCCTTCATGACTGTGTTCTCCTCTGTCTGAACACACAGCAACAGATTAGCAGTCAGGGAGGAGATCAGTCGGAAATGATTAGGACACACTCATGGCGTGATAAAGCCATATTGCCACTGGCATGTCGAGTTGTTTCACTGCTGACAGGCTGATTTTTTTAGGAGCACGTGAGAGGTTACTTTTCAACTAGTCGTGAGAGTATATATAGAGTATATGCAGCTCCTGCAGACAAGTCACCCTGTTGTGCTGTTGTAGAAGTATCATCTACCTAAAATCAATCAACTTAATGCAAAGACAAAAACATACTGTTTGAAAAACACCCACTAATGTCAATAAAATGAGTCTTAAATTTAACATCCCGTTATGTTTTCAAACCACCTATCCTGTCAACATATCTTGGGGAGCATTATCTGATAAACAAAGATTAAAAAAGTTACACCAACTGAAAAGTTACTCAGCCGAGGCGACATTAATACTTGCAGTTTTTAAGACATTCGACTTCTCTACAGCTCCATTGCCTTTAGGAAAACAGACCACTGAAAGTGCTGCTAAGTTACTCATGTTACAACCTCCAACCAACTTGGAAACCAGGGACCTCTGGCTGGACTCCTCAACACTTGGGAACTGTCAGTCGATAAGCTACTGCCAAAGATTTGTCAGAGTAAGTACGCGAATGTCCGAATAGGAAACCAGCAGTGTGCAGCGCTACAGTTTAAGACACCACTCGGTCTGGAAGAGCCTCAGGGACCCTTTTCATACCAGCCTCTTTTTTTTTTTTTTTCTTTTTCCCCCTAAGGTTCATGCCCAGACTCTCTTATTGCTGGGAGGCTCCCAGAGGAAACATATGAGCTGTTTAAACAAAGCCAGACATTAGACTGGACCCATTCGCTGCCAGGGGAACACTTCCTATATTCACATGTAACATGTCATAAAATCTGTCTGACTCATGCTGCCACAGATAGCAGGAGTCAAATGGGTTCAGCCATCACAGGCCACTCTATAAACAGCCCTGCGGCTACTTACTGTTTGCTTTCAAACCAATGTAGGTTACCTAGTAACCCAATTCAAACCTCTTAGTTTCTGGCTGTCGCACAGAGCTGTGTCATTTATTCCAAAATGCAAAATTCCTTCCCTTATTTAAAGACATTCATCACAGAAATTGGACTGTAAAATACAGCAAAACAGGCAGTAGCTTCTCTAAAACAAACACAAGTCAGGATTAGGTTTGATTTACACTACCTTCGAGAGAATTAGTCAGTTAACCAAATTTGTCACTTTTACAACCTACCACTTTTTGCAAGCCGTCAATAAGGTTACTGACGACAACGCGCAGGCCTTTGAGCTCCTGAAACATGGTGCTAAGTTCCTCACAGGAGCGTTCGCACATATCTGCACCCAGGTCGTCTGTCTTCTGGCCTATACTGTTTGTAGTGATGGACGTTGTTACATCCACCATTTGTGTGCTCCCACTAACAGCATTTGCATCATCTGGAAGAGAGACAAAAAAAGAACAAAACAAAACAAAGGAATTGAGGTAAAAGCAATCACATGAATCAGCGGTGATGGAGAGACTATGATGGTTGGAACACAAGGACTCTGATTTGGCGACAGAGTGGTTTCCTGTTTTCCTGTAGCAGGCTAACAGATCACAACTATGTAGTAAATACAATGTTTGCTACCTTCCCAAAACCAGATGTTTGATTTGAAAATGTATCTGTCTGAAATGAGGATGGTAAATCTTTCTGCAAGAGATGACAGCAGGGCCAGCTGTGGGAGGACCAGAGAGCATGGCACTGCTTGAGCACACATCTGGCTGCTCCTCTTTGTGATGGAAAAAAAGCGACAACATCGACCATAAATCTACCTGAACTTTTAAAAGTGGACACTTCCAACAAGCTGGAGTGACCACACAGATATATTTACAAAGAACTCATGGTTCCTACAGCTCATCAGTCACTAGGGGGACCTCTGTCTCAATTAGTATATGAAAACCATTGAGCTGCAGCCTTTCTCATCCTGTACTAACCTTTTACTGAAGTGCGCACTGTGGAAAAGAGCATGGTCTTTAACTACAGGGGTTGTTTGATGGGCTAAATGTTAAGTTTTCTTTGCACAATCAACACATCTGGAGCAGGAAGTCCAGCTATGGGTAACGTGTCTACCAGCTGTGATCTTTGCACAACACAGACAGGCAAAAAATACAAGTCACACAGCAGGACAGGGCAGATTTTTTTGTGGGTGGAGTTTGCAGTGAACCTTGTGACATAATAACTATCCACATTCCCTCACTTTACCCCATCATTTTACACTCAATTTGCATCCCAAGCTATTGAGCTGCATCAGTATAGGATTTAAGAAAAATATTCATACAAACGACACATATCAAAGTCCTATGGAATGCCTGCCATTCAGCCGAGACACAGCACATTTTTGCAACTGGTTTGGACCTAGCTATGTAAATTGGTGAAGATTTATAGCAGGCTGGGGACTCTAAATCAAGAAGTCATCCAAATTGCCCAGTGATGTTCCACTATGTTTTATTTCCTCTTCAGTCTGCTGGAATCATTCAAATCTCGGGAGGGCTCGTCTGCGAAAGCATTTACACATTTTTTTTCTCCCTGATAGACATTCTCTGTTTTGTCAACGTACACAGAGGAAAGAATTAAAAAAAAGAAAAAGGAAAAAGACCAAGAAGCCGCACTAATTTTAATGCTGCTCATTAATGTCCAGTGTGACACATTTTACAAGTGTGGGTTGTGTGGGTTTGTGGGTGACTTTTGGTACAAGCTCAGCCAGTACCACCTGGCATGCAGACGATTTCAGGGCTTTGGTGACATTTGTTAAACAAATAAACTTCTTCAGCTGGAACTCAGAGCTTTTTGGAGTAACAGAAATGCAAAACCACTCAAGAAAGCACAAAACTGCACACTGCGTATGGATCCAGTTCGTCACAGCACACCAGACTCAAGGTTTCCAGATCTAGTGACCTTCTTGGCTTCTTGCAGAAGATGGTTATGAGCAGATTAACTTGGATATCTGTATCTTTGTAGCTGTAGCTGCTCTTTGTATGATCCCTGCTGAGGGTCACGAGGTCCTTATTCTTCATGTGAGCACAGTTTCAGCTGAGAAAAGCAACCCAATCAGCCAATTTATGACCTCACTGACTGCATGTGTGTGTGTGTGTATGTGTGTGTGTAAGCAGCTGGAAATAAAAGCTCTATGCTCTGCAGTATAGCCCTAACTCTCCCTTTTTCTATTTTCTTTCCCAGGGTATTATCCCAAGTCTACTGCCAATGGAAATAAATGTAAGCATCTGTATCTCCTTTTGTTCACTGCTCAAACTCCAGCCACTGCATCCACACTGCTGTTTCTATAAACATGAAGCAACGGTGGGGAGATCTAGCGGCGTATCAAATCTGCAAGCTTTTTGACCCAATTTTTTAAAAAAGGAGCTAAATACATACAGAAGGTGTCAAGAGGCAATCTAAAACTATTTGCTGTGGTTATACTTAACAAAAGACAGACACCGTTTGTTGGGGGTTTGCATGAGAAAGAGTTTCCAAATCACATCTGCAAGGTATCAAGCTTGAAACAGTTCATAAATATAATTAGTTTGACTCATCTTTTGGGTTCTGATAATCACATAAAATAGAAATAGTTTCCACTCCTCCAGCACTGGAGGGACTTTTGCATGAATGCAGTTTTAAGTAGCTTTATGATAACATCCCTCCAAAGAAAAACTCCATTCTCACCTTTCTTATTGAACTTGCAGTCTCTGCTCAGGAGGATATCTTCCACTGATGTGTCAAAGATGAACTGCACATTCTGAAGAAGGCCCTGTTAAGTAGGAAAATGTGGTTACTATCTCTGTTAGATATTTTGGCTACAAGGACACATTTCAGTCGTAACAATTTAATACTCCAGCGTGCATGGTTACTTTTGACCTTATAACAGTTGTTTACCCTCAACTTTACACACAAAAGGGGATATTTAAAGTCTAAATATGGAGTGTTTTGACCACAATAAGGCTAGTGCAACACAAAACCACTCAGCTATATTCTGAGAAAGAACCTTGTTAGTCTTTACTCTTTGGTAATTGTTATTTAAACAGAGCTGTCATCACAAGCTAAGTAAAGACCACAGTCTTGCACTTTGAGAGGTGACAAATTACTGTAGAGAGTTTACAGATTCTAGGGAATCTTTGACCATTCATACTAAGACATAGTCACTATCTTACCCTAAAGTGGTTCTCTCGAATTGATCCTTTAGCAACATATAAGCGGCTTCCTTCATCCTGCAGGTGCTCATAGAATGGCTCTTCTAGGACGATGTTGTCTATGAGGCTGCAGCCCACATACAGGTCTGCATTCTCCCCATGAACATGAAGAATGACATTCTTCCATTGTGAGTCAGACAGGTCCACATCCTCAAACGAGATCACGTTCTGCGAGCCGTCGAACCAGTATATGAGGTCCAGAGTGTTGGCACGTCCATTGGACACGATCTCAAACTGCCGCCTGCCATCAGGACCCTCCAGACCGACCAGAGTGCCCCGCGTGCCGCGGTCCTGGCGGATGCTGGCCACGAACACAAAGCCTTCATTGTTCTGAATCTGACGGAGTATTTGTTTTAGCGTAGGAGGGTTTACTGAAGGCAGGTGGTCAAAGCGGATGAAGCGGTATGCAGGGGCATCAGAGTTTGGGCCCCGAAACTGCTTGGCTCCCAGAGTTCTGCGTGTGATGTGGCTGATTTCAAACAAGTCAAATGTTTCTCCCTCCGGCTCTCCATCTATACCTACATCAGATTGTTGGGAATGAAAGAATGAAAATGGAAAGTTGGTCACTTCAGAGGAAAAGATCGTGAGCCTCAGAAAAAAAGTGGGAGCATAGCTACTTAGTTTAGTTTTCAGTCCTCTTGGAAATGCTTCTTTAGCTTTTAGCACCGAGTCGCAGTTAAACTACACTAACACTGATTTTTGAGAATGACAGAAATCTACTCACCTTGAGGGACTGCTTGGTGGAATAGGAGCAACAAGAAGAGGCTTCTCCTGAGAATCATATCTCCTTCATAAAACAAATACATTTTCTGTTAGATTTTCTTATTTCTTTTCTCTTTTTCCGACAGTCAGATGCTGATGCTGCAGCCTCAGTTATCCAATGAATATTGTGAACAGTATAAGGAATAGGCTACTAATGCAACATTATAACGCTACAATAGGCTACAGGCTAAATGCAGTTCTAAATAAAGTATAGCTATGTAGGCTACAGCACAATAGACTTTGTAACAGGCTTCGTTCTGCAGCTTATTAAACGTTAAGGCACACAATTGACCAATGAAGGACACATGAAGCCCAACTTACCTGACAAATTTAATATCTCTGATAGTTTGACTGATATCCAGTAACAATGAAAACAAAACAAAAAACTAACAAAAGCTACAACAAAAATCGAAAAAGAATAAAGAAAAAAGGATAGAAACTTATTTGATGGAATGAGAAATTGTTTTTTTTCAGCACCCCCTTTGCGTAAAAAAAAATGTTTAAATCCACTTTGTTTTACAACATCCACAGTCTGGAAGACCTGAGGTGCAACAGTGACTGCGCTCCCTCCTCCTCCGTCTTATATACAGAGGCTGGCGGAGAGCCTGTCAATCACAGGCTCTCGGGTACGAACGGTTTGTGGTCAGTTGTTAAAACACAGAGTTACATAATCATCTTCCGATTGCGTACTTTTCTTATTCGCGCTCGCACACTGAGCGTGGTTGGGGGGTGGGGTGGGTAGCCCCTCCTCTCCGTTCTCCCACCTTGATGCCCACACGTCCCCTCGCCTCCACCTTCCAACTGGGTCTGCAGCTGAGTCACTTTCTCTGCGGGAGACATGGGCTGTTTTTCTCTGGCCAAGTTACAAAAACCAAACGAATGCTGCAAAATTAAGCGCACTCCATATGTATCCTCACACAACGTAGGCTATAACAGTTTAAATTAAATGCGGTCTTTGATTGGTATGCATCCAGCAGTCCTCCCAGCAAAGTTGCCAGTATGAATGACAGACTGTGGGTTTGTAATATGCTGGGGTTTATATTTTATAGTTAAAAAAAAAGCTAAATAGTAACTCAAATCCCAGTCAGGTCTGTAATGTGACACAAATAATAGAACATAAAAAAGTCCTTTAATACAACAGCTAATTTAAGATGATGATTCTGGTCTTATGTCTGGAGATTGTCAGGGTTTTGCCAAGGCTTCTCAATGCGGTGTCCTCTCAGGGATGGATAGGATAGCCACAACTCAGGGAGGGTTGTGTCAATTGAAAATGTGCATTCCATCCATAGGAAAAAGAGGGGGTGAAGAACACTGGGGTTTTTTTTAGGGGGGGGGGTTACCCAAAAGGGGGTGACTTCCTTTCAACAACGTGACAGAAATTAAAAACAGGAGTGAACAGTTTGTCAGTCATAGAAGAACATAATGATGCCTGCTGCTGATGAAAGCAGTCTGCAGTGAATTTATCAGAATAAACCTGTCAGGGGTGGAAAGGTTTAAACACACTGCAGATTCACCGTCAGTTCCTTTGGATCTGGTTACATCCTCTAACTAGATATATAAACAAAACCTTTTTAATCCATACCATGTAGGCACCAACACTAAGGTGTTTCCACAGATTCAGTCACTTTTTAAACCTCAGTTTATCCTTTTTTTATTGTTAGAACCACAAAATGAGGCTTTAGCAGAAGATGAAATATAATCAGTAGATTTAAAAAAAAGTCAGCTTTGGCATCCTCAGCACCATATCTACCACGTCTAGAGCCGCAGAATATGCAGTTGTTTTGTCCATGCAAAGTTATTAACTAGACAGAGAAGAACAAAAGGTGGCAACAAATCCATGTCAGACTTGTTTATAACAAAGAGTGTCAAGCAGACAAAGAACATCTCCTCCCAAATGGAGTTCAGGTTTCCATCTGTTTAAAAATAGTTTTGATGATTTTCTGGGTCATTTGGACCTCATCGCAATCCTGAGCTTACCTGCTACACAGCATAGATTCATACACAGACAAACAAACATGTCCACCCCCCCACCCCCCCATTAATGCTACACACACCAGAAATCTGGAAGAGTAATGAAACAAAGGTGATTGATGTCAGTTGGGTTGATAAACAACCATAGTTTCCAGTTCTCCTCTCCAGGCTGTGACTTCATTATGGAGGTTTATGTGTTTTTAACACACACAAAGGTTCAGTGTGACTCAGGACCGCAATCCAACAGAGCAAACCTGGCACTTAAAATGTTTAAAGTACTTAGAAGAGAAGAAGGAGAGAGTGACACATGAACCATCTCACAGCTTTCATAGAAAACATTCGATTATGGAATGATGAAAATACAAAAAAGTTTTGTAGGAATGATCTTTATTTGTGAAGTTTTTCAGCAAATTTTCCTTTCACATTGATCATGCCAAAAGCCGAGTAATGCCAATGAAACAAATTTGGCCAAGATGACTGGCATTGTTAAATATGGTTGCACAATCTCCCAAATGGGATGACAGCTCACTTTGCATGACAATTGAAGTATTTTGTTCAATATTGATTTAAGTCTTTGATAAAAACATAGTGTTTGTTCCTAATCTTACTGTCATTATTACACATATACTCACTGTTCTTGATGCACTACAATAAGGGCTGCTTTCAACTTGCTTGTGGCTACAGCATCGCAGTTTTTGCTGCTCTAATGTAAAGCCACAGAGGCTTATTTCCTTCCATGTGAAACCATATAGTTTTCAACATGGTCACTGGTAGCCGTCATGGAATTGTGTGTGTAAGTAGGCAAAGGTTCATAGTCTGTATAAAATCAGGCTGACCCTGTCCTTTTATTGTCTGTACTGGACAGCTGGGAACCTTGGGGCATGACGTGCCTGAAGTGTAATGGTGAAGGCTGCCTAGACAGTGGGATGCTGAGAATATAAAAGTCACATAGAAGAATTATGTGTTTATAGTTGCATCTTGTAGCAAAAAAAAGAAAGAAAACAAAACAAAACAAGGAAAACTTTTAAAGCACTGGACTGTCAATGTACTGTTCAACAATCTGTACAACATGGTAGTACACTGACACATTTCTGTACACAAGCAAAGCAAATTTATTGAAAAGCTCCAAAAAAAAGTAAATCAGATGAGTTTTTATTGAAGTTGTGAAGTAAATAAACTTGACTGTTAGGTGTCACCAGAGGCTGTCAATGCAGTCTACAATGCTCAGTATTCATCTCAGTCAAACTAAAACTTCAAGATGAAATAAGAATAAGAATAATGATTAAAAAAAAACAAGGTCATGGACATCCACAAGAATAAAATTGAGATACCACTTCCTCAAGAATTAATTGAAATCTCTGGGAACATCTGGGATGTTATTCCAGGTTCTTGGAAGACACTGGCTGGTCTTGTGAGTTTGTTTGCTGGCTGACCAAAGACAGCAAGTAATCCATGTCAGTTTTATTCTTGACAGGTCAGACATGATTCCCAAAGTTTTTTCCATTCCCTCTAATATATAACAAGTTTTCTTTGATACATGCAAAATTCCAGTAAAAGTTTTCTTTCCTTCTTTTCAGATTTTTACTATTTTCATTCACCATTTCTTATTCACTTCTTGTAAGTACAAATCAAAAACTGCAACGGAAAACCAGTTGACGTGCTGTGTTATAACAGAAAACTCTTCTGTCTTCAATAACATAAATCCCTCTGAGCTTTCTTTGGTCAAATCAGTTCTATCTTCCTGCTTCCAGGCAGTCCAATAATTATTTTTCATAACAACATCAAGATCAATTTTATCATCTTGTCATGTAGCACCTTAGTAGGAGGGTTTAGCACAGGGCACATTCGCTTTATTTACATGACAACATAGAAAATGAAATAAATGTTGGAAGTGAGATATTTGAATATTCCATGGAAAATATTTGTTCATTTTGAATTTGATTATGGCAACACATGTCAAATGAAAAAGGATAACAAAATCAGAGACAAAAAAACCTCCAGCAGACAGCTAAATCTTGGACTACACTGTAGTCATCAGACCATCATCATTGGGGTATAACTGATGAAATGTTGTAAATAAAGATTTAGCAGTCAGCAAGACAGTCTGCTAATGTTGTAGTTTCCCTGTTTCTATGTTTGTCTCCCTTCCTCGCCCTTATTGTCCAAAGAGACGTGCAGAATATTCCTTTCACAACACAGGAATATCACATGCTAGAAAAGTTGTGACAGCCATGTTAACCACTGAGTAGCATTCTTTTTTCATTTGACAACAGTATTTTCTACATCTGAGGAAATCAGCTGCTGAACCTTTGGGAGAAGAAGGCTGTTCCTTTTTTATATAAGGTTTTATCTGTTTAACAGTCCTGGGTCATCTTCATCTTATTTTATGGTTCATGATACATCATACGTTTTCAACTGGTGGAAAGCCTGGATTGCAGGAAGGCCATTGCAAGACCAAGACTCTTGGTATAAAATGCAGTATGTTGTTTAGCATGATCTTGCAGAAATGAGCAAGATCTTTCTTGAAAAAAACATCACTTGGATGGGAACATATGTTGCCTTAAAATCTGTCTTTCCAGATGTGTAAGTTGCCCGTTCCATAGATTGTAGTACCCTATACCATAAGAGATGCAGGATTTGAAGCTGAGTGTGGATACCAACCTGGATTGGGATTTTCCTCTGTAGCTCAGAGGACACAGCATCCATGATTTCCCAGAAGAATTTCAAATTTCGATTTGTCTGACCACAGAAAAGTTTTCCCCTTTGTCTCTGTCCATTTTGAATTAGTTTTGTTCCAGAGAAGACGGCAGCATTTCTGAATCATGCTCACATGTGGCTTCTTGTTTGCATAATAGAGCTTTGACCCGCATTTGTGGATCGCACAGTGATTTCTGGAAGTGTTCCTGAGCCCATGCAGTAATTTTTGTGAGAGTCATGTCTGTTTTTAATGCAGTTTTGCCTGAGGATCCAAAGATCACCAACATCCAATATCAATTTTCAGCTGTGTCCCTTTCATGGAGACATTTCTCCAGATTCTTGGATTTTTTTATTTATTTCTATTTTATTTACAGTATATAATGGAATATTCAAGTCTTCACCATTTCATCCTGAAGAACATTATTCTTGCATTTCACTTGTTTGTATTAATAGTATTTAAAACTGTTGCTTTGTTCACAACAGTTTTAACTCTAACAGTTCACAACAATCTCAGGACATTTCTAGGCCTAACCCTATAAAAACAGTCACTTGGCGACACAAGGTATTAAAATAAACAAATGAATAACAATAAAAACCTTCCTTTTAACAGGTAGATATCACCAGCCTAACTACAATTTGAGAAGGCAGCCACATACCCTGAACTGTTAGGGTGGCCTTACTACAGGAAAAATACAAAGAGAGACAATGACAAAGAATAAAGGACGATGCTTTGAGAGAAACAAGCACAGAGGAGAAACACACAAAGTTAATCACACATCAATGTTTGGAGATGAAAAGAGAACAAAGGACATATCCCAGCAGCCTTGGCTTGTAGCAGCCTAATTGAGGGGTTTTCACTGAGCACAAACTGGGAGCTGGCTCCACAGGAGAGGAGCCTGATAGCTAACGGCCCTTCCTCCCATTATACCTATGGAAATAAGGAACTCTAGAATATTGGTATGATGACAGAGTGAGGCATTTAGATGTACTTGCCAGTATTGTTTGTTACTTGTAAAAGATCACATATTAGCAGCTGAGGGAGAATGGAACTAGGCTGATGTCATTGCTGCCTAGTGTTGAGGCATTTTTACTCACACAATAGCAATTTCCCCTGACAAAATGTAATTTTGCTTCTTCTACCTAACACTGGTCAGATAAATTTCACCCTTAATGATTTCATTTGTTTTTTGTATTTACATATATTTACATGTTTTCTTTATGCAAACTTTACAACATTTTTTATTCAGACTTGACCTGACGACAAAGATTCTGATTTATAGATGATGGCGCAACATCACAGCAACCGCCAGCTAAAACCTTTGGGCATCACAAAGCTTTGGAAAACAGAAACAGCTTTTTTTCAGAAATAAATCTAAGTGATTAAAAAGAGGTCATATCCTTTACCTAACTGAAATATCTGTGCTGTCTAAAGATCAGGAAGTTGTGACCTTATTTCTATCCGGGCATACAGAGCATCTCCTTTCAAAATGAGATGGATTGTCACAGGTAGTACTTTATAACACCCAAGCTACTCAACAGGGTGCTCATTTTACAGAAGAGAGCTCTCTAAATTATTCTTATAAGCTTCATAAGGCAATTGAGAAGTCAACGGGGGAGCAAGAAAACTGTGGAAAACCTTGAAGCAGATGTGCACACAATATTTATCCCTACATCACACTGAAAGAAATTCACTTTTTGGGCTTTCCAGGAAAATTCTATTGACTCTTAAGTCAACCTAAACTTTCAGGTGATCCACAGGAGAACCAGTATCACTAAATCTGTATTATAGATATAAATGTAAAACATTTCTGGGACACTGCCTTTCCTTTGAAGTGCCCAATTCCAGTTTCAGTGTAAAAATATACCTTGGCTTGGCTATGATAGACTCACAACCTGTCCAATGCGTACCCTGCCTCTTGCTTATAGCTGCATGGATAGGCTCCAGAACCTGCATTGGAATAAGCAGGTCTTAACTTACTCTCCTCTCAAGGGTTCACATGTGACCTGTGTGGGTGGGGGTTGTTGATACATAGTTGTAAATTCAACTTACCCAATATTTCCTGTGTGATATTAGGCTTGTGATCAACAAAATCAAAGCAGCCTTTTCATTATTATTGACACTGAGGGAACAAAATATGTTGATTCCTTTTTAAATTTAAATCTGCCAGACATTTACACTTGTGAGTTCAGCCAATATCCTGAGTGGACAGATAAACAGAGGGAATCTTGTTTACTTCCGTTGTCGCCTAAAGAATCGATGGAGGATGCTGGCATCTGACGCTTATATAGCCTATTGGTTGTTCATGTTAAGTAAGGGGTCAAACACTGCCAGCTTCATGCAAAATTTCCTTTGACAGTGACGTAATCAGACTTTATTTAATTCAGAGGTCTGAGACTTATTCCCAGATGTGTATTTGAACTGTTGGAGCAAAAAGCCCCAAATGGCAGATCTGGAATAAAAGGTTGGGGTTGAGTTCTTAACTTCAAATAAATATGAGAAAAGTGCATAAAATGAGAAAAAGCTAGTCATAGTATTTCCCCAAATTAACTAAATCATACTTAGCAACATTTAGGTTAATAGTTAAGTGATTACTTTAGAACAATTGCTTCCACCCTCTTTCTCAGAGTTGCATTTTCATTTCTGAGATGCAATTAGGTAATGACTTCCAGATTTCCATTTTTCCTTTTTGCACTTGGAGTTATAGCGGACATGTTCTGAGGAAATTTACCAGGAGAAATTTGGGTTAATACTGAAGAAAATGGGTGCAGGTATGAATTAGAAATAAGAGCATACGATGAACAACCTATAATAAGACTGATATAATAGCTTTGGAAAGAACTACGAATAGTGTTGTGTGAGAGAGAGAACAAAGTGAGAGGGAGATCTCTTCAGTGTAGAGGAGAGGAGGAGGAGCTCTGGCCTTGGGTCCCTGGGCACAGAAGGTGCTGCAGCATAGCTAAAGCTCCACTGCCTATACAAATTCATCCTGCATTGTTGTTGCTCATTGAGGCACACTTAACAGGGTCGTGTTTAAGTCAATAATTATGTTTAAGCTAAGCATCTGTTAAAGAGCAAATCTTCTCGGACGAGAGGCATTTACTACAGAACGCATTTCTGTTTCACTGCATTTCAGAAGGTTTATTATATATGATACTTTTTTACGACACAATTTATTTGACAATTATAGTTTACAGCTACCTTGCAAAGTGAGACTTTTATAACAACTGTAATTATAGTAGCAAGGTAACATAAACCTTCACCATTAAACAATTACATGATTTATATGCTGTAAATGAAATGCATTAGCAACAACAATCTAATAATATAGTGCAAGATCATATAAAGGTCAAACTAAAGTTTTTCTCTTTTTTGCATTAATCCACACAAACGATACTGATTTGATCACTATTACAAATTATTTTAATGTATTTCAGTTCAATGTTTTTGTTGTTATGATAAACAGTTTCACTTTGTTTTTCATGTACTTTTTAGTGCCTCTTCTGCACCCCGCTGCCATACTTTAATGTTTTATGTATAGCACTTTGACTTGTCTTCTACATGAAATGTGCTATATAAATGAATTTGCCTTGCCTTTTACCACTCTTGTTTGAGTAAATTCTGTTTGCAGAATGTGTGATAAAAACTCTGTTAAGTTCTACCTGCGTTGCACAAAAACATTAGCAACCAGGTTGTATTGTATTTCCCTGATAAGTTGTGATAAGGACAGAAACATGGCTCTCAAAATGTGCAAATGCTGCACTTCTTCCTTTGGGCATGTAATTAACCGATTCTACTGATTACTGTCTCTAGTGTTCAAGATGAGGAAATACATTTCTTTGTGGGAGGATGGCACCAAAGCCATGACACATGACATGCTAATATAGTCAGATTTTCGCAGTACAGCTTTATGCAATATGTATATGGAGCATTATTGCAACAAAGCTGGTACCAGAAAAGTAGAGCAATAGAAAAGCAATGGAGGAAATGTGAGAGGAAATTAGCCTACCAGTGTAACGAGTTCTGTCAAATATCTAAATATAGGTATGAACCACTTGTTGTATTACACAGCTAGCACCACACTAATTCATCTAAGTCACAATTTTAGCTAAATATGCATTTGAACCTTACGATTATAAAACATTTAATCAATAATGTAGTGAAATGATAAAATAGTATCTGCTAAATGACTTTAGAATAAGAAACTGTATAGCCGGGCCAAGATTATTAATCAAGCACTTTAAAAATATTAGGTAGGCAGTAGACTAGATTAGACTGTTTAGTACTTAATCTTTCCAACTTAATGGAGTAAGAAGATGTTGAGACAGTTGTAAAAGAAGTTCTCATTGGACAAAATGGATTTGCAGCTTACTTGCACAAAGAAGTGACTTTATCTATGTCTGTGTGAAAATGCTTATTTATTTATTCATTTTATGTCTGCTTGAATTTTTTTTTTGTCATTTTGACTGAGACTTATCTTTAAACAGTATGATCCAAGTGCAATGTATACTATAGTCTGTAGTACAGTTTAGGCATTTTCTTGAGTATGGAGACCATTTATATAATGTTTGTTAGAGGACTACTTTCAGCAGTGGAGTAATACATGTTGCAATGAGCAAACATCTAAATTAATTAATAAATGGGGGCGAGTATGGGTTAACCTAAATTATGCTTATGTATTTATTGATATTGTAGGATCAGTTTATTGTACTTTGACAGGATGTGTCGACAACAATTAGACTTAATGAAAAAAAAACTGACTTAATGATACATTAGAACAAAATGAAACAATCATGTACATAACCCCCCCCCCCACAAAAGATCAGAACGGAGCTGTTTGAGAAGAGAATGTTCTGCATGTCAGATTTCGATACAAAAGAACAATAAAAAACACACTGAGGATAGGTGCAGTTAGCAGGAATGCTATGTTCCAGGAGGAGAATTTCCTGCTCATTATTGACTCCAGGTTTTCTTGCTGGCATCTTCCTCTTGTCTGTATACTGAAAGTTTTAAGCATTCAGGGCAAATTAGTGTGATGCAGCCATGGTTTCATTCAAAAAACCAATGCTTTCAGCTAGATTTTCAGACATTTTCCTTGCTGTTGAGCTGGAGTTCATAACAGGGTATGTAAAACTGGCACAGTATGAAATGGAGCTCTGGCATACAAGGTTATTTCTCATATCTAAGTTAGCCAGGCAGGTGATAACCATGGTCAGTTGGCAACCACACAACCAGAAAACTAAGTTCAAGCAAAAGATGACACATGATATATGTGAGTTTTTATGTTTCTCACTTTGATGTGATTTCAAACCCTGCCAGCACACCAAACACAAGCAGCAACTTTGATCATACCATTCTCTTTAAAGCTTTCCTACCATTTTACAACAAAGGTAAAAGATAAAGAACCGGAGCTAAGTTTTACCGTATCATTAAAAAGAAAAAAAAAGAAAAAAGCTGACGCCAGAATCTTAAACAAGCCTCTCATGGAGACATGAGTATGCATCTATACGCTAAAGTAGAGCTCAGCCACATGTGCTGTTAATTCCTCAGCTTAGTTAAACATGATTAGAGAGGAAAACATAAAATGACCTCTTTGAGGAAATAAATTCAGTCATTAAACTAAGGAATCTGCTAATGGCTGATGTTGATACATTATCTGTGTTCAGTGAAAGGTCTGAGTTTAGGTTGATGGAGTGAGGTAATGCTTCTGAGAAAATATGCAGAGACGTGATGGTTTAGACTCACATGCCAAACTATCATCTTATCTACCCTTGCACCTTGGCTTAATGGGGCTGCTGAAGCCTTTACCTCATGAAGAGCCCGGGGAAAGACTGAACTTGGAAAACCAATTCTTCTTGTAAGGAAATTAAACAAAAATCCTGTAATGCAGCATGAGACGGAACTCCTGTATGCTTCTGACTGGAGATTTTAGAACCATAACGTTCCTAAAAGACCACAGTTTAATTTTGCACTCTGGAAGCTTGTGCTCCTGTTTTTCCCATTTTTCCCACAAACTCCACAAGGGTCTTGTGTTGATTTATCGGAGTGTTAACACCTGAATGTTTATGCCTTGCTCGCTGGATGACACCATATGCTGCTAATCTGTGCTTCCGTCGTCGTCTGCACATAACAGCGTGAACTGCTCGGGACCAAGTCAAGTATGAAGCCATGGATTTCCCTGTCTGACTACCTGAGTGGAGGCATTTGGATATTTCAAAAATATTTATAACTCTGCAGCTTATCAGTCATGAACGCTTTGTATTCTTTAGTCACACCGAGTTACTAAACACTGGAGATATGCTGTACTTTAAGAACTAAATGCTTAACAGAACATAACAAAGAATCATACGTCTTTTAAAAAGTTAGAAATTCATTTAGCAGTATTTCAGCTTTTGTGACATTGTAAGTACAATGTCAGTGAATATAGCTACATTCCAGTTATAAACACTGTATAAAATGTATGCAGTGAATCTGTTTGGATTTTATGCTTCTAATTCACCCACTGTCTAGTATCTGGCTCATAGGACACCAATATGTGGATAAAGGCGGACAGCTGTTTATACATTGTGGACACCACTTGCATGTAATACTGCTACATAATTATGCACCATTTATAACTGTGACTGGTTTTTAAACAAACATCAGAACATCTGTACCACATCTGAGGCTGTAGACACCAAAATGTTGCTATTTTTTGCTAGTTATATGATGCAGTTAACAAACCTATCCACAAGTTGCTTTGGCAGTTCCCTGCTTACCGGGAATTAGCTGTGCTGTTAGCGCTCACCGACTGATTGAGAAGAGAAGGGGTACAAAATACTCTGCTGTAAGTTAGCTGTTGAACAATAGTTTGAGACACACACTTGATTGTAGAACACTACTCAGTGGAAGAAATTTACAAAAGTATCACAAAAGGGCAAAATTCTCATGAACCACATAAGGGAGAGGATGTTTCACAAACATGAAAACACAGTAACTACTGTATGTTGGTCTGTGTTTTCAAAATGTAAGTGTTAAAATCCAAGGGTATAACGTTGAGATGCAAACATCACAGGTAGAGAGCTGAAATCATCAAGAAACTACTAAATGTGCAACCCATAACAACGTGTACTTTCCAAAGCAAGCTATGTATTTTGAACATCTATCGTTTTAAGCCTAACTATGTGCTATTAACTCCTTAACCAAACAATTTCCAGGTGTCCTTGAACCTTGAACCTTTTTGTTGTAAAACTACCACATTTTGTGCTGTGGACCGAAGTAACTATTTCACTGGATGTTATAAGACCATGTGCCCGTAAATTTTTTTCTTTGTCTGTTAGATGGTTGAGAAGAATCCTTTATTTTATTTAACAGAGCAAAGTCTTGGCCCGTAACATAAATTGAACTGTTTGTAATCACATTATGTTATCTATCACAATTTGTAAAGCAGGATAAGAAAGGAGACACTAGTGCCATTTTTTTTAGATGATGGCACCAGTATTACCTTGGTGTCAAGGTGCAGAGTTCTGTGTGCATTAGGGCTTCGTGCTGTGGAGCATCAAAGTGAATTTAAGTAAATAAATTTGGCAAGAAATTTCAAAACCGGCCCGGTCAAGTAGTTTCCTGGACTAATCTTTGGGCCAGCTTGGACACCAGATGCTTGCACTGTTTGTTTCCATTATGATACACTAAAATTTGAACAAATCATTGACTGTGTGTGTAAAAGCACATAGATATAATGCACATTTACTGCCTTATGGTCTCAGTTTTGTCATTTTGAGGTTGCTGTCTTTAGTATGGCCAGAAATGACTTGGAGGTGATGGAGCCGACTTAGAATATGTTTATGAAGCAGTATCTGTGGTGTTAAAGCAATATTTAGTGTAGCCATGTTCTTATTTGTGCAAAACGTCAGTCTTTACAAACTCAAATTTAATGTTTGTATGTTTAAATGATTATATATGTTCTTAAACTATACATCGCCTATCCATGTGGCAAAAAAGTAATTCTTCATGATTTACTAATACAAAGAAAACCATTAAAATAGTCCTGCACTCTGGTGTATTTCTGCCTAAATTAAATGTTTCAGTAAATTTTGAATTATAGCTTTATGCACCTGACCAGTCAGACCAGAGTGGACTTCTGGAGGAGGAGGCGGACTCCCTACTTTCTCTTCCAACGGGAAACATTTAAACATAAAGGAGTAAGTGGCATTTTCTTTAGCATGTAAGCACAGTTAAAATAATTGAAAAAAATAATAAGAAGAAAACAGCCATCTTCTGTAGAGTTGTCATAAATGAAGAAGGAAACTACAAGGACTAAATCTTTTTGTACCGAGCTGTAGAAACATTTATTTCTGTTTTAAAATTTTGCATTTCAATACTGCGGTCATTGGGGATTGATTCACTTCTGGAGGAAGTAAGTGGCTGCTCAGAAAAGGTTTTGGCACTTATCTGCTGACTTCATTTTTCAGCTCCAGAGGTTGTTGCTTGGATAAAAAAAAACACTCTTGGGTCTTTAACAGATTTTTCTTTCTAATACCCCATATTCTTTAGGACTGACAGGTCTAACAAGAAGTCTGATACTAGAATGAGTGTATATCAGGACTTAGAGGCAGTAGCATTTGAAAGCCCTTGAAAAATAGTTGTCTGAGATTATCTTTAATATTCATTAGCCTGACAACCTATTTCATTTATATGATTAATAGAACAAAAACAGTATATATGCACAAATGTTCTTCTCTTGTTACTTTGAGTTCATGACAACAAAAGAGCACAGATCATCACAGGTCTTTGGGGGACCATTAAACTGCACGTGCCTCATGATGCATGTTTGTATCATGAGGAGAAGGCCAAGCTTCAGACAAGCTAGTGGGCTACCAAAACCCTCTGCAGGCAATGACAAAAGCCTGCAGAAAACTGTTGTGTATCTGAGTTTTGGATGACATTAAGATGAAAAATGAATGACTTGATTGAGTGTTCTGAACTTTGTCTTCCTCCTCTGTCACACGCTGCTCTGCTCACTGACGGCATGCATCCAACGTTCAGACAAAGTTTTTCTGTCAAACCGAATGAAAAAGTACTGTGAGAAATCAAACATTGCATTATGATGTGCGGGTGTGGCCATTTTCAAGTATAACGTCATTCTTTACTGGTGAGATCAATACAGGGAGTGTACCCATAATGACCTCACACAAACAAAGAATGTGTGCATACAGCAATATATCACATTGTTTTTAAAAAAAACCTGCACTCGCTGAATTTGAGTGTAGCAGGTTAACTCATTTAAAGGAAGATACTGACTCTTAAGCACACACACACGCGCACACATTCCAGCACACAAATGGAGAAAGAACATGCCTTCATAAATTTACTCCAAAGACAATTTATTATGTTTTGCTCCAGTGTTGCAGCTTACAGGAACACTAAAGCTTACCATGACAGGGTAGACTCAAACTTGCCAGTACATACCTATCTTTGTGGCACAAAAAAACATGCACACGTACACACATGAGACAGTGCATGACAAAACAACATCACCTCATAAATCCTACACAGCTTCAACCCTGCTTTCCTTGAAGTATATCATCAGTTTCTTTGATAGGAAATCTGGCCACTGATATTGTGCAACTTCAGAGCCACATGATTTTCCTGACCCAGCAGAGGCTGGTGGTGAATAGAAAGCAAACTTCTTGAAATATCTGTCTTGGTATTAATTAAAGCACACAGTCCAGGCAGAGTAAATCAAACAGAAAACTGGATACCTGACAGGGAAGAGAAATCTTTAGAAAAATTCACCTCAGTCTGAGGGAGTTATGAGCAAGCAGCATATCAGTGGATTTATAATTCCATCACGGGCGTCAGCGTCACGTAATGCGTCAAATACTAATCTTTTCATATTGGATGGGGAAATAAGTGAAGCTTGACATTTTATTCCAAGGTAGCTTTCCTTCAGCCTCCCTGAAGACCTGGATAACGGTCAGAACATACTAGCAGTGATAAAAGCAGAAGCGCAGCAGATAGAAAGAGTTTTTCTAGAAGGCAAGCAAAAAAGATGAGGTATGGCCTGATTTCTAGAGTAATACTGACAAGAAACATTATTTCACTATTAACGTTGGAATTAAATGCAAGACAGAGATAGGTTTAAGGTTCCCATGAACAGGAAAAGTTATTAAAAACTGGCAACTATTTTTTTGATTGTTGCTTAATGACAAACTCTAAAATGCCATGGAGAATGCCTGCGAATCGGAAGCAGGTGAATAGCATAAGACATGAGATGCACAAAACACTGAATGAATTTGATTTCATGAAGGCTTTTACCATTAACCTCAGATAAAATATGGTCCAATCTCCAGGATTTCCAATAATACAAAAAAACCATATTTGTTCACATGATCTGAAACTAAATTTGTATGAGTATTAAGTCCTTTTCATAAAAAAAACAAAAAACAACAGCAGCAGGATTTGAACTGCCGACCTTTGGGTCATTGGACTACATGCTCGACCACCTGAGCCACTGCTGCCCCATATAACAGAGATATTTCAAGAATAAGTTTATACATAAATCAAAAACTGCTTCCAAAAATACATTGCATTTAATTTATTTATCACTCTTTCATTCAACACAATTTACAAGTAAAAACTCATTTTGGAGACAAATGTGAGGTTTGGGATTTTGGCCCATGATGACATGTGAACAGTAGAAATTTGTGCTCAAACCAACAAGAATGCATCTAAAAATGGGTTAATTCTAGTTACACTGTAATCCTGTATCTATCAGGAGACATTCAAGAATGCTTATTTTTTAGTTTATTACCTAATGTGAGTAAATACGGTAACTTCAAACTCTGCAAACAGAGGTAGAGTTAACATTCTGTCATAAAACATACTGACTATGTTTATTTGACCATTTCTTATTTTGCCAAGTTTGTTAGCTCACGTCTACGTTTGGAAACTTGAATTTATCATCCACATAAAACTGTACACAACCATGAAAAAGTGAAATTCTATAAAAAAAAGTATATAAAAAGGCCCCTTTACATTTAGCTACACATTTACACTCTTCATAGAACATAACAGGAAATTAGCTTCTTCAAATTTGAAAAGATTTTAATTTGCCTTATTTTACATCAGTCTACTAGATATTTAGCTGTGACTGAGGTAGAAAAGAGCAAAAGCACAAAAAAAAATGTGGGTGTGTCAGTATGAACAGTAGGAGCATCTGTGTGTCTGGCAGTCAGAGAGGTTGCACCCAGTTGATGTCATGGCTCTTCAAGCTGATTTGCTAAGCAGCGGTCACAGCCAGTGATATATAATACATTTGTTACACATACTCAACAATCACTGCAATAAGCATCCAAATTGCTCAACCGATGGGAATAGCTGCCAGGACAATTGTTTTTGGAAAAAAATTGCTATAATTATCTGAAATTGAGTATTGCATCATGCTAACGTGGTTTAATGTATCAAAGACATTCCTTTAAATCTCAGTCAGAAAAAAAGACAGTATACAAGGAGAGCACATACATCTTTTCACATATATACCTTTTTTTTTTCTTTATTTAACCAACAGCAGCTGAAAGGAAACTTTTCCAGTCTTCTTTTCTAATGAAATTCCAGCCTGTGGGTTTCAGCTGCCTTGATGAAACCTGCATGATTTTCAGAACAGCCAGCTGTAATTACGCAGTCATATTGGGGACATTATGCACAGCAGCACCGGTGTCATGAAACAAATGAGACCCACTGCAGGACTGAAACAGTCTTAGCTTCCCATCCAAGGTCCCAGTTAGCAGCTAAAAGAAACAGAGAAAAAGAATGACATCACACTCAGCTTTTACTCTTGTGGATGAACTTTCCCAGCAAACGTGTCACACATCACCCTCCTTTTTACAACTCGCTATTTAGAGGGCTGAGTTACGTAACAGGACACCTGCTTCCTAAAGAAGATAAGTGCCACTGAGGTCAGGAGCTTTACTGTGTTTCCCAAAGAGATTCTCGATTTTCCATACCGTCCATTTATCACCGAAAAAATATAATTTTGCAAGGTCGAAACTTGGATAACTTGGGTTTAATCACTTAAAATGATTGAGGTTCCTTTCAGTGCTAGTCATGGTGAGTCAACTACTTATAGATTAATAAGTCACCCACACACATCAATAAAATGACATCAGTCCACATTCTGCGCTCACAAAGACAATCAGTTCTCGACCATATGAGAAGGGCACCTTTTTCATCTTTTTCTCTCAGCCTGTGTAACAGATGAGGGTAAGGAAGCATTACCTCAACACCTCAACAGCCAATCAGCAACAGGAAACTTGCCATTTGGGTTCAGATTGAGGCTCATAGACATGTTTTAATTTGTAGCTGCTCAAAAGAAAGTTCTTCTAAGGTTTAGAAATGGCTACAATTTCACTTCGTTTTCAAGCATGGGTGAAATAATTTCCATCTCATAACACTTCGATCCAAGTTAAGTTGTAATTACACTTCAATTTCTAAATGACATCCCAAATCTTTGATGAGGATATGCAGAAGAAAACCAACTTCCTTAACAAATTGGAAGCTGAATGATTTGGTGAATGACAGTTCCTGGGCCAAATTTCTTTATGTTGATTTCAGAGACCTAGGTGCTCACAAAGTATAATTTTAAGTATCATTTGCACAGAATCTTTTTCAAGTACTCTAACACAAGGATTATTGGAAGACAGCTATTTGCCAAGCAGTAATAAAAAAACACATTTAGTCTAACAATAGGCCAATTTTGTTCTTTTTCCCCTCCACATATAAAGCTGTTTTATGTCAGAAGAAATAATCTTTTACCAGCATCCAGATGCTTTTGCTGGGAAAGGGAGTCACAATGGCCGAGGTCTGAGGATGACTCAAAGATAATAAACTGGAGTGGATTTAGTCTGCCTTGGATGGGTTAAAGTTGCAGACACACACCAAGGAATTCTAGATCCACGTGCAGGCAAAAGACTGGGATTTCTTGAAAAAGGCAGTCAAGTAATCATTGCTGTTAAAGTGAAAAAAACAAAAAAGTCTTTTTTTTTAATTTTTTTATTTTTTAATTTTTTTTTATTTAGAGTGAATTCCAGTGTGCATATTGTATATACAGTGCATGTGAAGAGTGTCCACTTATAAACAACA
>JAOXYM010000017.1:11317444-11339699 GCA_028567055.1 Leptatherina wallacei
TCTATCTATCTATCTATCTATCTATCCATCCATCCATCCATCCATCCATCCATCCATCCATCCATCCATCCATCCATTTTCGCTATTTGTTAGTTAGGGACCAAAATAAAGAAGGATACAGCTTTTGGGAGTGAGTGGAAAAACCCTAGATCATTTGAACGAAGTTTCTGATGCTTTAGATGAAAAAGATACTTGGCAAGGATTGATCACAGTCTACGCTAGAGAAAGAAAGCAATCAGCTGCAAGGATTGATTACCACTGATGTTGCTTTTCCTCATCATAAGCACACACCATACTGTAGGTATGTGTGGACTGTTTGTGTAATTATCGACTGCCTGCAAGGGATAGACAAAAGGCTCCACATTACAGACTGAAATGGCATTTGGTTTGACTGATATATGAAAAGCCACTTTAAATTACAGTGCAATGGGCATGACATTTGCACATCTTCTTGAACAGTGTGCAGTGACTACTTTCACAGTTTCCTTGAATTTCTTAAGACAGCCAAATGTAGTGCTTTTAATAGTTTTAGTTTGGTGTGTGCAAACAGAAAGAAAGACTCAACATATTCTCTCATTTCATTACAAAAAAAGTTAAGAAACTGTAACTAATTGGTTCCATTCCAATACTTTAAAATATTTTCAATCTTCCATGTGTTGTATTGTATTGTATGTATTGTAATATCATTTGTAAATGATCATATATAGTACAACTGGCTTTCATGGATGGCCTCTAAATATAAATTGTAATAGTAACTTAATAAAAATGTTTGCCAGGAAGAATAAAACACACAGGGTTTAAGGAAACAAAGAGAGTAACAACTTACACATTTATCCTCAGAGCCAGAAGCAATGAACCGGCCGCAGGGTGAGAAGGCTGAGGAGCATGGGTGGCAACGATTCAGATGGTTCTCATAACGGCGCACACACCTGGTGACGGAATGGACATAATGGTGGGAAAATAATCCTTTTCATATATCTATTTTCAATTTAATAAACATACATTTCATTCATCACTTGTGCTATTTCAACTGTAAATTAAGAATGTGGATTATGTGTGATTAAAAATTAAATAAGAAGGATCAAAAATAATTTTATCATTGTTTTATTTTTCTGTACTAATGGTGCCAAGAAAGACTGAGATATAAAACAAGAGGTCTGACCAAAAAAAAAGTTGTGCTGTGAAGAACCATATTTCCCATGGATGTGGTCAATTACTAATTGTTATGACTAATTGTTAATTCGGTGAAGATGCAAAATATACACACTTGAGGGAAAATTATATTCCACTTTTACATTTTACAAACATCTGAAGCAGCTGAGGACAGAGTTGTGTGTGACTCAATTAAAACACAAAAAGTTGTACTACATGATGAAAGGGTCCCTTGTGCAACATGTGTGCCGTTTTATTTAGTTTGCAACAGCATGTAATGTCTTTACAATGTCACCAGTTGGCATGTTGGCACAGCAGTACTTTGACAGGATCTGGTGAGAGCATGTCTTTGACCTTCACATGCTAATGTCATTAAGCTGAAGTAAAAGTAGGTCATATTCACTGGAGACCATAAAGAAAATCGATATACCCAGTAGCAGTGAATTTTAACATATACTGTAAGTGTGGTAAACACAAGAAGTTTATAATATTGAACTGTTATGACTCTGCCAGTTATTCAGCTTAATAGCAGTTTTCTTTTGGTTTGTTGTATTTAAAATAATTATTTTACCTCCTTTTTCCAGTATATTGTCCATAAAAGCGTATTATGATATGCTAAGTAAATATTTACAACTTGTGAAAATAAAGGCAATGACTTACAAATGAAAACGGGTCATCATGACTCACAGCTAGAGCAGTAGCTTACACTAGAAGAAACCACACAATAAGCACTGCAAGATAAGCCATGGCTTTGAGTGTGGGGATGATGGAAAATTGCAAAAACCCCTTTGCAAGAAAGATGGTTTTATTTTAAAAGAACATTTGTCCAGACTCACTTGAATACTTAACAATCTTTAGTGAACCTGTCTTCAAATCCCTGTCGGAGCATCTAAATAAGTCTGCAACCCAACTAGTGCAGATTGTCACCACCAAGGCCATAAAAATCACTTTAACAGATCAGCGTAAACACTCGTCTGGTTTTCTGGGTCAGAATGTCGATTTTATGTTTTGACTGAAGAAGGGGAGATGCCGGCACGAGTTCCACAAAGACACATTCTCCGTGTTGCATGAGTGATGACTATCTGGAATTTTCCTGATGACTAACACAGACTGCATTAGAGGGTCTGATCCTCCTAAGTGGGAGCCTATGTGGTTACTGAATCCACCTGGGTATTCAGTGTCAGTCATCAAGGTAATCAGCGAGCCAATCATAGCTCATTACTCGCTTTCTTTATAATTCAGCATATATAACACTGTCGGAGAGAATCATGTGAAAGCTTGCTTTTTCTGGGAGTTTTTTGTCCCCCTTTAAATATAGTTTAATATAAATTCTGATGCATGTATTCACAGAAACTATTGCTTGGCATGCAATCATTGAAAGATAAAAAGTTCACTTGAGTTAAGCAGAAGACAGCACTGAACTAAAGAGAAACAGATTACCATCTGTTCTCCATCTTTAGAATGAGTGTATGAACGCATCTCATGGTAAATACTTGTACGTACCCTCCTAACTGGAGCAATACACACATAATTTTGAAATGCAAGTAGTGAGCGAAGGCTGGGACTTTAAATAAATAAACCCAAACCAGTCCAATAGTTCTGTGTGTCTAATGAGAACAGTACGCCACGAATTGTGCTGCACAACCGTGACAATCATCAACAGCATTTTTGGACAACAGCTGTCATTAGATAATTAAATTCATAAGTTTTTTTTTTTTTAAATTGCAATGATCTAACAAAACTATGTTCTGTTATGTCCTGCCTACCATTTAAACTTCTATGCAACTTAGAAAGATGAAAAGGCCTAAAGTTTGATTTCCATTAAGTTTCCTCCTGTTTGATTTAAGAGTATTACAGTAGTTAGACATAAATAACATTATCTTCATGCAGCTGAATTTTTCCTGGAAGTTCATTCAATAATTTGAAGGATGGCTGTAGAAAACAAACCCACACAAAACATATTTTTCCTCTCAAATCCTTCTTTTGCCACCAGTGTATGAAGAAAATGGAATTTTCTCTGCAATGATGAAACAACATTTAAAAAACACATCAGCAATAAAACTGACTTGACTACTTCCATTAGCTGCGAAGCTCACATAAAAAGAGGGAGATTAATTTTGGGGTGCTGGAACTCTTTTTGTGGTTAGTTTGAGATACTAGGAAAATCTAACTGAAATCACAGACAAAACTAAATAATAAGAGGGCTTTTTGTTTCATGTATCCATGTGTTTCACCTCAGAGGAACTGCAGCTGCTGAGGGATGCTTGATAATACAACTTTTAGAAAGAGAAGTTGACCTAGAAACGAGGCACAAATATTTATCAGATAGCAATAAGGTTCTGACGGAGTCTGGGGTGAGGAGATTAATATGGAAGCAGTCTCAGACATGAAAGAATGCAATATTCAATAATGTCTTCTGCTGGGCCAAAAAGAACATTCTGAGATCCAAAAGAGGTCTAAATGAATGATCTATCTTATGAGGACATCTGCAAATAAGGATCATATAAAAATAGTCTCAGCTTCATACTTTGGAAATTGAGCAACTGCCAGTCCAGTCATCAAGTGAGGAATGTTTGTATTAGAAAAATGATCATGTAATTAGAATATAAGGTAATTCTGTACTCTTCAGATTGTACTCTTTCAGATTAATAAAAAAACAGTATATGTTTCCTTTTGATTAGAAATGCATTGCTCCATATATTTGGCAATTTTGATGAACAACCCGATAACTCACAAAAGGCCTCAACTTTAGTTAAGTGGCCTGTTACAGAGTTGGATTCAGATTTTACAAATGCTGATGGGACACTGACATTCATTCCTGGGGCCCTCATTACTTTGTAGCACCCGGGGGTTGAGAAACCACACTTCACAACTCTTTCTGTGTTCAAGCCCGGAGTAACAGCCACAACTGCATTTCACTTTACTACTGGATATCAACAAACTGACCAATTTGGATGCACATCATGGTTGATTCAGCAAAGAAACCCAAGAAGACATTATCAGTAGAAGTGAGGAAAAGAAAAAGTGACAGAGCAAGAGATAAGATGAGAGTTAACATGGGACTGGCTTATACTGGCTGGGGAGAGCTCAGAAAAGAGACAGGATGCAAGATGGATGCTGAACCTGCCTTCATTAGTAGGCACCAAAGTGAAAAAAATCTGCCAAAGTTCAGTAAAGGCACTTTAACGTGTAGTCTTATATCTGTATATACAAATAATTAAATAATGAAGTGTAGACTTTCTTATATCTTTATACAAACATTAGATTACGAAGGTCCCAAATCTTCACACCATCTGTGACTGCGCTGGTGAGGAAGAGGTTGTAGGAATCTGGAGCCTGTGTGCTGAATATGGACCCCTGTAAAACATGCACAATGAACAAAGTTGTTTAATCAGCAGACAACTGACTGAAATTGTTTGAAAATCAGTTTTGATGTTATCGGAATCATCTATCAAATAATGTTAGGACATCATGGAAAATGTAAAGAAAAGCAGAGTGCAATTATTTGCTAAACATTTAAACCTTTGAAATGTGTAAACAGAACAAATGTTATTGTTTTTTTTCATATAGTAAGCTTATTTTAAATCTAAAGTCAGCGTCACATTTTAAAAAGACTGGACATGAGGGATTTTGCATCACCATGTACAGAAGGCGGCTTGGTTTTGTCTTGCTGAAATCATTAAAGCCTTCCCTGACTGTTATCTGAATAGCAGCATACAGTAATGTATGTTTCTCTAAATCCTGCATATTGGTCAGCATTTATGGTGCAAGTTGCCTGCATGAACAAATGATACTTTCCTAGTTTGAGCTGACAACAAGCTGGAGTTTCCTTCACTTCATTATTCTAATGCAGCATGAGAATCTTTTTTTTTTTTAAATAAATGTACGTTTGATTACAGTTTTCTATTTCATGTGAATATCATATGAGCTTGGGCTTAGCGAAGTTGGCAGTGTTTATAAGTCTTGTTTATATGTTGCTGAAGTTTGGTAGTTATAGTAGGGCTATTCAGCTCCTACTTCAACACACCTGACTTTAAGTAATGTGTCCTTGTGTAGAACTTGACAACAAGCCGGTGGATCCATTTAATTTGAATCAGGTGTGTTGGAGCGGGGAAGCATTTAAAACCTTCATATGTATGTGTATTGGTATGTATGTGTTTACAAACAAACTTGCACTCATTTGTTTGCATTAATTGTGTATTTACATCTTATAAAGTGTGTCACCTCTTAAAGAGACAGAATTGTATTCCAGGTAGTTCTACAATTTCTGATCTTGATGACATTTAAAACAATGTAATCACATTGAGAGAAAAAAAAATGGAATGGAAGCAATTTTTTTTTTGTCATTTTCCATCCTTTATGTACCACACTGAGATAGGCTCCATCTACAAATGTTGAGTTTCCACTTAATGTTTACACATAAATTCCATATATGTCTTCCAAACCAAGTTATCAGATGATTTAGTTAAATGTGTGAGTGAGACGGAGAGTACGGAGGTGGGGGTGTTTTTTGTTTAGATTTCCATAAAGAGTGTGAGAATGGGATTCTGAGAGGGCATTTCCAGTTCCATTTTCCGAGAAGTCTTCTGGTTTGATGAGTTCCAGGTGAATTTTTCAGAGGAGGCGATGGAAATTTCAAGTGGGACAAGCTGCTTCTCAGACAGCAGTTTTTGATGTTTGGGCCGCCTCGGGACGACAAAGCAAGAAGGGGTGGGGAAGTGTGATGTTATATGTGCGGTGTCCAGGCAGGGGCAATCCCTCTGATCCGTAGCTACTAAGCCTACAGCATCCAAAGGCCCTTGGGCACTTAGGCAGGGAACACCTCATTGATGAAATAGCCAAGCTGAAACAACACACCACAGGCTTTCCACTGTGTATAGTACACAAAAGCTGACGTGACAAAGAACAGGCACATCTGGGCAAACGGAATATAGTCAGCTGTGCACAAGAGTGAATCGCAGCTGAATGGGTTAATGCATTTAATCCACGCCAGTAGCAGCAGTGTATCCAGCTAATCCAGGCAGGCTCAAGCATCAACTTTGCAGAGGTAAACACACAGAAGTCAAGGGTCACTGAGTACAAGCTTTCCTCCCAAACAAACCAGCACTTCTTTGTTCTCCCAAAAAGTTACATAAGGATCTATGATGGATCATCATTTCCATAATCTTTATGATGAAAATGGGTATTTTTGTTGCTTTCACAAAGCGGCATACATTCATATGACAATACATAAATAGAGAAACCAGACCTTAATTTCACTGTAAATTGTAATGCAATAGAACTATAACATCCAGACTTGAATGCTGAATTCTATAGTGTCATGCTTTGTTCAACTTCTGCAGTAGTCTTCATGACACTATGATGGCTGCGAAACCACACTTGAGCTGTCATTTTGTTAGACAACAGCAAATTGGCTCCACATTGGGCCAAGACTGAAATTGGAGTAAGGCCATATGAACCCAAACTGCATCATGGAAAAGCATTACTCCAAGACCATCATCAAGTACGATAGTCCTCCTGCCATCACCTATGCCAGTCTTAATCCTGGTGAAGCAGGGACTTACATTTAAAGATGAATGATACTGATGATGACACATCCTCTCTGGCTCTCATGAAAACGTTTGAATAACAAGAACATTTTTTAAAACCATGACCTTTTTCATTTAAACCACAAACCAGCCCTTTTAGTCCTTCAAAGAGAATCTGCCTTATGTAACTTGCAAACAGCATTCATCGATGTCTTATGTAAGTCTGTCACCTGCCAAATAGTAGATCTTTCAAGACTAGGGTGGAAGATGAGGCTCTCACTACTACCAGTTGATGCCAAAACAAGCAAGTTCTTTGCCTTCTGGGTAAGGCAATTAGATTTCCCAAAGGTTAGACGTTCTCACAACTACAGGTGAGAAAATTACATAAGCTGATCTAATCTTTTCAGAAAGATGCATGGTTCAAGCAGAGCCCTCTAACAGTAAAAATTTGAAACAGTCAAACTGGTAATACATCATTTTACTGGTCAGCAACATTTCTAAGCACAGCACCACCACACTGCCCCAAATTCAAATCTTAAGAATCATCTTGCTCTTGTTGGGTTGAAGTCTTTTCTTTCACATTCCTGAAATGTTTAGCTGTTAACAGATAAGTTAACAATGACTTTCTATAAACAATGGTTTATAGTCTAACAGCGTAATACAATAAAATTGCAAACAAAATATTGTCCATATTTCACCACATATCTTTGTAAATGTTTTATAGTGCTAGTTATATTAAGTTTTACTTTTTAATGCCCATGAATGTTTTTTTTTTTTATTGTTGGCCTATTCATGTAGAAATATTTTGCCTGCCTCTGTCGTTGATCTCGTACCCACAGAAACCCCCAGCATTAAAATCTCAAATTATCTTCTGTTTTCTTTTTACATTATTTCTCATAGTGTATGGTTTTATCAATGACATCATGACATTATGTAAATATAATAAAGATTATACAAGATATGAATTGTGTTTTTAAATGTAATACTTTTTTTTGTATGATTAAAGAACATTTAAATAGACTCACCTTGTTCTGTGTGATGCAGTGGATGGCTCTGCTGTGAGCATCAGGAACTATCGAAGCAACTGCACCTTTGTTCATGTCCATTACTTGGATGGACCGATCTGAACCACACACCAGGACAATGTCTGAGAAAAGCTGTTAAGAGTAGTTATACTGACTATTTTCCTTTTCTAGGACCATTCATGTCTGAAGAACAGTGTTCTGAAGAAAAAAACTATCCATCCATCCATTTTCAGTACCGCTTAATCCATGCAGGGTCGCGGGTGGGCTGGAGCCTATCCCAGCAAGTATCAGGCGAGAGGCAGGGTACACCCTGGACATGTCACCAGTCTGTCGCAGGGCCAACACAGAGAGACAGACAATCATCCACGCACACACTCATTCCTAGGGAGAATTTAGAGTGACCAATTAACCTATCAGGCATGTCTTTGGAAAAAAACTAAACAAAAAAAATACATTAGTTCAATTAACCTAAATTTATCAGTTTGCCTTCTCGTAGACAGCTTTCATCATTGCATTTTGAAGGTCAGGGGTCGCTTGCAGGTTGGAAAAATTAAAATTGTTCTTTGCAATATTCAGATTTTCTATAACATGTTATTCAAAACAATAAAAATGACACAGCGCTGTTTCTATATATTTAGTCTAATTCTGTTGCATGCAGAGTAATTTTACAGGAAATTGTCCATGGTATATCTCTTTTTAATAACATCTAAATCACTACAACACTCCCCAGAGCAAAGAAAAAAATTCACAGACCTTTTATGTGCAGAAAAAACTCTTCATGTTATCACTGCATAACATTTTCACTTAGCCTCTACTTGGAAAGTAAACTGCTGCAAAATCAGTCTTGACAGGATCTAACTCATTCCAACACAACTCTATTTGGTGGTTTTATTGGAAAGTAAATGCACTGTAAACCCTAACAAGGGGCTGGAATGCAGACATTCCTAAAGAATTAAAGACACCTAAATGCTTTACGGGTAAAATCTGTAGTGGAAGTCCTGAGGCAACATGTTAAGACTTTATGAGATTGTTGTGGTTTACATGGAAGTTTTCGAGCCAGATGCTCCGAGCAAAAGGAAGAGCTTCCCTTTGTCAGCATCGGTGCGGTCCTGTCTACACCGCTTTCTGCTGCAGGAACTTTAATCATGTGAAAAAGGATACAAGACAGGAAATCATTGATGGCAGACAAGGCAGTGATGTCTTTGGATGATGTTGTTAGGCATCTAGCTGGTTTGATGACACTCCGTTGCTTATATCTAAGAAGAGTAGTTAAACAGTTGTATCGCTTTCCAGAACAATAGATAGCACCTGTCTGATCTCTACAGCTATTCGGGAGAGTTTAGCAAAAAGGCTTTACTGTTTGTTGACAGTTCAAGTGGTTCAACCCAGAAATTGCAACACAAAGTGACAAGAGGATAAACATGAATAAGCTACATGTGCTACTACATGCCCTTTATTGGGATTTCCCTTGCCTCCAGAACAAGTCCTGACAGTTTCACCACACAGCTGAACAATTTGGCTGTTAAGACGTGTCAGCAGCGTCTGTGGTAGCAGCTAAAGATTATTTTAGTAAGAAAGACAGGAGGTTACATACATTTTACACTCGCTAATCTCTTACCGATTTTCTATCTTAGTATCTGTCGTTATTACAATAGCTGATTATAAATGTAGATAAAAAGTGGCAGATGACTTGTTTGAAAAATCCGATGACACAAGATTTGAAGCTTTACCTCATTATTACACCAGAAACATTCATATCACTTGATCTCTCCTGCTCTGACAAAGATTCTACGCTGTGAATAGAAGTAATATTTAACTTGACACAATATATAAAGATATGACAAGAGATATGTTCAATTAAACTCCACTGGGGATACCATACAAAAAACCCGAAAGCTGAAATGTTGTGCTGCAACAAACACAACTTTACAAGCTTTACAATACAGATGATTATTTGTCAAGAGAACAATTATTAAAATTACCTTTTAATGTCATCACGGGTGCTGTCCACATTGTAAAGGTACAAATATAGAGAGGATCCAGATGCCAGGAGTAGAAATTTGTCAAGGTAATAAAACTGAGCACCCCGGATAGGTTTGGACAACATATTGTCACCCTGATGGAAGGAGAAAAGAGGGGGAAAAAAGTGTACTAAATATCTGAAAACATTTAAGACATTGGTGACTTAAATGATATAAGTATGAATATATCAATTGTATTGAAAGAGAAAAAAATCCAGAATTTTATTCATTAATATTTTCTTTTTTTCTTAAATTATGGATGATATTATTTAAATTCAAAATGATATTCAGCAAGTTTTAGTTTACTTCCATAAACTTTGAGCATATGGTTATTCAGGGTAAACCATACAAATCTGATATGGGTATCATTTTTTGACTGAATTCAGATCCCCGAGACCTTTTTACAGCCAAGCTTTCAATGTTTTGCATCTTCATAAATCATTTCATAAAAAAGTCACTCAAAGACAAACTTTTACAAGGCAGGAGTTAACCCGGATAAAGGCTGCTCATTAAAAACACTTTGTTCTTCCTGACTCAAAATCAAGCAAAACTGAGTTACATGTTTCTTTTCATCAGGTTTAAGCATTTACTAATATGCCAAATGTCTGACAAGTAAAATCTTACAATGGCAGAAATTTAAAAAAGAATTGTGTTGGAATTTGAGGGAATATCTCTCTAAAGATTTAAGTATAAGAGAATAAGGCTGGCTCACATCAACATAGCTACTGTCCTTCTGAAAAGACTTTGATTTCTTGCCAGTTTTTTAAATTTTATTTATTTATTTATTTTATACAAAAACACAGTAGTCAAGCCAAGTTTAAGATAATTTCCCTTTCTCTGATTGGTTAGCATAAGATATAGAAGGAACGTTTTTAGGGCCTCCTTAATGAGTGTCTGGTTGTGTATTTCCAAAGGTTAGCATTGCTTTTACTGCACTTACAGTGACAGCAAATGATATCAAATAACATTACCTGTCCCTTCTCATCATGCCTCGCCTTTATTTCGTATTTGCTGTGTTTTATAATACTCTGTATTTTATCATTATTATTATTCACTTTTTAAGTATGGATTCTGGCTGTTTTTGAGACTGCTATACTAAACCATTCTGTTGACTCCTTGTTTTGCTTACAATGTGTCTCCTAGAATAAAATAGACACCACATGGGAATGCTAACAAAGTTAAAAATCTAAACTTTTACCAGAGGATGTCTGAAATAAAGCATACAATTTCAACAGAATCCTAGTCCAAGACAAATACTGTGAAGTGGAACAGATAAATAGCATTTAGATCTATTGCCAGCCACACTTGAATACTACAGAAATAGTATGGACAAACTCCTTCCAGCAGTCACGTCCATCTTTGTAAACATAGCAGCAAGTGTCTGCAGTTTTTCCGTTTTACCTCTAAACCAGTTTGAGTTTGAAGACTCTCAGAACAAAGGCATGTTTGCAATGTGATGTCATGCACGCTGTTCCTCATTTCACTGTTCTTTATGGTTAGGATTTGGACTCGTGCAGGCTCAAAGTTGGCCAAGTAGCAATGAGGGTAAAGACACTGAAATACTGAAATGCCTAGAAAAAAAAATCTACATAAAATAACCCCCCTTTTGCATTGGGCCCAATACATTGGGCTTTTACCATGATTGCAGTGGGCTCTGTGCTGCAACTGCTCCAAATCCTTAGTGACAAGTCTTCTGATGCACTCAGCCACCACTGTCTGCTGAGGCTCCAGCTCACACTGCTTACTGGCTTGTCATGCCCTACATACAAACAGAGAAGCTTGAAATAAAACTGGTAATACAATGTGGCCCGCAACATTTACTTTTATGGTACTGTTCAGACAGCCAGGGAGACCGAGAAGAGGAGGCTCATGGTGACCAACACGTCACCTCAACTTCTGTTCTTTTATCTCTACTGCCCCCCTATGGTCATCAAGTTCCTGCTGTTGAATTTGAGCCATGAATTTCAGACAAATGTTTGAAGCATAAGGCCATTTTTTCTCTGCCTGTTGGTGTTTACTGTGTACTCCAAATGACAAAGACCTGTAAGTCTTAGTAACACTTTTTAGAATTGCAACACTAAGATATTACCTTTAACCTTTATTTTCTCTTTCACAACTATATTCTATTCTGTGAGACAAAAACAAAAGATGGGCCACTTTTCTACTTTGGGTTATAATTAGCCACAGTTTCTTGGTCAGAGAGTTTCATTACCAATTTTTATGGTGACACCTGGATATGTAATATTTCTTTAGTCATGGATCAATTTCAAGTAAATTGAGGTAAATCAGATAAGCCCAATAAAGGCAGCATGAAATCAAGCTTTCCTTGTAACATCCCCCTTTTCTCTTAAAAACATCATGGCAAGGTCTTAAACTTGAGTAACTTGTGAACAGAATGTGCGAGGAATCAATAAAAATTAAAGCACTATCATGATATTTTGAATTAAACAAATCACACTTTCCATAGCACAATTCAAAAGCAATGTTGACAAAAAAGAGAACTCAAATAGTACAGCAGAGGACTGCAATGCATGGATCCTCATGACACACCTATGTAGACAGTTGGACTGCCTGTTAGAGATGACTTGTACAATAACACTGAACTGTCTCCAAGACCACACAGGATTTGTTTTCCATCACCTGGAGAGAAAAAGGAAACACAGCACTGATCTGTTAGGATTTTCCCCTTTGATCTATTCCTTTCAAAATTAGGAATGCTGTTTTTAAACATAACAGTAAAGTCTACTTTTGTCTACAAGTAGAACATTAGTCCTGAAATTGTACTACACATATTGTCAATAAAATGTCACAAATTATTGTTTCAGCTGAATTCACCCTTCCAGACAAATATGGGTATTACTGGAAGAAACACTGAGTGTCCACTATATATAGAATAAAATACATGTAACAGATTTGTTATGCAATTAAATCTACATTTATGGTGCCTTTTTTCTTTGATAACAATATTTTTTGTGGGTAAAGTTATAAGAGTACACAGCCCAATTCCAAAAGAACCGTTATCTTATCCACAACAGAACACAGAAAACATATCAAATGTTGGTAGTGACACATTTGATCATTTCATTAAAAAATATTAGCACTTCTGATGGTGGCAACATGTCTCAAAAAAATTGGGATGGGGTCCACAAAAGGTAGGGAAAAAAGTGATAACAAGATGAAACAACTGGAGAAACAAATTGCAGCTAACTAGATTGATTGACAAGTCAGTAAAAGTCTGTAACATGAGTAGCTGTAAAAAGAGTCTGTCAGAAGTAAAGATGGGCTGAAATTCAACAGACAGCAAAAAAACAGCATTTTCTAATTTTGGAGCAATTTCAGAATGTTCCTCAATTTAAAATTGTGAAGACATTTTTTACAGTGTATATCATCATCATAAGATTCTGAGAATTTTGAGACATCTCTGTACACAAGGGACACAGCTGAAAATCAATATTAGATATAGGGGTAGGCAGTACATATGGTATACGGTAGAAACTATATGAATTTGGCCAAAGGTAGAGATTTTGGCTCTACTGCGATAGCTGCGCCTAGTTTAATCAAAAGCACGGAGAGGGTGGGGGAGGATGAGTTGCTTCTTCTTAAGAAGACCGGTGCAACATCGGTCATATGGACCTGACAGAGAAGCCAATGAAATGGAGTCCCACATAACGTGAAAGAAGCAACACGCTGCGGCTTCGCAGCTGATTGCAGCAACTCGAGTCAATGGGAGCGGTGCACCAGACGTGTCGTGCAGCGTTTCTGAAGCCGCACTGAAGTGCGATGGCGCTCCACTTCTGTAAAATAAGCGGCTGTTCTATTTTTTTCACTTTCCGCTTTGAAATGGGAAATGATAGGAAATTATACTTGTTATGAAATAGCCTATTATCTTGTTTTCATCAGCGTTTTCAGATCTGATTTGACAGCAGCAGATCCGCCACTAGTGTGTGTGTGTGTGTGTGTGTGTGCGTGGGGGGGGGCATCACGTGCCCAACGCTGCAGCAGCAGAAGATGTGACTGAATTGCTTTGGCTGTAACTTCTAAATAGTCGTTTTAACCTCATAATAAACAGTGTAGATTGTCATGACAGAATGAACAGTGTTACCCTTCATAAACTCCGAGAGACGTTCCTCTAAATCTCTTTTATCTGATCCAGAATGTCGGGAATCTAAAAATAGAACAGCGCAAAATCCTGTGCGGTCAGAGAGACCTGTATGGGAAATATATGTAGAAATTTCTATTGTTTACATAAACTTGTTAAAGTGAAAATTCTGGTAATTTTAGGAGAAGTCAGGGACCAGCAAGGCTTCATGGTTTCATTTGAGTTATTGAAAATGAAAATTTAGAAACTGTCTAAATGACCGTCTTGGCCAGCATTAAATGTTTACAAAATACCACAAAAATATAAATTAATCACTACAGATTTAACTGAAGGCAAAATGTGTTTCTACTGTATTTCCACAGTATTTTCTGATTGTTTATTTTATTTAATTGTTTATTAGAAGCAATACTCTGTCAGTTTAGAAATTATGTAATTATTAAGAGGTGATACAATTTAGAATAATCTGCGCAAGTTATATTTTAAAAGTGTGTTCTCACTTCTTTTGAGAAAATTATGAATGAAAAAAAAAGAAATGGCAAACGCTTGGCAAAAAGTTTTATCATATTTCTTACCAGAATACTGAAGGCATGAGACTTGTTTGTTGGTGATGCTAAGATCAATACGTGGAACATTTGGTGCTGCACTGTCTGCTGGGTAATTGCTGTGGAGTAAACCTCTGAATGACAAAAGCATGAAAGTTATGACATCACTTTTATATGGAAAAAAAAAATTTTTTCAACACCATATTCTGACAGTAATGACATTAAGATGGACTGCTTACGCATTTTTGGTCATCTTTTTAGAGGAAGAATTCTTCTCAACATTTGTTTTTGGTGAAAACATGATCCTTCTACAAATAACAACAGACATATACAGAGCAAAAGTCTGGTGTAAAATAAGAAAAAAAGATAAACTGGCACATGCACAAAGCATTTTAAATGTATATTGTTTAATATTTTCACTTTTAGACATTTAATAAGAAATTATAGTGAGGAGTTTGAGGATATGAATATGTGATATATTTTGATATAGTCTGCATTGGGAAACAGTAAAATGACATAACATAAATGTAGTGCTCCACCTATTGAGGTAGCTGCCTTTGAAAGCAGGTAATAAAACCTAAACAAGCCAAGTTTAACTTGTTTAAATAGGTACTTTCAATACTTTACCTTGGGGCACTATTGTATCCAGATGACTTCACTTTTGAATGAAAAACCAGAGGTTGTTCCTTTATTCCTCCTTTGTGCAAAAGATAACAAGCTCAATGAGACAGTGAATAACAAAACATAAATACTTATAATTGTATACACTGTATTATTAACATATGTATGTGAAAAAACAAAAGCTAAGCAGAGCGAAGAAACATATCCTATTTACAATTGAGAAAATGTTTCTACCATGAATTAGATGCCTAAAAATACATATTGCTAATTATTATTTCTGAATAATTATCGCAATTACTGATTCTACTTGAACAGGTTTCTATGGTTTTACTAGAAAAAGAGGGTTCAAGACCACTAGGTGACCACATAGTGCTGTTAGCATAAAGAAGTGGGATGGTTTATTCTGCTCAATGTTCGCTGTCAGTGCCTTTGCCATATTACAGTGAGCCCATTTTTTCCACAGCCATTAAAACGTGTGAGGCTTTCCAAAAGCTGTTCTTCTGTCAAACACGTGCAAGAAAGAAAAAAGTCACTGAATCTCTGGACAGATATTTGCTGTAGGACTTCAGTTGCAACAGAAGAAAAAGAAAATTGAAAAAGTTTATTATCTTGACATGAAGAGATAAAATGCAGTTGAAACTGTCAGGTTTAAATGCATTGCAGTACTGTCTTGAAAGTATCACTCAGTTTTCTGTTGTTTTTGGAATTTTTGCTGCTGGGTACATTGTGTTTCTTAAAGAAAAGTAGTGTTGATTCATCCTTTGCTGCACAAATAAAGGTAATAGCCCCATTTCCATTATTTTTCCAGCACCTATTTTCTTAAGTGAGAAAGTCATTTTTTCACAAGGTATTTGTAAATGAAATGAGAAAACTTTTGTGAATGTAGCATTTTAACTTGTATCTAACTGGTGCAAAATGGTCTCAAACAACCAAGACCCCTAAACCTTAAAGAAAGAAAAGGTCCTGTTGCAATAGACACTCAAATGCAGCACCTTGCTCCATTTCACTGTGTTGTGTACAAATTTGGCTTCTGGAAGTAGCCTTTGTTCCAGAACAGACCACATGCAGAAAGCTGAGTTTTTTGGGATAAAGATCTAATTACCTGGTGATGCAATCACTTTCTCAACAGCCCTATTGACCTCCTGTTGATATGTAATGATCATTTAGTTTTATTGGGTTGTAAAAATCGCACAAATTAACGCTGACTTTACATTGGACACTTTTTAAAGCACAGTGAGAGTCTCAGACAAATTTCCAGATTTAGTCAAATCTGCATAAAATCACAGCAGTGTGCTGCTTCTCTTATAGCCATCATTAGGTAAGATTTAGACAACTTACAACAACCATCCAAAAATGCCTAAAAGCATTTAAATCTTCAGGCTACCAAAAAATGTGCTACGAAAGCAACATGTGAAAGCACTCTGATGAGTAATTGTCTTGTGCACCAAACTTAGAAAAAAAAACTATACTTGTCTGAAACAATGGTTGAAGTTGTATAAGTGTAGTGAGATGTATGGAGTGCATGCTCTGATCTCTTTGCACATTTTACCTCAGTATGATTCACATATGTTTTACATAGTCAGTATATTGTTCCTGTGTTGCCTCATTTCTATTGCTGACAGGTCTTTTTACCCCATTTATGTATATTACTTTTATACAGCCTGCATCTGGATAGCAGATCTGGACAGGAAAATAATGCATGTGAATTCACATTGTAAATACACACAGAGTACATTGGAAGCAGAATGTAATCGCATCAGGTGGTGGTCAGGTTTGTAGTTTGATAAGCTTTTAGCGAGATGTAAATGAAACAGCATGACCACATTCTGAGGAATAAAGGTCACAAAATTTGACATATAGTTGACAAAAGTTGAGAGTAAAAGCTATAGTTAAACAGTTTGTTGCTTCCATTGTTCTTGGATCCACACAATATACATGGAAAGGACCCCAATCGATCTGAAAGGACATTGTATAGATAGTGTTTCCAGATAATGACTGCATGTCAATACAGAAATGTATAAACCCTGAATTTCTCCAGTTCACACACACACACATTCATACAGCACTTTTTATATGGTGTTTTTAGTCAATGTGCCACTTTTGCTCTGTCAAACACACACACAGAAAACACAAACAGATTGCATTGGAAGCAACGTGAAGTTTAATGTCTTGTCCAAAGACAATTCAACATACGGACTGCTTTACCTGATGAGGTATGCCTGGCTCAGATAGTAGTAATACTTTTTCCAACTTTGACACAGAATCTTTTTTTTTTCTTTTGTATAAAGCTTTTTAAAGTATTTTTAGTTGTTTTTCACCGCTAATACAGTTTTAGGTCAATATAAACAGATCACTGGAAACATGGAAGACAATCAGAAACTGCAATTGAAATGATGTGATGACAGGAAACCGTAGACGTTTGGAAATAATGAAGTAGACGTGCTCGTTTACCTCCTGAATGAGTCTTTTCAGTCAACAAGTGTCCTCCCATGATGTGGCTGGCCTCTATAACAACTACCAATCATCTGCTTCCTATTTACACTGGCGTGCACAAGTCCACTGCACATGAGCTTCAATTTTATACGTATGTCCAGGTCTAAAAGATTATTTCAAAAGCAGTAATGTTTAGTTTGTTTTGATGGAGATTACTGTCAATTTATTTAATTATTTTTTTTAAATAAATAGAAGAACTTAAAGTTCCAATGTGCATTTAGGATAATCATTGGCAGATTTTCAATGTAAATATAATTATGTTTTCTTTAGTGTACAATGTCTTGAAAAGAATTGAGAAATTGCTTCATTTATTTCCTGAGATGATGTGGTTTGTGCTCTGACCCTCCACCGTGTTGCACTATTATGTTCCTACAATAGCACAGAGGATTTAAACCAAACCCTGGTTCTAAAACAGAACTTTTGCATTTTCGAGACAATCCAAGATTTGGGGATATGTGAGGGGGGGCGCAGATTACATGTCATTGGACATGTAATCCAGGCAACAAAACTCTGGAACTACAGCATTCATCATACAAAAAGTCATTGCAGCTGATTGCCATCACCTCAATAAATCAGCTGTCCTGTTCCACTTCAGGATTACATTTTATAGCAATGCGACCTGACAACAGACATCAAATTTGCACTCACATATTAGGAAAAAAAAAACAAAAAACTTCAGAGTTGTGCCAAATTTACAACGATGGAATATTTTCCTTTCCAGGGGTCCTGGGGGTTTATGGTTTAATTTGTATACAGTTTTGCAGATATCTTAAAGAATGCAGAGATGCATGGGGGAGCCTGCTGGGTAAGCCAGTAAATGTTTGTGGTTTTTTGCTCCAAAGCTGCAGTCACACAGCACCTCTTGACTCAACAGAAGATCTCCTACATAGTCTGGCACTCGCAAATCCCTTTGCTCCAGCTCTGGAGAGTCTAACTAAGACTGGCCTTCTCAGCACTAACTGTCTGAAAAAGCAACACGTAAACCTCAGTATACTGCATATTTCCCGCAAAATAGTTTCAAGCTGCCATTTCCTGATGACACACCAAAAAACACAAAAACACCCACTTTACCATGACTCCACTATTGCAATGATACAAAAAACTGGGCTGATTTGAGAGAATTATCAGTCTAAATGTGTTGCACTATTAATGATATAAAGTAGGCTACCTGATTTTTGTGGCAGTGAAAATGGAAGGGAATGCAATAATGAATGCAACTGGTGGAATCTTATCCAACTATAAAGATAATGAGGATGTGTCAGACCAAACTATAATTATTTAAGAGAAGCTCTGTAGCCAAGCAAAACACAAGCCAGTCAGTGAACTATAAAATGAGACATACTTTTAAAACCCAAAGTCATCAAACAGCAGTAGCTCCCATTTTATTTTATGTGCATGAGCACAAGTGAAAAGTGAGCGAGTGTTCAGAAAACGTCAAGGCTGCTAACCTTTTTTTTTAGGCTGGTTGGCCTCGCTCTTCTTTAACTCAGCATTCAGAGGAGATTCAAGCAGTAGAGGAGACCTGAAAACAAGGGAGTAGGGAAACGGGTGGGGGATGGAGTTATTGGAAATGAAGGGGCATAGCATTTTCCACTGTTATGGATTATAAGTTTCTCTAATTATTAGTACCATGATATTGTTGACTCATGAGAAAACATACTGCATGAATGGTTATAATAGGGCAAGTTAATATGGAAACACTGGAGCCAGGAGGCCAACTAGAAAACAGACCAATCACAAATGTCCAAATAGCATTACTGATGAGGTCAGCTGACCAGAATCTGAGATTATGCACAACAAAAGTACATAAAAGTACTGTTTTTGCAAGCTATAACAAGTCAACATGAGTATTAAGGTTTAAAACATTTAATTTGCTTTGCAGAGAAATAAAATTTATAGATCTTGCATTTGATGGAGGTGTTTGACTCTGCCAAATAATTACGTGCTAGTGTACAGGATAATACCTGAAATAATTTAGTCGCTTCCCCATGGTATATTCAAAACTTAGCAATTATAGAACACTGTTATAACAAGGGTGACAAACAACATTTTCATGAACAAAAGAAGGACTTCCTGTTAAGAAAATTTAACAAGGATTTGACAAATTTTAAAATTTAGACCCAAAAAAAGTTGTGCAATTTATGAAAGTGCTTCATCATTTTAAATCCACTATTGCTACTGATTTTTCATTTCTATGCACACAGTAGATGTGCTTACCACTACACTAACAAGTAGTTCTTAAACAAAGTGTTTCTGTGCATTATACTGGCATTATACTTTTTTTTTCCCTAACTTGGATGAATTGTTTCTCTGTGAGCTCATAATATGTTCCTGTAACTCCAGATTTACCTTGGAAATATGGAAAAGCCTTCTTGAGAAGCACCAGTCCTCTCCAGGTCACCCAGATACAACTTCAGCAAGACCACGGATGGGGTAAACAAAGAGCTCACTAAAACCACCATCTGTGCAACACAACAGTTAGTTCATAATGCATTTATCAAATTATCAAGCTAAATTTATCAATATTTTGTTAAGATTACTCACAGACTTATCACATCTTGGGGAGATTGACCATGATCCAGCCATGCTGAAGCTCAAGGTGGGGTTATCTAGATATAAGCATGAACATCAGTCAAATGTTTGGCTGCAAAAAAAAACCTTTGATTCAAATTATATCAGGTTTTTTTAATTCAACACTGGAATCACTCAGATATTTTTTATTATATGACTATGACTTTACTGTATCGACCTAAGAGACCATTAAACAGACTGGACAACGCTGAGATACCAAACTGAGAACTTGTATTTAAGAGCATTCAGTATATAAAAATGTACAATCGTATGGAATTCAGAACAAATGTACAACTAACCGCTGTCCAGGAGTATCTGTGAAATGCACCAAAGCAGCAACAGCTTCACTCAGGAGGAAGAATATTAACTATGCTATCTATTTCAGCTGCTGTTGAAAGAGTCGAATACTTGACTGAAATGAACATGAGCATAAAATTGGCACAACTGGAAAAATGTAGGCTTTCACATGGGGTGAAACATTTAATAGCTGTGAGTAATCTAAACGTTTTGCTGTGATATTTATCTAATAGTCATATATTTCTCCTGTCGTACATCAGTCACCATGTTTCTAAAAAAGGAGCATATGGAGAAATCATACCCCATGCAGCTTACCTTTGAAATAAAACACTGTTTGGAGCTCTGAAGTTGCCAGATCCACCACATAAAGCCCATCAGAGCTTCCTATACAAAACCAGCTGTTGTCTCTGTGGGGGCCCACACAGAAGCATATGGAAAAACAACATTTCCCTTAAAGCATTTTCATATCATTTAGGGAAAGACAAAAAACACACACTTAAGACAAACATACTGATGTGACAGAGTGGTGAGGCATACACACCACAAGGCCATAAAGTTTATTCAAGTTTCCTTTGACTTCATGCAGTCTAAACTATACCTTTGAAGATGGAAACTACTGCCACACAGAGCAGAAAGGAGCTTTGTGTTTTCATCCACTTCCAGCTCTAAGCTTCATGCTGAGGTTATGATATTGTAGACAATTACATTTTAGTACATCATTATTTTCATGCTGACCCTGTGCTTCTGTACAGGATGGGACAATTACAGCCATTATGTGAGGAATTTTAATGTGATAATTGCACTGCCTAAATTGTTCCAAAGGTATAACTTTTCTTTTCTGGAAAATTTTGATATGTTCATTGCAACAGGGCCCACATAAAAGTAGGTGGCATGTCAAATGGTCAGATAGAAAAAAGGGTGTCATGTTATTTAAGTCTGATGAAAGAGACAAAGATTTGTACTGTATTAGTCCTTGGACAGACCCAGCTAATCATACCGTGACACTACTGAAAAACAGGATAATTCCGAGGGGTGTGAAGCAATTACCCCATTCAGCTCCATTTTTCTCACATAAGATACCTGAGCAAGAACCTCTAGTTCTTTAGTATGATCAAAGTGAAGCCAGTTACACAGTGGTTGGATACAGATATTGTATTACGGATAGAGTGGATTTTATTCTAAAGCGTCTGCTTGCATTTAAAGTAAAGTGATGTCTACCAGTCAGGTTTTTGGCCACATCACAGCACTGAGACTGCTCTAGTTAAGGTATATAATGACATCCACTTAAGCACAGATAGCGGAAACATTTCAGTCCTGGTACTACTGGATCTCAGTGCTGCATTATACACAGTCGACCATAACATCTTACAAGACTGAAAAACTGTGTTGGACTTTCTGGCACTGCAATTACCATAATTGGTTTGAGTCCTATCTAAAAGACAGGGACTACTTTGTGTCTATAGGTAACTATAAATCTGAGAAAACTAAAATAACCTGTGGAGTTCCCCACGGCTCCATCCTGGGGCCACTGGTGTTCAACATCTACATGCTCCCACTTGCTCAAATTCTAAAAAACAACAAATTATGTTACCATAACATGTGCTGATGACACACAGATCTACATAACCATCTCCCCAGGAGACTATAGTCCGATCCAATCACTGATCAGATGCATTGATCAGATTAGAGACTGGATGTATCAGAACTTTCTTAAGTTAAATGAAGACAAAACTGAAATCATAGTCTTTGGAGCCAAAGAAGAAAGATTAAAAGACAGCACTCAACTTTAAACAGCTAAGCTATAAAACCAACAACAGAGCCAGAAATCTGGTGTAGTCATGGACTCAGACCTGAACTTCAGTAGTCACATTAAGACAGTTGTGAAGTCAGCCTACTATCACTTAAA
>JAOXYM010000017.1:11353945-11386395 GCA_028567055.1 Leptatherina wallacei
TCCAGGAGTTTTTCTACAAACTCCTGTATTTTGGATAGTTTTTGATTGTTTTTGGGTTAATAATGACTCTGTGACTGATATTTATTTGTTTGTTTATTTTAAGGGGAAAAGCTTTACCTCCAAGCAACACTGCCCACAGTGAAGCACTCTTTTTTTTATTTTATTTTTTTTTATAAGAAATTTCAATAACAACAAAAGAAATGAAATGTGTGACAGATCATTTAGCATAAATTCTAAAAAAGGATTTCCACCCATTAAATTCACCTACAGTCCCCAGTTTGTCGCTTTTTACTTCCATCTAGCCAGTGGACACACTAGTAACCCAGTGACCCATTAAATTGTTGCTGTAAACCATCAAGTGCATCTATAATATACTTATAGTCCTGAGCCACCCTTTTTCACCTTCAAAGAAACTTTCTTGCAATATATATAGTAGCCTTGAACAGTAGTTGTCCGAGCTTTCTGAAGGGCTCTTCAGTCCTTCAACCTGACAAATTTTAAGAGGTATGTTAAAAACTAGTGAAGAATCCTTTAAAAACATTCCTGGATCTGGACAATCATCCGGATCACCCCCAAAATGTAATCACTTGTTCCTTTTTTTCCATTTCTGACATTTCCTGAAAATTTAATCAGAATCCATCCATAACATTTTTGAGTTATGTTGCTAACAGACAGACAAACTACGCCGCCGAAAACAACCTCTGTGCCTTTGCGGAGGTAAAAAAAAAAAAAAAGACAACTTTGCTAACAGATCTGTTTAAGAGTCACTGGTTTCTTCTAAAAGATTTCAGAAAAAATGGAGTGGAGGACAAAAGAAGTGAAGGAACATAAAAACTATCTTCAGCAGATGAACATCATCTGAAGGTGATGCTATTAAGAAATAGGAACAAATGCAGCAGAGACCCAATACAGCCTGAGAGATGCATCTGGACCTTCAATTGACCAATCTACTATGTGCCTGTTGCTCCTCTTGTTCTCTACTATTCTTCACAAAAAATTAACTGTCAAGAAGGGAAACGGGGAGAAAAGACTGAGGTGCCAAAGTACAAAAGAACTGGCCTGAAATTCAGTAGCAACAGGTTTTATGGAGTGGTGAATCCCTCCCAGTCTTATGATTGTGTGTAGTGTGATTACTACTACACTATAGTGAAAAAGTACATTTGAACCTCCTAACCTCTTCCTTTGTTTTTAAAGGTACGAGAAATGGCTGCCACTACACTCAGTGGCTTCCTTCAGTGCAATTTCCTGTCCATGGATGCCCCCATGCAGGCACATTTTGAGGCTCTCTGCAAAACGCGCTTACCCAAGAAAAGGAAAAGGGAGCTTGGTTCTGTAGTGGACACCATACCCTCTGCTGGTATGAAAGGAAGAATTTTAACTGCTCAAAACGATGTAACGACACAATTCATTTGCTCTTTACTCTCATTTTAATGGAATCTTTAATGTTTTGCTTGTAGACCTGGTGCGTCGCCATGCAGGTGTACTCGGGTTGAGTGCTTGTATTCTCTCTAGCCCATATGATGTTCCCACCTGGATGCCTCAGTTATTGATGGACCTAAGCGCTCACCTCAATGACACACAACCCATTGAAGTATGTCTAATTTCCCATTGATTACACTGTATTGTTGTATATGTTAAAAAAAAAGAAATGTAAAAAAAACTAGGCTTAACTACTGCTGTTTGCTTCCAGATGACTGTAAAGAAAACTTTGTCAAACTTCCGAAGGACTCACCATGACAACTGGCAACAACACAAACAGCAGTTCACAGATGATCAGCTGCTGGTCCTTACAGACCTGCTGGTCTCACCTTGTTACTATGCCTAAAACCTGGTAAGGCATGTCCCTGAATGTGTTTTTAAGCAAATCTTTTACCAGATGCCATCAAATAAGATATCAGAAGGCTCCTTTAAAACACCTTTTTATCTATGTTTACTTTTCTCTCTTTTTCTGTCAGTTTGGGATCACCCCAGACTGCACACACACCAGCTTGCATTGGGAGCAGAGACCACAGTTCCTGCCTGAATAAAAGTACAGTATCCACACAGACTCCAAGGAAGAGAAGTGGCCCACAGAGGAACTGCACTGTGGCTCTCCGAAGGATTGAAATGTTGTGTATTTTTGTCTAGCTCATTTCCATTTCTACTATACTTAATATTTAAGGATCAATCATGGCAGGTAGGAATGACCTGCAGTTTGTAACATTACTGTACAGATTTTTTTTTCTTTTTGTTTGTTTTTCTTCCCTCTTTGTGGCTTGTATGTGTGCATGTACACAGGTATGTGTGTGTGCGTGTTTATGGGATGCTTGACAACATCTGCTGGTGTCCCACACATTTCTCAGGATTATATCCCATGTAACTGCTCTGAGCCAGCAGTGTCCAGTGGAAGACATACTCTTTAGTATCTTCCAGTAGCAAAGTGCTACAAGTCACAGAAAATTAACTATTAATCAATTATCTTTTTAAGTTAGACTTAAATTTGCAACACACAATGTTTGTGTGACTGTTCAATCTATGATTATATGCATCATGTGTGTGTATATATCATGGTATAGCAAATATAAGCAAACTCATTTATTTATTTACTTTTTGAAGTGCTGAAGATTTTTTCCCCATAGTGTATATCAAAGATTATGTAGATGGCTGAGCCTTAGAAATGGAGTTTATTTTCATCTTATCTTGAAAAGAAATGGAGAGTGCTAGCTCCCTGCTGCTGTGCTGTGTGAAGTGTTTGTTCTGAGGACCTGAGCACATTTGGATCCCAGTGTCGTGTCTTGGTGCACGAAAATAAAACAAAAAACAAATTGCCTGTCCATAATTGTGACCTCTCCCCTCTTAGCGCAGATATGTTTGACACTTTAAGAACCCAGTGAGATGACATTGAATTGCATTGGTTTGTGTATGTTTTTCCCTGGTGACTTGAAACCAGTCCAAGCATTAATGCATTTAGTACCTCACTTACAAATAGTGTAGTGCCAAAACTTGCAGTGACATTTTTTTCTCTTTTTTCAGATATTCAGTTTGCTTTGTTCAAAGAGATGAAAATAAATTGTTTGTAAGAAAAAAAAATGGCATTTTGAGTTTTACTTTCATTGAAGTTGTCTAAAGATTTTATGGGTTTTATTGTTTATTTAATCAAAATTTATTCAGCATAAATGGAAAAATAAATTTCTCAACACCTGGCTCTATGCCCAAAAAGTATGATTATTAGTACTTTTATTTATTCTATTTAATAAAAGACTAGTTGAATGCACAACTGCTAACAGAGTGGCACCCCCCACTTGGCACGTGACCATTGCCCCTACTTTAAAAATTAACGAGTTCAGAATCACCACCATGTGTCGCTTAGCAACCGTTGTTGCGCTGCAAATTGTGCAGTGTCTATCTGGTAAAAATACGACCTTTTTTTCCACTTTGCACATCTTTAGTAAGTTTAATTACGCATTCTGCCCATATCAGCCATTTAAATTAAGCTTAAACCCTTTGCCACATTTTGAATATCGTTAGCAGCTGCTTGGTGGATTAAACATGTTAATATTATATTTTTAAGTTGTTTTAAGGTCACATTAGATGTTGGCACTAATACGCAGTTTTCCCCCTTTTTTTCACAAAATAAATACCATATGTGTTCCCTATACGGGAAAGGTTTACAGAACTTAGTATTCACATTAAATACAATGCGGTGGGCGACCATTTTTCGCAAAGCTATTGTTATGAGAGAGGAGGGGGGGAAAGGGTTACTGCAATGTTATACTATAATCTGTCAGAAATATGACGTGAGGTTCTTCTCAGAGCTGTGATTTAAGTGTATCATCAAATGTCTTGCTCTGTCGAATAATTATGAGCGGGGGGCAGAGAGGTGAGTTTTCACCGCTTGAATGCAGTGGTTATGCTCATGCTCAGATACGTAGACAGTGACTTCATACTCATTTTTCAATGCACGTCCAGCGGCGGTCGCTCCTCTGTTACCGTGGATATATTGCCAATGTATTATCTTTCTTTTTTAAAATATAACGGATCTGCTGCGACTAACAGTTACGTATGTGTTTTAAGATTTTAATAGACATGTAAGGAAGCGCATTTTATATTGGTGATTGCCGAGGAGCCACCGCTGAGGACGTTTTGTTATTCTTCTTAGCAGCGGTGCGTTCTCTTACTATCGTACTGCTTCAAAATGAAGACGGGCTGTGATCAGATGATGATGATGATGGACACACGATCGATCACAGGTGGTATATTTTTTTTCATTGTTTGGAGTTGATTATTGTAACATTTCGCCAGTGAAAAATTGAGATTCATTAGGAAAATTGTGATGTGCATGCATTTTTTCTTTGGATTTTAGCGCTGTGTTGGGGGTGTGGGGGTTGTAAGGTGCAATTATTCAGTGGTGCATAGCCTGTCATGGTTTGTGTGTAGCATGTAGTCCAAAGAACTGTAAGCATTTACAATCAATTTCAAATTAACTCTGAAATGGTTCATTTCCTGGCATGTAATAACCTATAATAAGCAGTACAATAAGTAACAGCTGCCTTTGTATCCTTTGTAGCACTCTTCCAAGGTGGAAACAATGGCGGAGGAAGCAGACACAGTGCTCATAATATACCCCTGCCATGTACAGGAATAATGCTAAAAGTGATGACGGTGGAATCCTTATAAATTTCCAAAAATACGATGAACACCACTCTTCTACCATCAGACCTGGTGGATGTGCCAAAACAGCAGACTTTCAATGGCACCCCGGGCACACACACCCCTTCAGGTTGGGCCGTGATCCATACTGCTACTTTGACCTTTTGCTCCCTCCTCCTCATCTTTATCTTCTTCCTGGGCTCTTATGGCAATCTTGTAGTGTTCCTATCTTTTTTTGATCCAGCCTTTCGCAAGTTTCGCACCAACTTTGACTTCATGATCCTCAACCTGTCCTTCTGCGACTTGTTCATTTGCTGTGTGACTGCTCCCATGTTTGCACTAGTGCTTTTCCTGGATGCAGGAGAAGGGGATGGTGTGTCAAAGAGTTTCTGCTTTGCCTTCCACCTGACCAGCTCAGGCTTTATCATCATGTCCCTGGAGACTGTAGCTGTCATTGCCTTGCACAGACTGCGCATGGTTTTGGGGCAGCAGCCCAACCGAACCGCCTCCTTCCCCTGCACGCTGACCCTCACTGCCCTGCTGTGGGCATCCAGCTTCACCATGGCTGCTCTTCTTACAATGCGAGCATACCCACGTAGAGATGGACCCTGTTTACCGCACTTTGGCCTGGGAGGTGGACAAGCCAGGGTTGTATTGTACGTCTACCTGGCAGACTTTGCCTTTTGTGTTGCTGTGGTGTCTGTGTCCTATTTGATGATTGCTCGGACGCTGAGGAAGAATGCACAAGTGAGGAAATGTCCCATCATCAGTGTAGATGCCACATGCCCGCCACCTCCTCCCCCTCTTATAGCAGCTGGCTTTGAGAGCATGCAGTGTGCTGTTCAAGGCCCCTCTCTGTACCGAAACCAGACTTACAATAAACTGCAGAATGTACAGACACACTCCTATACAAACAAAAACAACCAAGCTGTAGTTCCAGGGGCAGCTCAAGGAGCCACTTGCTGTCAGCTGGTTTCTTCAGTCAATTTGGCCACAGCCAAAGACTCCAAGGCAGTCGTGACCTGTGTAGTTATTGTGTTTTCTGTGCTGCTTTGTTGCTTGCCAATGGGGGCTTCACTGGCGCAGGATGTTTTGTCTCCTAAAAGTAGCTTTGCACATTACCAGTTTGAACTGTGTGGCTTTGTGCTCATTTTTCTCAAATCCGGCATTAATCCATTTGTGTACTCACGCAACAGTGCAGGTCTCCGCCGCCGTGTGCTGTGCTGTTTTCAGTGGGCTGCACTGGGCTTTCTCTGCTGCAAGCAAAAGACTCGCCTGCATGCAATGGGGAAGGGCAGCCTGGAAGTCAATCGCAATAAATCTTCCCATCATGAGACCAATTCAGCTTATGTTCTGTCACCCAAGCCGCAGAGGCGGCTGGTGGACCAGGCTTGTGGACCCAGTCACTCTAGGGAGTGTGGCTGTAGTCCTAGGGCCACAGGTGTGCGCAAACCTCGCCTCCCAAGTACCTCTACACCAATCAACACCCGCATCGAGCCCTACTATAGTATATACAACAGCAGTCCGTCTGCAGGTCCAAGCTCCCCCACCAGCCTGCAACCTGTCAGCTCTCAGACGTTTGCATTTGCCAAGTCTTATGTAGCCATGCACTACCACACTCACCAAGATGCACTGCAAGACTTTGACAGCACATCAGCACACCAGATTCCTATTCCTTCAGTCTAGTCATAGAAGAAAAAGGCTTGGACAATCTTACCGAGGCTTTAAATCAAATGTGAATCAAAAGAGGAATATAAATACAGCCTGTTGTATTTGGAATTAGCATTAAGCTTTTTATCTTCCCCCAAGACATACAACCAGAAGGATAAGCCTTGCCACTGAAATTAAAAGCAAGTTCTATTCTGAAAAAGTGTTTGATCCAAAAGGTTGCTGTTTTTGAGTTTATGTCTTGAATTTCTTTGCTCTCACTGATTGTGTCACATCAATCTTCCTTTATGTTGTGTACGCACGTGCCACTGTAACCCACATCTATAGAGGTTTTCACTGTTGCCAAAGACAGCAGCGGCTGCAGCATCAGGCTACTATGTAACCCTGCACAAGCCCACACATGGCTGTCAGTGGCATGTAATTGCACCTTGATGGACGTTTGCTTCTGAAGAATAATGTATTTGTGAGCCTCCATACACTTTTCAACACAATAAATGTTTGGCAAGTGCAAAGTATCTGTATTTTGACTTTTTTTGAACCAGCTTTTAAAATGTGAGCACACGATGCATTTCTTTGCATATGTTATTCTAAAAAACAAGACTTTGCTCTCTCTGACTAAATGTAGAAATGTAATATTATGTTAATGGAAAATCTGAAAATTCTTTCGCCTTTTTGCATATATTTCGTACAATTAGTTATCCAAAGAAATAACTGTAGATAATTTAATCAGAAACAGTTACAGCCCTAGTTTTGACATAGACAGAAATGAATGTCATATCAGCAGTTATATTTGATCAGCAACATTTGAGTTGTGAGACTGAAAAAAGCAATGTTATTAGTGTTAGAAAAAAAGCTTCTTAAATGGAAATTATACAACACAGTATCAGCGTCCTCTAGTGGGCTGAAATTTGCTATGGCAACTACACAGCCTCATGAAAAGATGACATCTAAACACATCTGTATCCCTTTATAGACTAAAATGAAAAGAAATTTGTGGCCATGAGACCCTCATTTATCTCTCAAACCAGTTTTCTTTTCTGTAGAAATGCAACACTAATAAATTCTTATTTCTTTAATTCTTTCTTGCAAATCCTTTTTTTTCTTCTCCGATACAGCAGTGAAAAGGATCCCTGTGTGGATCTTCATAAAACCACAGAATACCTCTTAAAGCAACCCAGTCATTCTGTACATTCTGCAAACTTAAGTGTAATTTGAATCACTCACTTTCATTGTTATTCCACAGCAACCTCTAATGCATAAGTTACACTCATTCATCCAGTAAACTCAGTCGGCACACATTCACCCTGCTGCAAAACATTGCCAGACTTGCCTTTTTTTTCTCATATCTACTAGTACAACGTGCTACAGCCGAGCCGTGCATCACTTCATATCTCTCACACAGACACACACACACAAATCCAGACATTAAAGACAATAAAACCACCATAAACAGAGTTGATTCCCCTGAAGATTAACGAACCCCCTGATTCATCACTCTTTTACTTGCAATTAATCAACATGAAGAGAAGCATAGATATGAAGTTCAGGCAACGTTTTCATTTGGAGTGCGGTGTAAGCTCCTTTTCACTCTATGCACTATATTTAGTCTGTTGGACTCAGTTGATGTAGCATCGCCGGCTGCACAAATCAGGGCATGGATTAGGGCTGTTCTCCTCAGCTCTTATAAAGTCCAGCCTCAGGATCGGGTTGAACCTCAGTTTTGGCTTTTAGCACAGTGTTACTGGCATCTTCAGGCTTCTGGTAAAATCAAGTGTTCTTTTGTCCTACACGTGCTTTCATGTGATCCTTGTCGGTCTAACTGGAGATTGACAGAAGCCCATGTTCATCAGCTGTGTCAAGAATTCTGCATATGACCGGAGATTCAACCTGATAAAAAAAAAGAAAAGAAAGGGGGGGGGGGCAGACAAATAGATTTAGATAACCCCATATATGATGTCAGTCATATAAGTTGACAAACTGCACATAACCAGAGTAGCGTAGTTGCACAGAGCTTATAGCCATACCATTTCCAATTTAATTTCAGGGTATATCATGTCATTTAAGATCATAGCATGAGAGAAAAGCTTGATAATTGAATCCTTCATTTTCTTCTGCCACAACCTTAGGGAGCCAAACACAGTTGATTGGCAACATTGCTTCCCATTTAAATCTAAATCAGCCAATTAACTCATTGTACTTAAACTATACTCCTCCTACCCTGGTCTCTGCACAGGGAATGCCTCACAGCACCCTGCGATGCCACCAATGCAGATATCGCTCATTGCGATTATGCTGATAACTAAATATTTTGACTGCTGCTATATGTGTTTTAGCATCAATAGCTAACTTCAATGTTAGCTCCAAATGGATCCAATAGCCAAATCGAGTTCTGCACAGTGACTCATTCATTTGGATCGGGTGTGTTGGAGCAGGACATCAAAAACTTGCAGAACGAGGGGCCAAGGTTCCCCACCGCTGTTGTAATGTCAGCAATATGGGTTGTTTTTCTAAACGTAGACAAAATACATTTGAAACAGCACGCTATCTCTTTATAGAGTTTAGTTAGGAAATGAGCAGGCAAAATGCAGCCATAGAAATGTATTCAAAATTGAAGGGATAGCACAGGAAGTGGAGAGAAAACAAAAGCATTTACAGCAGTGACGGCATGAAAGTGCGATGTAGCAACTGATTATGTTTTCAGTTACACCCATGTTTAAATGTTAAAAACGTCCTGCTTTTTGCCTTAATATATTTTCCATATGAACCAAGTTGCCTTTATCTAAAATAATGCTTACATGTTTTCTATTGAGATAATACCTTCATTTAAAATAGCCACGCAAAACTTAAGCAGTTGTGTGACAATGTCATCTATAACACGGCCATCCCAACTATTTTAATGATATTAGTATTGCATTTGTTATTTCATTGGATATTAACAGTTTCAGAATGAGGAATAGAAATAAAAACAACACAGACAGAAAACAAGACACAATGATGTACAGACAGTTGGACAGACAAGACAAGTTGGTAAAAAGATTAGACAAACATAAACTGATGACCTAAACGTGATATTACGAGGTAAGCTTGACATCAGGGAGTTATGATAATTATGTTGTGTGTGTGTGTGCAGGTGTTTGTATGTGTGGGGGTGTGGATGTGTTTGTGTGGAGTAAACTATGTTTTATTAGAATGTAGAAAGGTTATAAATAGATTCCAGCTCTCTTCAAAGGTAAACATAATTATGCTTCTTTTTCTGAGCGTTGGTTTATTCCATTGTGATATATTCAGAAATTAAATTATATAGAATGCTATGTGCCATCATATGCTTAACACAGGATACACCCAGCTAGCAAATTTATTATAAGAACCCAGTCATTTGTTTTAAATATGTTTTTAGAGAGCAAGCCGATTGTTTCTATCACAAAATCTGGCAACACCAGCTTCAACATAAGAGATGGTGCAGAAGAAAATTACTGCAGGTCAAAGGATGGCAAAATCTTGGAGTAAGGGTGAAACTTGATTAATGCTCTGTGTTCTGTAACATATGAATGTAATGAAGACTTTGGGTTGACAGAAACATTGTACATTGGCATATGTGGGCCTGGTGTTTTAATTAGACTATGCTCTGTAGCATGTCATCATGAATATGAATATAATATAATATCCTCATATAACTCATGTAAACTTCATTATCAGAACATTGTCTTATTAGAATAATGTAAATAGTGGAACATTGATGTGTGTGTACACATAGCCACTTATTGGGGTCACATGAATGTCGCTAGTTGCCATGTTTGTACACAGTCTCAGTCCTTCTGAGTAAGATAAGATCAAATAAAATCCCTTAGTGGAAAGTGTTGTGATGTCACGGATCGGGAAAAAGACAGCACACCTTAGAGAATTTTAAGTTTCGTTGTGGGTCTGCTGTGGTAAAACTGTTCGAGAAGGAAACTACAAAGATTGGATGAAATACTTTGCTCCATGTTTCATACAGTCTGTAAAAAATGTTTTTTTAATTTATTGCCAAGGTTGGTAATTTAAAAGATTAAAAAAGGGGAGAGGAAATGAGAATGAGAAAGATTGCTCACTCCCACTTATCGACGTGAATCCCAATTAGTATTACTATAAAAATAATTAACCATCGCTTTTAATGTAGCAGCTGCAAAAGACATGTGAACCCTCATTATCTCTTCTTCTTTTGTACCGAATTGTCCAGTCTACCCTGTGGTGAACAAAGATAAGGAAGCCCTGAAGCACCTTGACTTTGCATTTAGAGAATTGGACCCGGTCTTATCACGGCTGCCTCCTCTTACATACCTCTGGGTCATTTCACTCGGTTAGAAATGTATTAAACCTATGAAAAAAAAAAAACCTCCCACCTTTAGGATTAAGGATAATCCTACTGACAATTAACCTAATGACCCACATGATGTCCAAGAGGAAAAAACAAATGTGACCTAATAACGGTAATCTACATAATGACCCCACAAAAGGTCAAATGCCTCACTCCTCACTTTATATGAAACACTGCAAAATCTGTGTTTTAGTTCAGCAACTGTGGCTACAAGTAAACTTACCCCAAGGATGTATTGGCAAGTTTGAGGCTCCAGCATATAGACTGTGACGGCGTGGGGAGACTCAGACTCCTTACATCTGACAGAGAGAAGAGAAATGATTCGAGTTAATACACGGGAAATGGTGAGGTATTAAGCTGTTGTTCCTGTTCATGACTTTTCACTCACTTCAGCTTGACGATGACCTGTCTGGGCCTCCCTGTCAGATCACACACATCCCCATGGCCATAAAAGTGGGAAACCAGCCTGTTGTGTTGCACGGAAAAGCCGACAGAGAAACGGGGGATATGTTATAGATGGGGAAAAAAATCACTTCTGTGTTTGAGAGCATATATATGGTTGTCTTAGGTCCTGCTAATTCACTACCTCAGCAAACAACCTGGCACTTTGTTGGGGCTCCTTATGAAAATATTTAAATCACACTCTCAACACAATCTGGCCTCCTTATCTATTATTTCTAATCAACTTTAATTTAATATAAAGAAATCCTGTTGCATTCAATGTTTTTGTTTTGCAAAAGCAAACATGGATGATTCCTCATCTGTAGTTTTAAAGCTTACATAGTAAATAAATGTGCTAATAATGCTCTACCAGTACTTAAATGTTAGTGTTAGAGTCCAACTAGGAATTCAGACTTCCAATTGGCATTTGTAAATATTTTCTCAGGTGGAAATTGCACATTTTGTATATTCAACACATGACTCACAACAAAACAATAGTAACAACTGTGTGTGGCTGAACTGCAAAAAAAAAGAAAGAAAAGAAAATATTTTATTTTCATCTTGGTGTATGATAGTCTGAGCTCAGTTTTCTATGTGTGCTAGTGTACTGGAATTTCCCCGCAGGAAAGGTCTATCTTATTGTATCTTATCTTCGGAGTATAATTTGTGTGTAATACAAAGTTGACATTTGTATAGTAGCTCGAAGATGTTCGACCAATCTTAGTGGTGGACAGGAGCTTAAATGCTCTCTCCATGACCCAAACAAATTGCTAGAAAGAGAAATGTAAATTCAAAGCATGTTACAGACATTTCATTAAAACTTCAGGGAATTTATTGAACTTTACCCTGAAAAAGGGGCACGATATTTCACATTTAAAAAAAAAACCTTTGAATGGCCTACTTGACTTTCTGTACTCCGTCATCTTTAAGATGGTAGGATCGGGCAACGTTCTTCTTGGCCCAGTCGGTGTGCTCCTCTGCATTCCAGTTTCCCACAACCACAATGTTCTTTCCCTGCTCTTTGTCCTAGGACACCGAAGCACATTTTAATCAGAAAACAAATGCCATCAAGCACACTTTAATATCATCACCATTTTTCCAAGAACACATTTTCTGTGATGAGGTAATCTTCATTTTTTCACATTAGTGAATCAGTTCCTACACAAACTGAAAAGGAGTGAGTCTTACCTCATGGTACTGATGGACGTGCTTTCCATAACAGAATTCATATTTCCACCATCCCACCCCCTGAAACACACACATTAAGAACACTATCACAACACTGAATATTTTCTGAAATAAAACCACAGACAAACATGCCTCACCCCATGCAGACAGTACGAGCCGCTGAGGAACTCCTTGATCAGCTGGTCGTCTGTCAAACGAGAGATGTGAGTGGTGCCGACGGTGACCTGAGACTGTCCGCCCACAGTCATGGGTTTGTGAGTGGAGGTGAAAGCTTGCTCTCTAACCGGTGCCACCTCCTCCTGAGACGTGTCAAAAATATACGTGAGCCATGCGTCACTTTGCACAAGAGAAAGCTTTTCTCATGTACGGATGCTTCACCTCTCTGGCATTGGTGCTGAAAGGCGGCTTAAGCTGCTCCTCTTGCTCTTTGTCCAACTGGGCGAGCTGCTGGGGCCGCAGAGGGGAGCCCGCCAGAGCCTGGCAGAAGATGGCATTTACTGGGGAAGTCTTGAACCTGCAATGAACATGTGTCAAGTTTGGAAAAAAGTGAGAGGAGAGCGTCAATTTCATTTCAGCAGAACAAAGACACACAAGAATTACACTGAAACAATTTTTTTTTTTTTTTAAATCCAATCTACTGTGAGAACAATATCCAAATGTGGGATCTACCTGTATTTTGGGTGGGCACAAAGCAGAGGCGTCAATACAACAACCTCATATTCGCAGGTGGTGACCTCGGCGACAGATAAGATCTCGTGCTTGGCCTCAGGATGACAGACGTACAGCACAGATGTGGAGCGCGGCTGGTTCTGTTTCAGCACACAAGGAGTCCCATTTCCCATCTCCAATGAGTAGTAAGGAGTCAGCTGTCCTTCTATATTTTTCGTGGGCACCTAAAAATACAGAGGGGGAAAAATATGAAAATCAACAGATGGTTTGGCAGCTTTGGCTGCTTACTCAAGTCGAAGTTTCTTTGCTTACTTCTGCTTCTGCTGTTGCTTTAGCATTTTCTTTCTTTTCAGCTTGATCTGGGAATATAAGAAAAACTCTCTAATACCAGATTAAAAACAGAAAAGGAGTTAAATGGTGCAATCACAAAGAAACTCACCCGTCTCTGATGACTGGCTCGTTGGTACCATATTCCCCAGGAAGTACTCTTGAACGCTAATTTTCTGTGAAAACGCACATAATGACATTCAGCTTATTGTGAGCTATGTGCAGGCTTCTCAATTATGCCATCTGAATTTCTAATCACTCAACCAACTGACCTGTCCAGTCTCCTTTTCTTCATGATACTGTCTTAAATGCTTTCCATGGCATACTTCATAAGTCCAGTACGACTCAATCTGCAATGTTGGTGAACCAAGATTTAAGAGTGATCCAACACTTTAATCCCTTTCTCAGCCACACAGTACAAAAACAGTAAGACGCGTTTGGTCATGCGCCGCTATTGTTGCATGAATTTGGACCAAACACACTTTCAGTTTCAATCCGGATAGAAATGGTCTCACCCTGTAAGAGCAGCTGCTTCGTTTGAATAGAGGTTCCAGCAGATCGCCTGGACTGGGTCCAGTGTAACCTTTATCATCATCCTGACAATGCCCACCACAAAAAAAACAAGAAGAGAGAGAGAAGGATAAGGCAACACACACACAGCAATGCTCGGATGAGGACAGAGGAACCCATCAACCTGTGAAAAAGCTGTCATGTCACACAGATGCAGCATGGATCCTGTTGAATCTCTTTTTTTCTTTTACAGTTTCATGTCATTTAAATTTTTTTTTTTTTTTGGGGGGGGGGGGGGGGGGGGGGTTAAATCTCAGTTTCACTGGTTTGCATATGTGGCAAAAATTTACTGGAGTATAAAATGTAATAAATTACTAAAAGGTATCAGACACCTGTAAAGAAGAACACAGTTGTGGCACATCATCTTTTGTAAAATAACAAACCAGACATTGAATGGATGAATAGACCAGGCCCTGAAGTATGCAAAGCAGCCCCAACGCATGAAAAAAGCAGCTCCAATAAGCTCTGCAGGGTTTTTTGTTGTTGATGTTATAACTGGGGTCGCTTACTTGTATTGAAGGGAGGAAGAAACAATCATACAAACCCCTCATCTATGGACCTGACAGCTGAAAGTCTTCTATCTGCTCCACAGACTGTTAACATTACTCACCTCCTCTTTAGATGTCAGGGAGGGCAGCAGACATTTGTACTTCTCCTTCTCTGTTGTTGTCATTATGACAAAATCATCTTCGCTGTAAAGTGGCCCTGAATTTGGCTGTAAAGCAGAGACAAACATATGTTAACATTGGGTATAAAAAGCAGAAAACTCAAAGAACATTCAATGTATGCCAATTACACAGCTATAGGAGTGATATAGTAGGCTATAGTGACGCCTCCCCAGCTTCTATAGAGAATCTGTTCCTCAAACACAAGTGCTACTGAAACAGAAGGTATACCAGAATGAATTCAGCGCCTGGCCAGGTGATTTTGAAAGGAACTTCGTCTGTGAAGGACGGATATCCTCCTCTGTTGGCAGAGACGCCAATGCAGACCTCCAGCAGCCCTCCGAGGAGCACCAACAGAAGCCCAGCAATCATCTCTCCTGTCCGGCTGCTGAGCTCCTGCAGCCCGCTCATCCCGTTCGCTAAAAGCTTCCTCTTCTCCCACTTAAATCTGCTGGAAAGTTAAACTAAGAGATACTGAAAAAGTCCAGAGAAGTCCGGTTTGACAGACGTAAGATATGACTGTGTGAGGCGGATGCCAATAGAGCCCTAAAACAGGAAGTGAACTATATTCTTGCCACGTCTTGTTCCGGTTAGTGATTGGGCTGGAATTGACGCCATCTTGCGGCGGGATGAGGTATTGAAAGACACTGTGACAAGGAAGAAAAAGAAAAAAAACTCTTCTCTTTTTTTTCTTGTTTTAACTTTGGGAGTAAAGCAGAGTAGAATTCAATTGATCTTTAAATCAATGCCGTTGATAGTTTCTGCACCATACAAATATGGCCCATGTCTGCAGTTTTGGGCCCATAAGCCTTGACTTACGCCAGATTACTTTATGTGAGTGTGGCTGCCAAAACTTTGCCACATGACCACCACATAAGAGACTTGCTTTAATCTACGGCAAAGCCAACACTTGACGGGGATAAGTGCCTTGGCACGACACTGGCTCCTCATATCTGGACCGCTTCTGGCCGATACCACATTTACCCTAATCCACCACGTCCAATCCAACAACTGACATGTTGACCTCATGTGGCCCACAAGGCAATTTCCTTAACCCATGTCCAGGCTGACAACTAACATCTTCTGGTCCACTTATGGCCCACAAAATACTTGCCAGTGGGGTAACTGAGCCATAACTGCCAAAAGTAACCGGATTAGGCCCAAACATGCCTGGTGTAGGAGATCCCGTCTAAAGTTAAAGTTTTTTTACATCATGTGAAATTTTGAGACATTAATGAATGTGTAATCTGATACAATATGCAATGTATACAGCAGAATTTATTTCAGTCACAATTCAGCATGACAGTTTTTAACAAGGTTCCAGTGTAGATGGTAATTTTACTGAATATGGGAAAAAGAGAAAAGTTTGATGGCAAGATCTGAAATAATAATGTTGTAAGTGATTGGACCTATTGGACATTAATCTTGAAAACACATTCTCACATGCATGTCTATAGGGTATTTGTGTATAAATGGAGAAGATGGAAGTATTTCACAGAATCTGCCTTTCCAAAGAAATCATCATGTGTTTCCCTAGTTGACAAACAGCTGAATTTTAATAAGCTGAGATATCGCTTTAAGCAAGTTTGTTGTGCCATTTACTTCTGTAATACTTGGTCATTTTCTGAACTGTTTCAGCTCTGCTCTGTTTGTGTCCTTCAGCTAGAACTCTCCCAGCACATAGAGTGATAGATAAGCAAGAACCAGACGTAACTAAGGGTCATCAGTTTATATACATAGAGTGACATCACCAGTTAGATGAACCAGATGTAACTAAGAATCCTCAGTTATCAGTCAGGTCTGTTGCATTAGATACACGCCTCAATTCCACATTCACGCACATAAAACAGCGCGTCTATCGAGTGAGCTCGGAGTAGGCCTGCTCATGTCAGAATTAACAGGCCAATTACTCTCAGTTGTGTGTCAAGCCATCCAATTGTACGTGGCAGTCCCAGCCTAAGAAGATAAAATGTGAACACATCCAAGGCTCGGGGCTCAGGCCGGACGACCTGTCTCCTGAGCCCAGCGCTGCATTGCTTTACCTGTGACCCTAATCAGAATAAAATTTTGCTTAATCAGAAGAGATCCTCTCCTGTTTTTGTTATCGAGCTTCCAATAAAAGAACCACTTTAACAGTTCCCCTGTATAAGTCTCTGGTAAGTTCTCCTTTGTGTTGATAAAGATGAACACATCCTCATTTGAAACCAGTGATCATAAAGCAGTTTCTTTGGGCACCTGTCTGGCTTTAAGCATCCACAGTTGAAGCAGGTTTCCATATCAGTGCCTCCTCTCTGCCTCCCAGTGGATGAATTTGGAAATGTTGGTGTGTGCTGAATGTACGGAGCTCACATTTCAAGATGTCTCACAATAACTTTTTTGGTCCAAAATTGAAAGCCAGGATCCACTGGAGATGATGATTTACTGGGCATCCCTTGGTTGACTTCAGAGGAAGCAATGACTGTAGCAGGTCTGAACCAATATGCAGTGGCCTTACTTTATTATTCTCTGACTCTGTTGATTCAGCATTGCTTTGTATCGGCAGACAATAAATAAATTCCCCCCAACTGAGGACTTCATGAGAAAAGAACGTGCAGTTATTGGGAAATTTAAAACATAGACCTTGAACAATATGTGATGCTGCATTGCACTACCAGACATTACCTTGGAAAAGATGAGCATTTTTTCCACCTGTGGGTGGAGCTGTTGACGTGAAGATGTGCAGCTTGCGAGCCAGAAGAAAAGGAATGAGATAAGAACAGATATTCTGAGACAAAGATGGAAAGGATTAGGAGAAGGGGGGATATGGAGGTACAGGGAAGAATACATGCAAGGGACATACCATGGGATCATCCGTCGCCTGCAAGCACTCTGCTTAAATACATACAGATTGCCCTCACACCTGTCTCCTATGTGCATTCTAAATAAAAAGGGGAAGATTTACCTTGTGTGGATAGAGTATGTACTACATAGATAGATAGAGGGATAGATAGATAGCTAGATTCCTGCAACCTAAACTCACCACTTTGAAATAAGCTTTTTCATTTATCTCACTGTCATCCATGGGGTGAACTTGATTTGCATAGATGCCTTCCATACACACTCACCCTATGCATAATTGATACAACTGTCATCCCCCCAACCATAATAACATCATTCCAAAGGGGGCTGAGAGAAATGAATCTTGGCATTTGAAGGTCTCAAGCAAAGATTAAGATATCTCCTGAGCTGTAACCTAAAAATACACATAGAATATACCAGACATCAAATCAATGTAGGCAATTTTTTTGGCTAGATTTTTCCAGTGACATTCAATATCGGTTTGGGTAAAGCATTCCTACTTGTTGCATAGCTTTCTTTTTTCTTTTTTTTTAAACTTCTCTTTTTTTTCTCCCTTCAGATTCAGACCCCATGCAGCTTCTCCGATGAATCACTTGTGGCTTGGGATTCATTAATGCTGCACATTTGAAACAACTAGCATTATTACATCATACATTACTCCTTAGGGCTTCTATTGGGATGACAACACCAGAAGACTCAAAGTGACTTTAGCATTTTGATGAATCCTCTGCAAAAAATCAGGTGTGTCAATCAGCTTAAGCAGTGTGGTATCACAACAGTAGGAATGCTGGCTGATAAGTCCCGTAAATCTTGCTTGAGCAAGCTCTCCAAATCCTGTCTGTTCTGCATGAACATGTTATCACTTATGCACCTGTTGTGTTTCAGTCAAACTAAAATGCTCTTTTATAGGCTAAACTAATCGTACAAGGTGCTACAACTTGAATAAATATGGCAAAGAAGCCAAACAGCAAGTCAGAGCCACGTGAAAGAAATGGATTTGAGCGTGCCAGTGGATCAGAGTGCTGCTTTGCACATCCCTGCAGAGAAGGTAATGAGATAATGTTTTTGTTTGGGTGGATCTGGAGGTGATCCAGGTCTTCACAGAGCTGCTCCTTACTATATTTGTCTCCTTTATAAGAATATCAAGGAGGGGGGGGGGGGTCAGCAAAGAAACAACATCTCAGTGCCCCGGAATGCACCAAAAAGATAGAACATAAAACTGAAATACACTGTCAGACCACTGTTACATTTACAGTTCTTTTAGGATGTATAGTCTTCCAGTTTGTGGGTTGATTAAAGCTTTACAACAATAGAAAATTGATTTAGTTTCTTTAGATGTTATATTTTGTATTTACAGTTTTTTCTTTCAGAAACTTCCACTTTCAGCTCCATTAAAGCAGTCTGTCCCACCATGACCACTCTCAAAAGGTGACAGTGGATGGTTATGTAAATACAAATGCTTTGTCTGAGACTTAAAACTGTTTGAGAGAGTCTTGAGATACCATGCTTGAATGGAGAAATTGGTGAAACCCCAGTAGTGTCCTTTTGTTCTATAAGAAAGAACAGAAAGTGGGTTAACTACTTGAAAATGCACCCTAAGCAGCGTGTATAAGCTGGGAGAGCTTAGTGAGACTCCAAAGACTCCAAGATTGAAAGTCATTTAGTGTTTTTAAATGACTCAAATAGTGCAAGGTGAGGAATAGAAGTCTGGATTGATTGGATTTAAGATATAAACTGTGGATATTTGTTCAGTATCAGCAAAAAAAAAACCCCAAACAAACAAGAAAAAAATGAGAAGAATTAGTGTGAAGGCAATATAAAATACACTTTCCTGCTTTCATCAATTTAAATCTTAAAAATAAGGCATCAACATTAGGTTAAAATATAGCTTTAATATTTTGTTGGTTAATAAAAAGCCAAAAACTTATCTTTCTGCTTACAGATTCAAACAAATACTTGTTGAATATAGTGAAAGATACTGAATATTTTATTGATTAATCTGAATTATTGGATATCCAAGTAAGTTCACTTTTATTGTCAACAATCCACACATATTTACAAAGCAGATGAATCTGTTCCTGTCTCCACACACTGCTCTTTATCTTGCTGGGATGAAGTACAGTATGTTGTCCACTCGTTGCATCATTTATATTCGGCTCTGCTCTTGCGTAATTGATGCAAAGACTCCCCACACAATCCATCATCATTTGAATGCAGTCACAAGATTTCATTGCCACCAATTTGCACGGCAGATTGGTTTAACTGGCTTGAGATATGTGAGATGTGATGACTTCTTCAGTTTATGTATCCACTGTCTCCCATTTAGAAGATGTGGAAAGCATCAGACAGCTGAGAGAAAACAAGTGAAGGCACCAGTCTAGTGTGTGTAATTCAACCTTCGGTCCCTATGTGCTTCCATACTCCCAGATGGCTAAAACGAGACAGTTACAGATAATGAAAACTTGCAATACAATTGCTAAATATGTTAAAAAAGAACATAAAAATATTGTTTGCCATTCAATTTGTCCTACATGTTCTCTGATAATAAAACTGCAAGAAATAAGGCTGAAGTGTTTGGTGTTTTCACTTTGATGTGGTTGCTGATTTAATGAACCGAACATATTTGTATGCATTTCACAACATCATATTAGCAAAAAGTGATCCTGGCACTTAGTATTCACATCACTGATCTCCATTACACTTTGCACTAATGCTTGCTATATTTATTCCCTCTAAAGAGAGTGACTTTAACTGATCCTAAATTGGCATCCTATCCTGCCAAATAATAATCAGCTTCTATGATGCACATCGCTTTCTATGTCATCCTGTTAATTTGGGTGCATTCAGTTTTGTAAAAGACCCAGCTTGTATTGTTGCAGTGTCTGCAAACTTTTCAAAGTCTCCCCCAAAGACCCCAAATCCTTTAAGTCTTCTGACTTTTGTTTTTATCTGTTCCACTCTTGATCATGAAATACTGTGTCATTCAGTTTTGCTTAGTGTACACATCTGTCGCCACAATGTTGCTATTTTCAGTTCATTTTCATTCGACAGTGCACCTCTTCCTTTTCAGCCTCCAAAGTTTTTTTTTCCGAAACTTTACCCCCAACCCCTGTTTACCAGCAGCCATGCAGCAATGGTAAACTTTTCAGCAAACAATGTGTGGTGTTAACACTCAAATGAAAAAGACATGCTGAAATTATATTGGCAGCTTGGCATCATGCTGCCTCTTTTCAAAATGGCACAGGGAATCTGACCTTTTCATGATCTCAGTGCTGTCAGAAGATGACCTTTGTGCACAGCATCACATCGTCGATGCGTATGAGTCTTCATTTGAGGCAGGCTTTGCCTTTTAAAAATCACTTGTCAGCTCTAACAAAAGAAAACAAAATACATGGGAAAATAACGGCAATTTTATCTTGCTTTTTACGTGATTGTTCCCACCATGAAACTTTATTCCTTATTCAGTTGCCATGAGACTGACTTATCTGGCAACTATTTTATGTCTTTAGGAGTTTTGGTTAAAATTACACAAGAAAAAAAGAAAAGAGGAATGGGTTCAGAGACAAATTTATTTCCATTTAGTTACAGACCGACTCCCCTAGAGAATGGAGGAAAATTCAATTCAAACACCCACATAAAATCTGTGAATGTTTTTTGAGGACATTCTCACACCTCTTTTTTGGGGGAGTTGAGAAACTTAGATCAATAAACTTCTGTTATACTTCTTTGGTTGTGGGTGTAACCTGAGGGAATAGCAGGAGGAGGAGGAGGAGAAGGAGGAGATGGGGCAACTTGGCTTCCCTGGTGGGTCAAGGTGAGTCTGTTAGCCTGATGGCTTGTTCATTCTGCAGATGTCACCTGGTCATTATCCTGAAGCAGCCATCTGCCAGTTGGTCCTGCAGGGCCCGGCCACTGAGTGTTCTGGGTCCTGTGTGACTGGCAGGAACCGAGTGGCTTTCTTTTCTGCTCTTCCTCGCTACGTCACCTGCCTTTGTGTCCCAAAGGCCAGGCTGATGAGACAGAAGACACACACACAGAAAAAGATAATAAAAAGATAACAGTAATGTAATTCAATTAAAAAAGCAAGTGTCAAAATCTCTTTGCTTTGAACAACCCAAAAATTTGGCTAAATTAATGATGTTACTACAGTTTTTGCCTGGGCTCCCCTCAAAACTGACTGCTTAGCTACTCACCCCCAGTGCTGCTGGGATCTAGAGAGACACCATATGCAGCCAGCTTAAACTCCTGCTTTCGCTCGTTTGTGGTTTCACCCAGAAAGTGTTCAATTTAATTGTGTTATTGCTTAGAATAATCTGTGGACAGAAACCGCAGGACACCAACGGCTGAAGTCACATCACAAAGTTAGATGTTTGGCCTTGAATCGTCCAGAATGTGTCTCTTGGTGGGTAATTTTTTTCCACAGAAGTGAAGCCTTAATCATGCCCTCCTTCAAGGAGCTGGATTTGGCAGTGATTTCTGCTTTTAAGATGTGATTTGGCACAATGTTCTTTTTTAAGGTTCATTACAAAGAGATTTTATTTTATTTCTTTAACTGGAAAGAAATGAGATTTTTCACCGTGTACGTATTCATTAAATATTTTTGAAATTTCTTCCTTACAGACCAGCTTACAAAAATGAATGTGGACATATAAAAATGAGTGACTTTGAGTTAGTTAACGGTTCAACATTTCTTTCCACAACTTTGTTGTAAAGTTTAATCTCAGGCAGCGGTGAGGAAATGATCATAAATGCATAAAAACTTGAAACAAAGGGAAACAGCCACATAATACACTAGCTCAACAGTATAGCATTGACATTAGGAGGAGCTGTACAGTATGACTTTCACAGCTGCATAATAATAGCTGTTGACAGAGTTAGATAAACAAAAGAAAAAGGCATGCTCCCCCTAAAGTAGTCTTTAAAGAGTTTATTTTTTTCCTCTCTGTGATGCTATGAAACAAAACATCTGAAGGGGAGCGCACATGTAAACACGAGATCCAAGAAAGGAGCTTCAATAATTGAGCTTCAACTGTCTAGGATGGATGGATGACTGGATGATGATTTCTCTTCTCACTACTTGAAAGCGAGTCAGAATTGAAAACAGCATTACAAAACAGTGTCAACAAAAAGAATTGAATGAGTGAAGTTACCTTTAAATTATTAACGCTCTGAAAATGCATCTTGGCATTTTGTTCATATTTGGGAAACATGGGGCAACTATGTATTGTGCAATAAAACATTAAAATCAGCCAAGGAAAATCTGTTCAACAGTTACCAAGAAAATTCACCAAGCATCTTAGTAACAGTTTCGTTATCAATGTTCCAGAGTTTATTATTACAACTTACACTTCTCTCTTTTTCTTTCAGTCTGTTTTGCATGAAAACAGGTTTATACAAAATATGCTCTAGATGAGAAGGACTTTGCAGACCGAGGAACCATGATGGGGGTTAACTTGGTCACCTCACAGAAAGAAGGTTTCTGGTTTGAATCTTGTTAATCTTTATGTATGAACCTTAGATTTCTCTTTAGATATTGATATATGAATTCAGGATGAATTCAACTGGGAACAGCTCCACCCCCTGTGGTATGGGGATGCATTTGATTAATCAATGGGTATTGGAATGGATGGATGGTCCAGTGTATTTTGCTTAGCAACCTTCCCAACTAAGTGACATAACCTGGAAGGAAGCTCCAGTGTTTTCTTTGAGATATCCTTCAGCACACTTAACCATCTTTCATGAAAGAGAGGAAAGAACTCCATCCCATAATTCCTTTACGCAGCTGCACTAACTGTAATTCATGTGGATAAATATGGGGATAGAAACTCCGAGCAGTCTGTGTCAGCAACATGTTTGACTTTAGTGTTTTTCTTTATTACAAACCTGGATGATAAAGTCTTATTCTATATTGTAAAATATGAATATGATATATAGTCTTTGTGTAAGATTGTAATAAGATTTCATTACATGATGTATCAAAAGTACTTTCTGAAGAATAGTTATTGGAACATCTGTTGTTTTAGTGCAGGCCAACATCACAGCTTAGTATAAGAATGGTTAGATTTTCTTTGCAGTCGTCTTTCCCCAAGTCTATCCAAACTTCTCCACCCACCTTGCCTTATAGAGATTTTCCAATGAGGTTAATGAAACATCCTGAGGAAATGATGCTCGATGGTCATCTGTTCATTTCCTGCTTGTGGCTAGTAAGAGTATTAGGTGACTACGCAGTGAAATAGGGAAAGTGCTTTGAACTACAGATTAAAACTACAGACTCAAAACTGGGATGCTAAATTTGTGATGCTGTTTCTTCTTCCATCCAGTCTTTGTGCTAGGTTTATGGAAAGATATCAAGTCTATATTAGAGCCCTTTTGCCAACATCTGGCTTTAGAGTGCAATGGGAAAGTGTTTTATTGGCATTCAGTCCCATGTGAAATGACTGCAGTAGGTACAGAAATTAATTGGCTCCAGCTCTGATAGACATTGATGAGAATACAACAGCTGGTTGCACACAGTTTAAAATGAGGGTACAATGCTCGGGACTGCAAAAGTATGCACAAATTACTTTTTCTTTGTAGAGACACATGTAAACTGAGCTAAAAAAAAGGCAAAATTGACTGTTTTACTTGACTGCAGGGCAGCTGGCAGCTTATAGCCAGTACCATTGTACAGAGTGACATCTGCAGTCCACTTGAAATTAATAAAGTCTTATCTCATATTTATAATTAAGTATTGTCCATCCCTGCAACAGGATACAATGCAAGAAACATTCCTTCAGTCTTATCCCTTGAGAAATAGTGGTAAGTTCTGGATGTACTGTAACCCTGCCCTCAGACACACTCCTATGGGAAAGGATTTAACGAACATATTTAAGCAGGTGTATTCATGCTAATTTTGGTGTATAAAGTCTACTTTACAATGCATTTGTAACTATGCAATTCCCAAATTTTTGTAACACTTTTTTAAGCTGAATCTGTTTGAGTATTATTACAGTATTTTAATTTGTCCAAGTCAGTGAGAACACATGTGTACTTGAATTGACAGAGAATCAAACCTTTAATGAAAATGGGATTTCTAGGTTTAGGAGTTTTCATTGGTGAACAGCATTTTTTTTCACTGTTTACTAAATATATTCTTGCTTGAGCAATACAATGCTTGTATCTGTATACAATGTTTTTTGTTTAAGTGGCAGTGCAGGCTGAAAAGGCCTTTGCGCTCCCAGTGGTGTCTCAGTTTTTACAGTGAACAATGTTTAGGACAGAAGAAAGTCATTTACTCTTTTTCTTCTGTCCTGCTTAGTCACACATGCTAATAGCAGCCACATAATCACAGATAGGTGAAACTCATGAGCAGGCCCATGTTCTGCCTGCATGTAATGTCCAGGAGGCATTCCATTTTTTATAATCCCTACACTTTCATCATCTTTACTAACCACAAAAAACCAGCCTGACACACACACACCCAGACGCACATACACACGCACATACACCTTTGATCTTGTATCCTATGTGGTTCTTAAATTCCATCCTTGACCCAGTTTGAACTCAGGACCTACAATTAAGTGTTGAACATGAATGGTTGTGTGGGCAATCTGCTCCTCCTTTCCTTCTGTTGTTGTTTTGGATCTGTGATGCCACTGTTCAGGAGGATGGCACACTACAACTTGAGGCTTGGCTGTGTTTCCAGCCCCTGTTATAGAAGGAGAAGCATGATTGTGGGAGGCCCACCCTCTAACCTGCCTGTGCCCCTGGCAGCCTGAACGGGCCAGCTGGTACTGTCAGCAACCCTGACAGATGACCTGCTGAGCGGAAACTTTTAGCACATGATTCACCCATCATTAAACAAATGTACGGTACAGTGTATAATGTAATGCAAAGTCTTTTTTTTTTGTTGGAGTAGCATTCACAAAGTGTAATGGATAAACTTCCAGCCTATATAAACAGCTAAATTATGTTCTTCAATGTCGGTGAACAATTAAAAAATGTAATGTTACACATTCATTTTAGAATCAATTCACTTTGATGGTCTTCAAACATCAATGTAGAGATTAATAAGTGAAGAGGAAAAGTATCTAAGATCAGACATTCACCACCATAAACTATATTGTCATGCAATGTTGTGTGATATGTTTCTCAGTGCACAGTTGCTTCTCATTTACTGCATATATTCTTGTTTGCTTGTTCTTTATCAGTATGTAATCTTTGTTACAATTACCACTGAAACAGATGACCTTTGACCAAATGCCATGTAGTATGTACTAACCCTACCATACTGCAGGATAAAAGGATGTTACTGGGACAATCCAATTTTAGGATTGTACATTTTAACATTCATGTAAACCTACATTCAATAATATGACACTAAAACCTTGAAACTGGGACATATTTTGGTTTTATGAATAACACTTAATATATCTTAAATATGATATATTTGTCAGGGCAACTGCTGGAAAAGTTACATAATGTTGAAAAAAAAGAAAAGAAAAACATCCACTATGCTCAGTATCAGTGAAGTAATGTGTCAAGAATAGAATCTCAGAGAGGCTGAGTCTGAAGGTTTAACTACTAGGTTTTGAAAATGCTTTTTCATTTTTTTGTGTCAAATTTTGAACTCTACACAAAACTGAAAGATTAAGAAAATCCAAAGGAATCTCTGTACAGATGGAACGAGGCCAAATAACAATTCTGAATGGCAACACTATGGAGAGAATTTTGTTCCTTTATTATTCAATCAAATAGAATAGATTTGAAACCAAAATGAGATTTGAGAGCAAAAGAGTGGCAATCTTTTTTTTTTTTTTAATTTAGAGATAAAAAAAGAACAGGTTGCAATTGGAAAAATAAATGTGAGAACGTATATATTCTTCAACTTCAATCAAAACTAATGTTTGTAAGTAAAAACATACAACCATTTAGCTTATAAATCAGTCCTCTTTGCTTGCAAATTCAACTGCACTTGATGGCCGGGGCCTAAGCTGGTGGATGAGAGAACGGTTTCTATTAGTTGGTTTGACCTGGCTACTAGCTACTCCTTCCACATTACACCCATTTCTCAAACCCTCAGTCAGCTCTGCTGCAGTTGGAAACACTGCATGAGCACATGGACTTGTTTTAAATGCAAGCTAAGGTGCTACCATGAAAATAAAAAAATAAAAAATACTTTTGACTCAAACAATATCATGCAGCCACCTATTTAGGTGATTCAAGAACTGTGGTGAAGTGGAAAATTGTGTGGTGGTCTGACACAACAAATTTAATATTTTGCTGTGAAATCATTCACGCTTTCACCTCTGAGCTGAAGAGAGGAGGGATCATCTGTCCAGGATGGTAGGGGAGTACTCTGTGCCCAGCATGCCTACATATCTATGAAGGCAGCACTAATGATAAATGTTATGTACAGGATTTGTAGCAATATATATTGGCATCTTTTTTTGAAGTTACCAGGCTAACGTTAACGTTACATCCGATTTGTGCATATTACTACCGCATATGTTGCACCCCATGAAGCTCTCAATGTACTAAAGAGCAGCAGCGAGATAGCTGAAGCTTTAATTGATAACATTATTTCTGTAGATTACGAGGGCTGCCTGCTAAAGCGCACCGGGAGTGTTCAGCCGGCTAACGTTAACATTACAGAAGCCTCAACTTAGTACTAGCACTTTTTCGTGTGCATTTTATTAAGAAAATGACCATTACACATTGAAACAGCGTTAAACTAAACAATAAAACAGTTTTGATGCATTTTAAAACGTTATTAATAGAGAAAATGCTTGCATTTGTGCATTTCTTTGGACTCGGTTGCAGCAATCTTGCCAGGGATTTGCTTGGCATTCTGGGAGATTTTTCATTCCCCTTTGTTTGAAGTGAGCTCCTGAGAAATCTTCGTTTGAAGGGGTATATAGCCCTACCACTTGCCCCTACCCCTCGGTCCTAAGGGGAATTGGGACAAGTAGGGCCAAGGGGTGGAATGGGATTGGGCCTAAAAGTGCCCAGATGCTAAGATAAGAAATAAGAGAATACAATTTACTATGCAAAACATTTTGCATCATTTACATAATGCATTAAAATGACAGGTGAAAAATAATCATCCTCAGCTATTGATTATTGTTTACAAAATCCACAATTACACTTTGATAAAAAAAAATCTTTTAACATTGGTTGGAATTGGTTTAAGCATTGACTCTATATAAAGTGTGAAAACACTATATATTTAGCAACTTATTTCATTTGGGGTATCATGTGTGTGTTTTGGCTAGTGCCTGTGTATAGTAACCACAGAAATGATCAAACATCTGTTTTTACAATCTATTGCCTGTTTATGATAGATGTCACACTTAGTTTAAATGAAATGAAAATCTGTGTGACTGAATGTCGAGTGCATGCATATGAACCAATTATGCTTACAGAATGGCTAAAATGTGTTTTTTTGAATACAGATATTTAAAACAAAGCAGCGGCTTGAATCCAAATGCAACAATTAAAAATATGAACCAACTTGTAATTTGATTCAGTTTCAAATGTGTTTTATTCAGACTGGGCTCTGAATGCCGAACATCTGGAGGGAACTTTTGTTGACTGAGTGGCTGGAAGACAGCTGTCTCTTCTACAACTGCCAGCAGTGGTCTACACTCCTCACTTAGCCAACTGCAAGCCATGTGGGACTGTGCTTTTCTCATCTCCTCAACAAGTCTTCGTTACATTGGGTGAAAGGGAAGCAAATTGCATCTCAAAGCTGCAAGCACTGGTTTGTTGCTTTCCTAGTTGCGGAAGCACCTCTTTGCCATCTTTGGACAAAAAAGCCACAGTTGAGCTGAAATGCAAGATGTGCCTCAGTAAGAATGTCTGATTTTAACTCAGAAATACATAAATACAAAGACACTGCAACGATTAGGGTTTTCACCAGAAGGCATAATTGGGTGAGAAAATTAGTGACTTGTGCATAGCCAAGTAACAGACACAGTTGGCAGAGAACGTCTGCGTTAATGTCCAACAAACATCAAAGCCTCGCCAATAAGGTGCTGAGCGGAGCTGCTAACTCCATTGGCTGGCTGCAGTGACCAATGAGTTTAATCTCCTCATACAGTTATAGCCTGCTGGGTTCAAACGAATACAAAATGACCCAAAACACACATTTTAGCTTTGGCCTTTAACTTAGCCTAAATATACCTACATCAGACAGATGAGTAAAACAAAATTCATTAGAGGCCCTTGAATAGATTTCAATAACTGTTCAAGACACTTTTAAAGTTCAGTGTCTTGTCAGATGGTATTATTTTACATGGAGCATAAAAAGTCTTTCACATTTCCCCAACATGCAAATTTTTTCATATTACTTTAAATCATTATATGGTGTCATGAAGTTGCAACACAGAAAAGGATGAGCAACCCAGTACAGTGCTGTCAGCAGGTATGTATTAGCAGCTTTGATTACTCACAGCAAGACAGAGCATCTAAAAATTTAATGATCATACTTGCAAAGAGCATTTCACTTTGAAATACTATTTCCTGCATTGCAAAACAATTTCATGTTTATATTCTTAAGTCCAAGAGATGTATTGGTCCAAATAGCTTGTCTTGTATCATGTGCAACATCAGAGTAGTATTGAATTATCTGCACAAGAAGCTGTTTATGTAGCTTAGATTCTGCTTTCACTTTCTGGTTATATTAACACTTTTGTTCAGTGGCTGATCTCACCTGCCTGCCTCTCTAGCTATTTGAAAATTGTTTCCATAAAAACTCACTGAAGTCGAATCAATAACAAATTTAGCTAAATACACTCAGGAACGATTTATTGAGCTTTCTAAGAAACCCAGAGGAAAGTTTCAGATATGCTAATTTGATCAGCACTGAGCCATGTGTCAACGACATGAAAGCAACGGCAGGGAAATCCTACACATGGAGGCAGCTCATAGAGATAAGCAGAGGCAAAGATAGCCACAATACATATAAATAAATAAAATATTTCTAAATATTGACTGTTTTTCAGATGGGTTTTTTTTCTTCTTTTTTTTCACAGACCAAACTGAGTTGCAAAAATCTGTGTTTATTCTGGGGGTGTAAATCAAAAAGGCAGTTTTAATTTAAATAATTGCAGGAGCCAGTAATCAGTATAAAACTGTTGGTTGAATACAATCGTTTCCATTCATATCAAATCACAAAAAGCAACAAAAGTATCAAAACATAGAGGTATACCTATGATCAATCAGATATGTAATTGAAAAAAATGTTCTTTGAAAAAAAAAGGACTTTATCACATTCTGTTTTTTGAGCTCAAATGTAAGGTTTGTACAGGTTCCTTCAAAGAGTCAGGTTTACCCTGTTGTTTAAGCCTATGAGACTCTCGGCCGAGTCATCAAAGAAAAATATTGACTTGTTATGTTTCTAGATATCAGAGATGCATGTCACACCAGTGTTTCTCAGACATGGGTGTGTATAATCCATGCAACTCTGAACCAAAAGAACCCAATGTCTTGATCACCACATATGAGGCTTTGTGAGGAACGCACAAAGTTTTAAGAAGTTGCATTTTACAACAATCTGTTTCCTGAGCAATGTAGCTTTGTTGTCTTTACCTTACTAAATAGAAGGAGCTTTTTGCTGGTTAATGAGGCTCATACTCATGCAGGACGAGACACCCTCTACATAATGCAACAGCAGTTTCAAGAACAGTAAAATAACCATGTGAGACAGAGATTATACACAGTGTCCAGAAACAAAATAATGTTTTACTCTGTTTAACTACTTGTCACATCAGAAAATCTATCAAGTTCGGTTTCTGAAATGGTGCTTATTTTGACATTATATTTCCAAGCAAATGTCATTCTTAATTAGATGGATTTGCATTTAAAGTACAACAGCCACTGCTACATTAAATACATTCACCCTGAGAGCTGTGCTGCATATGGAGTATAGGTATATCTGGCAAACAAAATATCAAAAATCTTATATTGTATAGGGATTTAAGGAATGTGCACTTCATACAGAACACTTCTTATAATTCCCCTAAGCACTGTGCATTACAAAAAGCTTTATGAATGAGAAACTCCCACCAGGAAAAACAAAGCTCAGTTTTCATTGAAAGGACCCAGAAAATAAACCAAGTCAAGTGGATCCTCAAACAAGTTAAAAATGCCATCTTTTTTTAATACTGAATTGTGCTTAGGCATCAAAGGAACAATGAATAATAAATTTTATTTGTACTGTAGTGTAAATTCTACCAGCATGTCTCTGTTTGCTTCCAACTCTCACACTTATTGGAAAATCTGTCTCCCAATTTGCCAGTGCTTCAACCCCAGTAAGAAAAAATAAAAATAAAAATAATATAACACCAAAAAGCAAAGAATTATGACAAAGGATTTAGGTATAGGTCTTATCTAAAATGGGAGAAATTCTTAAACCAAACTAGACCTTTTCTAAAAAAAAAAAAAAAAAAAAACTGTAAAAAAAAAAAAACTTGCTTTGATGTGTGTTCTATGAGCTGGCACATAAGGTTGTGTGACAGCATCCCACGTCACCCTTTCTTCTTGACCAGGATAAGGACTTGATGTGACAAGTGAAGGTATGTATTACATTAAGTATATGAGTAAATTTAGCTGTTCTATTTTTTTTTTTTTCTGAAGACTCGCCACACAGGTCGGTTTTTTGTAGCACATTGCTCATTTACTGCATTTACCAACGTTTTTTAAGTTTAATTGATCTATTGTGATACACAAAGACAAAGCTCTATCCAAGGGTTCTTCTCCCGAAATTTTCCATCAATTTAAGTTCTTTTTCTCCGTTTTTCTTTTTCAAAAGAAGATAATGTACCTTGACTCTGTCGTGATTCAGCATCTCACTGTGATTTCCCCAGAGCTCTCAAGCATCTTTTGTGAATATCAGCAGGGTGCCTGATTTTTAGGGGAATGATTTTTCAGACATTTAAACTGGTTTTCTTAATACACCTCTGTCAGGTGATAGAAGTAAAATTTTCACAGAAGAAGCTGAATATGTTGGTCATGAAGAGCTAAAAGAACCTCTATAACATTTCACTAGCTGAATATTTTCTACTTAAATTATTAAATGTGTTCAACAGAGATTGTCAAAATGAATAACTGACCTAAGCTGGCTTTTGTGTTACTGGTACCAGTTCATCCTGCTACACTCCTCTTCTATCACTCTAAAATCACCCTCAATTTACAACTCTCGACTCTCCAGTTAATGGACATAATAGACTTACTAAGCAACCAACAACAACACAATTGTTAGCAGTAAATAAAGAATAAGTCACTTGTTTATATTTCTGCTGAATATCATCAGTCCTCAGGTATTGTTGGTGAACCACATCTGTTAGCTCTTTGCTTATTAAATTTGTTTCCTAAGTTTTTGTAAACTCACTTAACAAGCAGCTAATCAAACTATCTAATGTCAATAATCAATTCAGAATAACCAAGTAACATAACGTGTGTTTTTGGACTGTGAGAGAAACCTCCACACAGAGAGAACATACAAACTTCACATAGAAAAACCCCAGTAGTGATTTGAACCAAGAATGTTCTTGCTGTGAGACAACATACCACTACACCACCATGCAGTATAATCTAGCTGAAAGACAGTGGCTTAATAAATATGACATACAAGATGAGACAGTAATGCATCTGAAGTAGACATAACTGTTTAAATGAACACTATAAAGGGATTTCAAAGGACATGCCCTCCTGAGATGAGTGTTTAAAAGTACCCAAATATTATAATAATCATTTACAGAACCAGTCCAACCTTTTGAGGGGAACTACATGTAGCTACAACAATGACTGAAAAGAGGTCCCTTGAAAGCTTTTAAAAAAATATTAATCTTGGCTTCTTTAAAAAGATTCTCACAGAAGAGCTGACAACTTCAATATGTGCTATAAGTTTGGTTACCTGCTTTATACAAAGCATATGTGATGAAGCTACAGCTTTCTGAATAAGTTCAATTTATAGGATTAAACATCAATTTAAAAAGTTTTACTTATGTCAAAACCACGGTGACACCTCAGGCTTAGAAAGGTGAAGTGCCAAAAAATTGCAGTTCCCCCCTCCTCCGCCAGGTGCTGGCTGCAAAACAGAGCAGATTCCCATTGACTCC
>JAOXYM010000017.1:11389093-11403507 GCA_028567055.1 Leptatherina wallacei
TCACTTTTGTTGTTTATTTGTTTTTAATTCTTCTCAATGCTTTCTGCACCCCGCTGTAATGTTTCTAATGTTTGTATATAAAGCACCTTGAATTGTCCTGTACATGAAATGTGCTATACAAATAGACTTGCCTTGCCTTGCCTTGCCTAGGCTTGTCAAACAGGGGAAAGTTAACCCATGAGGATGGCAGAGCTGTCTGCTGCGATTAACCCAGTTGAACACACATTATTACTGCAATTCATCCACAGAAGTGTTACAAATAATTAATGAGTGCTTTTTATTCTGTAATACCATCAGCTCTGAATTATGTTAACATATAGGCTACTAAGCCTTTTAAGTCCATCTTCTTTGAATATGTTTTTTTAATCATAAAATGTATATTAATAATTATTATATGAGTTGGATGAAAAGAGAAGAAACTCATTTAGATTTCACCAAGGCAAAACAAGTTCTTTCAGTTCATGTGTAAATCATCGACCATGTATGTTTTCATGAACTTTGATTCAAATTTTGATAATTGTTCAATGCATTTGATGTGTAGTCAACTACACAGGATGAGAGGCTGCATTTTCCTGCCACACTACATCATTCTTCCATTTTATCTCGATTAAAGAACTCAAAGCCACGCGTTGAATAAAATCTGGGAGGCATCATGAGATGATATGAAGTCAGTCTTATCGCTAGATACAGGATCACTCTCAGTGGATGTTAAATTGAATGAAAGAGATATCATTCAGATCAGAGGATTAGCATTAAGGTTAGCAGAGCGCTGGAAAAAAAACATCTCCACAAAGGGCAGATTCTTTATTGTTTATCATTTCTAATGGAATTATTTACTGAGTGAGAAAAGCTTTGAGGTCTCTCCTTTGAAACTTTCTATCTCAGAGTTCCACTCATATATTTTATTCATAACATACACCAGATATAAAAACACAAAAACTCAGATATTGTTTGCAGCCAGTATGTGATGTTGCATGTTTTATTTTTATAGGAATGTATTAATCAAAACACTGATTGTAGCCACTGTTTTTTCATTTTTGAATCATAAGACAAATAAGGAAGGAAAACATGTTCTTGATAAATCAAATCAGATAAAATAAAATGAAGACAATTTTTTTGTAAATTAAATTCCAGATGACCGACAGTGAGAATTTAATATATATTTCCATTGCATGATTGTATTCACAACCGTTCATGCTGCAGGCCAAGTTGTTTGTCAAATGCAGTCAATCTATTTAAACTTGCAAAAGGCAGCAAGGAAGGACCTTAATCTGTAAAAATGTTGATTCCTTATTGTTACAGGGCTGCAAAAACAGCAGAACAGCAAATGTCTAAAGAGAGGCGTCATCAGTCAAACATCTTGGACAGGATAAGGACCGATATTGGAGAAAGTATAATTTTCATATAAACAGTTATACCGGTAGCAAAAGGTGTGTGTAGCACCAAAAGCGGCAAGGTGAGGACTCAGACAGATGCAGGGATCAAATACCAATACATGAACAGCCACTGTCACTTGCTGGCATCACATTGCTGAGTCAGAAATCATCCATGCATGAAAACCCTATTTCGAAAACCTGCTCCTGCTCACTAACTCTGTAACACATAGCTACAGTAATCTCACACTTTGGAGTCCAAAGTCAGAGGCAGCAGCTCTCAAATGTTGTTGAAGAGGCTTAAAGTCAACAACACTGAAAAAATGAATTAAACATACATAATAGATTAAAAAACAAGAGGAAATTCAACAACAATGACTCCCAATTCCACTGTAGTCCTGTTTAACAAAGCATGCTGTAATATTTATGAAGGTTACAACTTTGAAATAGATAATGATGTTTGAATGTGGAAAACTTGATTAATTCAGTGTATATGAGTAAAACAGACACCACATTGGGCCAGTTCCTAAAAGTTAAAGTCTTTATGATCACTATTCAGCTGCTATAAAAGTAAGCTGTTATACCCCCCCTTGTAACTCAAAACAAAGCGATTGACAATGAAATATCAAAGCAGAATGCGAGAGCATCATGAAGTCAACGCCACACATAGAAAATTGCAGGGAAAAATCATTCAGGCAGATTGAGGCGGGACAGCTGGGGCTTATTCTCCACACATTGTGTAAAACATCCAAAATCAACACAATCCGCTGATTCTAGTTACACTAATCCAGTTTGTTTAAAACCTCTTTGAGAATTTGATTAGCAATTGTTAACTCTACCACCACCGAAGTGCAACAGTGTCTGTTAGAGGGTCTTTCTGGAATTCAGCAAGATTATTTCCACTGAGGAAGACACAGAAACAGCAGTAAAAGCGATAAGGAAGAGAAGGACAAAATGATCAATTGTAGCACAAATGATAACTGTGATAATGGTACAGGAAGTTACAGGAGAAAAATCATATTAGGATCACTCAGGCATTAAGTAATTTGAAACAGTATGAATGAAGGACACAAAACAGAAGGCATTTGAGAGAAGGAGACAGAAAAGACTGACTGAAGGTCTCGGTGGAACAGAACTAAATTCCAAATGCAGAAAACAATGCAAAGTGACAAATGTGTGTCCTTTTCAACACAGTCTCCTCACAGTTCATGAAGCTGTCACATGTCACAAAACATAGAACTGATTCGTGTCCAAGGACACTCTTTCTTTCTTTTTCTTTTTGTGTGTAAAAACTTAAAAAGATAACAATATACTGGGGTATAATGTCATGGCCTTTTAAAAAACTGTCACAACAGAAGTGTTCAACACTTTCATCAGGCAAAGTATGTTCATGTTTAGAAGTTGGAGTTTTTGGTGGCAGATGTACAAAGATGTCATCACAGATTTTTCTGCAGTGCTAAACCACTTGCTTGGGGTTAACAAAATATCATGGTTTATTTTAAAATAAACCAATCTCCCTTTTAATTCTGTTGAACTATAAGCCCCAATTCCTGTTTTATACTGAAATTGCAGTTCTAAAACACATTTTTTTTCAAAACACTACACACAATTCTTGGTATTCGGCACAATTTTCATAACATACTGTCATTCAAAATTCTAAAGTTAATTGCCTAGTGCACACTGACTTATCACATGTGCAAACACCTGTCACACAGTTGTACAATTAGCAATCAGAGCTTTAGATGCATATGGAGATATAGGTCTTTCATTTCATTTGTCATGCTTGGTGATATTTCCCCCGCTGCTTGGCCTGGGAAAACATTGCATGTGATGTAAATGAGGTGCTGTGGCCAGACAAAGACAAAAGAGAGGATGCAGCATTTTATTTATTTTTATTTTTTTTACTGTAGCTGTATATAGTAAATTCTTCTGTTTTGAGCAGCTGGCTTAAAATGCTTTTTTAAATACCAGTTTGAACTGATGGTCAGCGTGATTTGTAGTGTAAAAGTACTTTGAGTGATCAAAAAGACTATAAAAGCACTACAGAAATGCTGTCCATTTATCAAATGTATGAAACTGAAGTGTATGGAAATTTGTTTTATAACATGAAGCTGCTCTAAAAAAAAGTCTATCAGCAGAAGCATCTCTTTCTATCCTTATAACTCACTTATCAGAAAAAAAACTTAACAGTAACAGTAAACTTCAAAATGGAGCCTCAACAAAGACGACTGTCTGATTTACTAATGATACGTTCACTCCAGGTAATGCCATACTTATTAAGATTCGACAAAATATTTATTACTGATGTGTTCAAAATAAACGTGAACCTTCAAGTAGTCACAAAAAGTTCAATATGAAAAAATATTATTTAATGTCTGAGTTATAGTTTAATAAATATTTAATGAATGATAAAAACGTGAAAAATAAAAGAAGAAAAAAAAAAGACAAATGAATAAGATCCCGGACCAGTAGTGGAAATAAACTCTTGCTTACAAATAGGAAACAATCCTTAACCGTTGGGGGCAGGTTTCTACAGTGACTTTCAGCAAGATAAAAGTCATGTCTACAAGAGCAAGGAAGAGAAGACCCACCAAAGCACTTAGGGGTTTACCTCCAGCCTATTATCTTAACTGCTGGATATCAGCCTTGACCTTAGTTAACAACTTTGATCCTGACTTGTTGATTGATAAATAAATAACTACTTGCTCATTTTAGATTTCACCATTAGTTATTATCATTATTATTATTGTTGGAACTATGTTTTCTTTTTTGTTAAGTTTTTTCACTCCCAACCACTAGGGGGTTGTTTTCTTGTGCTCTTCCTGTAGCAGATGATGGCCAAGGGTTACTTAAGGTCAATTGTCTTGTTACTGAGGTGTTGTCTTCTACTGTGCTCAGTGTAAAGATTTGTTGTGCTTTGTTTTATGAAAAATGGTGTTTAATGAAAACAGAAAGAGAAACTGACACTGGAAAGAAAATACATTGCTTGTATGATAAAAAAAAGAAACCCAACAAAAATACATGAACAGCCACACAAAGGAAGAATCCAGTCATCCTAATTAATGCCAATTAACTAATGAGTCCACATAGGAACAGCCTTAAAAGCAAACAATCAGCAACCAGTAATGTTAAAGTGGGACTTAGTCACTTCAATGATGATGATGATGATGATTATTAATAATAATAATAATAATAAATCAAACTTTGTAATCCATATTTTTGGGAAATTTACTAATCTGTCAACATAATGATGGATATAAATTAATAGTGAATTAATGTTCATCAACTGATGATCTATTAGGTGTGCCATATTAATAAAAATCTTCAGTAAGATCATTGTTCATAAGAATTTATCATATATCCCTCATTAATTGATGAGTCATGCACTATTACTAAATGATTTGTACCCCTTATTGTAGAGTTACTTACTTTATACAGATCATAATGGATAATGAAAGGGATATAATGTGATGACCGGAAGCATTGAATCACTATCACTGGTTTGAATAGTATAACAACAGAAAGCAGCATTTCTTAAGCCAAATCAGCTTTTTTATATATATGTATATATTCTTTTTTAAATCGTTTCATCGCCCCCACTCCCCCTGGCATTTGTGTTTAAATTTTGCTTCTCTTTTCAAGCTCTTTCTGGGAAAAGGCAACTAGCAAGGAAAACAATACAAAATCAGCATTCAATTTGAGTTTATGCATCCAATTTGTGAAAATCTGGAGAGCATGAGAATCGGGACCAGTGTTGGAGAGCATTTAGAGTAAAGCAGAAGCAGGCTCTGTTTCACAGAGCTCCAAGAGCAGAAGACCCGATCGATAGCTCTTTGATAGCCTTTCAGCTGCTCTCCTCTCTCCTGCTCCAGCTCACCAGGGGGCAATCAGGCTGCTTCTTTGTGTGAATTGATACATTCAGAAATGGCTTTGGTGAAATGTTGGTAATCTGCTGGTTTAGCCACCTGCCTCATTCATTTTTGGCTCACAACTGCTTCCTGCACTCTCCCGCATGCAGCTCCGAATTACAGGGTTAGCTCTAAATAGATGAGCACCAAAATGTTGCTGGGGTCTGCCGCTGCCAGAGGAATGTGTGTCATCTAAAATCTCTGCAATTCAAAATGACATTTCTTCCAAGAGATTGCCCCTGAGCAAACACGCCATGCTTGTTTACACATGAATAACCCATCAGTCCTCATGTCTGTTCACTACGTCAGGGATGATGGTCCCAACTGTTGAACAATATACAGGTTACAGTCTTTACAGAAGAAGAAATAGGGTTTATTGATACAGTGTTATTTTCCAAAGAAGCAGAAAAAAGGACAATCCATGGTTTAAAGATATCGTGCGCTTTCTCAATCATATCTTTATCCTGCAAGCAGATAGATGGGCTATGAAGAATTTCAGATAAATTTCACTTTCTATTTTTGCTCGGTTGCACTTCAGTATGTTTTTTGTTGCTTTGGTAGATCCTTTTATGTTTATATCTTTTGAAATACTGTATGTTGAATCATTCAGCGACTTATATGTAAATTCCTCCTTTTTCCTTTTCTTTTCCTCAGCCCGAGTCTGGTTTCACCTCAGTCTGACTCATTCACTGTTACAATAACTCCAACATGTTATTCTTCATCTGAAAAGTAAAGCGCTCTTGATTTTGAAAAGCTCCGGTAACATAGAAACCTCTGGGGAAGACTCAACCATGTTTGTGTTTGTTTACCATTAATTCCTCCTACGAACTGTGCCTGAGTCTGTACATTTACCCTCAAATGATATTTCATTTATGAAACCTTAAAAAGTCTGGGATTATTTTATATTTTGCATACTCCAAACATTGTGTGCTTGGAGATGCAAGTCATCAGCCACAACCGCACGTAGGTAATGTTATTTTAGCAAATATCACTTAATCCTAAATTGATATTCAAAATAATAACAGGCAAGGCAATTTTATTTGTATTGCACATTTCATGTACCAGACAATTCAAAGTGCTTTACATAAAACAGCGGTGTGCAGAGATACACATCGGAAAATAAAACAATGGTAATAAAACCATAAAACAATGGTATTATTTCCCCAAAAATGTACAAGCAAGTTCAAATCTATGGGATGCAGCACAAAAATCAACCATGGTGAGCACCAATGGCTAGAGTGGCTCACCCTGTCAGCCTGACATGAATCCACATATGCACAGGTGGTGCAAATTAAGACAATTACGACAATGAAGTTAGTCCCGCACATGCAATACCAAAAAAAATGTCTTCAAATGTCTGCAAGGCCACTGTTAATGCTTGGTGACGGCACATAAAAGGTAATTAATAGAAAGAAAATATGAAAACTACATTGTGCACCTACTTTTTCTTTTTACTAAACATAACATATGTTCTTCTGTCAGTTGGTGAGAATCAAACATCACAGTTTCATTCAGTAGTTGATGCCTTTGTAAATATACACATGCTGGGACACATGACAAGACAACCGGGATCTATAAAAATAACTGAAAACCCTGAAAAACATGATCATCCCTGCAAAAAAGTAGATTGTCAACTGTTTCTATTTGTCCTGCTTCACAGAAGTACAGTTCATTTGAAACCACTACTGTCAGAAGTTCAGAAATTATTTCATACTGTTTGAGTAAATTGCAGTTTGTTTAAGAATAGAAATGCCTTCCTTGTATTTGGAGATTTTTATTTAAAGTGTGAGATCGAATGTAGTCCCTGCTCCAGCCCATGGTTAGTTGGTGCTCAAAGCCAATGATGTGTCTCTCTGAATTCATGTAATGGAGCCCGTTGGCAGTTAGTCTCACAGGTTGGAGGGACCCTCCTGTTTTCCTGAATAGCTGAGTTGCCGGGTTCACTTGGGTTGAAAGTCTATCAGATTTAATTGATGGAGACCCTCCGAAATCAATGAGGCATGGAAAGCAGGACAGCCCCTCTCTTTGGCAAACTAGGAGGCCATCAGTGATGGGGGCAGGATGAAGGCTATGTGCGATGTTCATGCGTGAACCTGGGGCTTAGGAGTAATGGTGTGTGTCTACCCCGGTGCCATGCCACATAAACTTAGGAACTCCCTGTCAGATGTAGGCACGGCGCCCACGGCAAGGCACAGGAGTCTGCAAAGAATAGACTTTACATCCCAAATCCAAACACGTGGCAGTCACAGTTAAGATACATGCTATGTCAAGAAAACATAACCAATCTTTTAACTGCAACATTAATGGTGCATGTTTGGACACTTCATCTCAATTCATGTTCAAAAATGCATTTATAGACGAACATAATGGGAATGCTGTTTTAATACAATACATTCACACGTTGAAAAGATTACTTAAATAAAAATGTTCTACTGCAAACGTCAACTGTCTACAGTTAACTCTTTGGGGGTCAAAAGTAGTTTTAAAGAACTAGAAACCAGAGATTTTTCACAAACAATGAACAATAAAAAGAAAAAAGAGAAATTGAATCTGGAATCTGTAAAACTATGTTTAGAAAATTGTGATGTTGCACAAACTACCTGTTAGGCAACTAATTCATTGCGTTAGGAAAGAAACTCAATATATTATAACCAAATCAGAACACAGAATAAATCAATGCTTCTTTGTACTTCAAATTCACTCTATATTTGCAATGATATGAGTTTGACAGGCATTTAAAGTTCCTGTGTGGCTGGAAGGTGATAGGAAACATACTGCTATCAAGCTTGTAATGACATCAGACAAAAAAAAACACTGGTGAACAGCATCTTTGTGATGTGGCAGATATATATATTATTGTTTGAACAAGCTCTGGGTACACTGCAGTCATCTACTGTGAGGCTTTGCTGCAACACTGTGACATCCAGCTTTTAATATCTGCACTTGAAAGCAAACAGCAGGATTTTATGAAGAAGTTTTCATATTGATATAAGATTATAACATGATCATTCTATAAATGATAATGTTTATGTCACAATGTCAAGTGTGGGGGACCCGCAGAAATGTTGGGCATATTATTGGGAGTATTTGCAGGTTACAATTATCTTTTCTAAATATTTGGACTGGTTTCATTGAAAGACAGTGTGTGGGGGTAAAAATAATTGTGATTTCCTGAAGCCAGAAATGCATCTTCAGTGTGATAATGGTAGATGGTGCATCTCCTCCAATTTAATTAAAGAGCTTCAGTTGCAAGAGTGTGCCACCCTCTTCCTGACTGATAACCGAGGAAATGTCACAAAATTATTGAAGAGAACTTGAAAGAGCTCTATACGAAACTGGGACACCTTTACTTTTAATAATCATGTCTTTTAAAACAAAAACTTGAACTACAGAACTATGGACTCTGAGACCAAGGATAGGGCTACTGGAATACCAACAAATATGTAAGCTAACCATACTATTGTCCCTTTACTAAACAAGTCCCAAACACCTTTGGATTACCTTGCCTACTCCAGTTGGCACACAGTAGGTTGAATTTAAGTTTAGGCTTTCAAGTTATTGAAGTGGGCTCTGCCATGTCGTAACAATATGAAAATAAAAATGAACATTCAATACCCCATACACCCTACTGAAAGTGTGTTATTATTTGGCAGATTATTTATTCATCTGTTATCTGACATACAGTATACTTACTCGCAACAATAACTCTAACGTTCTAGTAGGATATTTTATGGTTAGAATGAATAAAACTCACACAGGCACTTTGGTCAGCTTAGGGGTTCGTTAATGGTAAGAGATGTGAACAGACCCCAATAGCCTGCAGTGTCACATTGTGCTGATGTGCTTCTGTTTCTGTTTCCAGAAATGAAGTAAAGTTCTGTCTTCATGCTGCTTGAAATTTCCTTTGTATTTAAGTGTGAAACACAACACTCAAATTTTACAAATAACTCAAACCTTCTATACTTTTATGGGCTTAATAAAAAAAAAAAAACTATATACACTGTATCATGAATTTTTCCAATTGTTTTCTTTGTCACTATATTTTCTCAACTTAAGAAGCAAAGTAAAGTAAATGTTTATTCATAACGCACATTTCAAGATAAAACACTGAAAAAGATGTTCAGTATTCTTATGAATGTTAGGTAATGTTCATCCCTTGGATTAAACCTTTCCATCTCAGATCAGTGCCACCGCTCCCACCATGGGTGTGATGCATTGCATGTAGGTCACCACAAAGCAAGGCACCCAAACGGCTAACAGCAGCCCTGTCTCAGATCAATAAAGATGAGATTAGAAAATTAGATGATTCTTCCCTAAACTTCCATGCAGGAACCGCACTATGCATTTTTTTCATCTGGGACGCTGTGTGACATTGCAGCCAAGTTTAGCTTTACACAACGTGTCACATGCTAGCAAGCGGATGTAAACACACCCAACCACATAGATTGCTGATTCAGCAAAGAAATGCAAGAAGACATTATTGGAGGAAGAGAGGAAAAGAAAGCGAGTCTTTCTCTCTCTCTCTCATAAAGCAAGAGTTCATTCTCTTGAACATTAATTAATTATACCCATAGTTTAATTAATTCATGCTTCATATTGCTACATTTTTACACTTCTCCACAATACAAACTTTGGTTGAACATTATATTTGCATATTTTCTGTTCATGCTTAAAATAATATGATAATATATTAACATTTAAACTAGTCATTGTCTGTGTTTTCCTTGCGTAGTTCTAAGGTAAATTCAGAAGAGAACTCTACGAGTAGCATGCAAGTGATTTAAAAAAAACAAAAACAATTTTGCCTCTATAGCAGGGGTGCCCAAAGTGGGGCTCGTGGGCAAATTTGGCCCGCCAGACCATTGTGTCTGGCCAACTAATTAGATATCAAAACTAATGTTACTGTGTTGTACCTGTAAGTTCTGCCATTTCTTGCATTGACTTAAGCTACAGACATTAACGTAGATTAACCACAATACTAACACTCTGTTTGGCCCATGGCTCACTGGCACATTTTCACTTTGGCCCCGGAAGGCAAAAAGTTTGGGCACCCCTGCTCTATAGGGTAGTGCCCTGACTTTTAAATATAATTTGAATGTGTTAATGCTACAGTATAGGTTTAGCTTGATCAGCCTTTTATGTGGTTTTAGTTGTTTTATATCCCAGGAACTTAACCCTTACATACTATCTATATATTATATCTGTACAGTATGGTCTGGGTCAGTTTTGAGCTAGCCCAAGAATTGATTTATTTCAAGTGTCTATACCAAATTTTAAACTTCAGATCTATTTAGAATGTCTAAATAGCTTATGGTCTATTGATAAATGTGTGATTAAACCTTAATAAATGTTTCAGAGCAGGCTTTGAGAGCAGAGTATTTTTTTTAAGTTTAACAACATTAGCTTTTTTTGTAAAACATCTACTATTGCACAGTATGATGTCCTGTTTTACATAGAACAAAGAACCATAAAAGCCATAATGATTCAAATATAAGTCATTATATTTGAAAATGGCATGAACTTTCTGGAATTGTTGGAATTCATAGCATAACAGACATTGTAGCCATTACTGGTATATCACATAGCAGTGATGAAGCATGTCATATAAGATTTAGATATAATTATTGATATTAATTCAACACTTAGAACATAAACATAATGTAAAAAAACCTTATCATGAACTACTTTCTGCATTTGGGCAGCTGTAGCTCAACTGTAGAGCAGTCGTCTACCAGCCATAAGGTCTCCCCAGACTGAACCCAACATTGCCTCCTACGTATCCATCGATGAATTAATGTGTGTGATAGATAAATCACTTAGCATATACTCAGAAGTACAGTATGAATGAGTGTGATTGGATGAAGGGCTAAAGTAGTGTCAAATATGACTAGTAAAGTGCTATAGAAATGCAGTCCATCTGGTAGGTAACCACATGTGCTTCCCACGTTTGCAGCAGGTTATCCCTGTTTTACAGTCCTTAGATCTTTACATACTTCTCCAAATCAACATTAACCTCCTCATCTTCGATCAGATAAAGGATCTGTTGCACTCTAAGACCTGCTGCCATGATGTCAGTCACTGAAATGGCAACTCATGTACATTTATAATGTTCAGTAAAAGTGTGCTACATTAGAATCAATCTTTGTCAAGAAAACAAAATTATTTCCGTATCTATGTTTTCATTTGTGCAAAATTATGAAAAGGAAAGGGCAATAATTCTTATGCTTTCATTAACTTGGAAAAAACAGTTTATATCCAAAGGTGCTGCAGATCTCCTTCCACACCCTTCCATCATGTAAAAGCTCAGAATGCACGAATGAGACGCTGATTCGAAAGTTGGCTTTGCATGTTGTTTGTGGCTGTAGTGTGAGGGGTAAGCAGAGGAGTATTCAGTTTGTGACAATCTGCAATTTGTTGTGCTCAGTGTCCCAACAACATGTAACTCAGTGAACTTTTAATTGGTTCCTGCATAAATTATCTTTATCTTTTATTATCTAAAACGATAATAATTTCCCATCCATAGTGCCGGCTGTTATCGGTTGCAAAGAGTCATCATACTTCAGAGCCATCGCCTATTTTCTTTTTTTATTTTGTACAATATCCAGAAAAAAACGAATAAAACAAACCTGGAATATTTAAGCTATGACACAGAATATACTGCTGAATGGTAACACACTGTATAGCTTCATTTGGTCCAGTCAAAGTATGAAATGAAGCAGGAACTATTTCGCAATCAGTAATAAATCAGTCTCATTTCTAACCCTCTCCATGAGACCTCCCGACCACAATACAGAACCAATCAAGTACAGAAATCCGGTGGCACAGCAATCAGTAGCAGAATCCATCCAGTTATTGGGGGTGAGTGGGAGAAATCCTCCACAAGAAAAATAACTTTCTGATGGTTTTTCTTTTAATTTTTCACATCTGCATTAGAACACTCAAGTGTTGATCAAACAGCATCTGCTGCTTTTTTAAGGCAAACCGTTTTGCCATGAACACATTTGCATAAAACTAAAATGTCTGAAAACCTTCCCCGACCTCACCGGCGCCTCTCTGAGTGGGTAGACAAATAAACCCAACCTCTGCATTGCCAGAGGTGCTGCTGCGGTTGAGTTTGATGTATACAGATGGGGAGTGTGGAGAGCGTGTAGAATGAGACGTTCCTGAGTTGCACTGGGCACATAAATAAGAGAGCAGCACAAAGCTATCCCCCAGGACTGCTGTCGGTTGGCATCTTAACACGCTGGATACTAATAAGAGAGAATGCTGCATCACGCACCTTATGCAACGTGCAGCACCCAGATGGATTAGGTCAGAGAGGCTTACAGTAAGATAGAAGTCTGCACAGTGATCTATGTATCAGACATAAAACCAAAGTGCAGTTTACTGCCAAATCAGTTGAACAAATTTCAGTATATGAAGCAGAAAGTGAAAATGACACCACATACCCATGTAGTGCACTAAAACTTTTAACTGAAATTCTATGAAAGCTCAAGTTCAAATTTAAGTGAAAGCAAAGCTTTAAATGTTTCCAATTTAAATGTGAATTGTCTAAAAGTGAAGAAATGACTTTAAATTAAAAATCAAATACTACACAAGTCTTTCTCTGTCCTTTTTCTGCATGTCTTTGTTCGCCCCAAATTACTTTCCCTCTGCTCAATATGCTGTCAACACAATAAGCCTCCCATTGTTCTCAGCACAGATGCCATGTCCACTTGCTAAAGACAGATTTAGGCTGTAGTTGTGACTTTTTAATGTGGCTCCTAAGATGAAAAGAATAATCCTTTTAATATCTGTACTAATTGAAAAACAAAAGTAAATGAGTGAATTCATTCTTTTAATGAGATCATTTTACCAAAGAAAAAGAAAAATCTTTTTTTCTGAATTAATTACTTCAAGTGGCCTATATAATTGCTGTGGGTTTGAATACTGTTTTATTTGGTTGGCAATGCTTGGTAGAGGCTTTTAGATGAGTTTGTCCCCATCATTTTGGTGTGCTACATGGTAAGATTGATGCTTCCTAACATACGAAATGCAAAGAACATCTGTGATACACATATTTTACGTGCTGCCCCCTGTACTGAGGGCTCTCATGACAAAGAGTTGTCAAAGAAAATGTTAAACATCTGGAGCATGTCAGTTACTAATCTTTGAATTGCCGGAGACTATGATACATACCATTTATGTCATGTTCTGAATGAAGAGCTAGTTGGACATAGTCACGTTTGCAATCTTGCCTATAGCTGGCTGATAGGCACAACTTCATATAAAAGACAGATTCATTTTCACCCTTTGTTGTGGGAGTTAGGTTGAGGACATAGGCTCCAACAGGAATGACAAAAATTATTTCTGCAGTTTCTAACTAAGACGAAAATGTCTGATACAATCTCTTTAGCATGACATATCTTTTCAGATCAGGGTTTTAAGAGCAGACGGGTGATAGCACACCCAGTTAACATGACAGTGTGGGGTCAGCCTCCTGCAGCCAGCACTGCACTACTAAAAAAAAAAGAAAAAAAGAAAAAAAAGAAAACACCCCATGGCAGATGCTGAAATACATTAGGAAAAGCATATTCAGCATTTTATATATATCATATGATGTTCTGTACTGATACACAGGCCCACATTAACATTCATTTTATTTCTCCGTATGTGCAAATTAAACTTACCAAAGAGTCATAATGTACTGCTGCTGAATGCAAAGTTCAACAATAAGCAGTGGAGAGGCAACAACAAAAGATCAAGATGAATTCAATTTGAATAGAAAGCTTGGTTTAATGCAGTTTGCATAACCCTGCTGCTCAGTTTCCATGAACTCAAAGGGCCTGAATCTGTTCTTGTATTTTGTTATTTGAGTCCCCAGTGATGCACAGGCAACGTAAGAGCAATAACAGCTTTTCACAGTTTCAGATCAGTGGAGCTCTTATGTGTGAGATGACTGTGGCAAAGAAGGGTCAATGATGGGAGAGGTGTCAGATTCTTAAAGGTCTGTGCTGCTTGCGTTGAGTTTATGAAGGTTGAGACACCAGCACTCTCTTCACTTGTACAGTCACAAAGAAAGAAATAATATAGAAGGAAAAGATGTTTAGTAAAAAAAAAAAAAAGAAAAAAACAGAAAAAAAAAACGTTGAAA
>JAOXYM010000017.1:11426112-11447601 GCA_028567055.1 Leptatherina wallacei
TGTTAAATAATAATAATAATAATAATAATAATAATAATAATAATAATAATGTGAAAGTCTGGTCTATTTTGTAGAAAGGTTGGAGCAGTCATGTCATTAGAGGAGAAAACTACTTACTTCCCCTGCATTTGTCCTCCCTTTTAGTCAGTCATTTGTCTCTATGATACTGACAGACAAGAGGGAATATCCGTCAGTTGCCCTGAAACAAACTTGTTTCTGAAGCAACCCATGAATGTCTTGTTTTGAACTGTACATATAAAGACCACTGAAGTGTTACATCAGAGACAGTGAAAAGAACACCAATTTCATCTCTGATCTCCAATCATCACTGAGCTGCTTCATGTTTGTGCATTCCTGGCAAACACACAGTTGTTTCATTGGTGTGACATTACAACTATAAGTGCAACTATGATTGGTGGGTGAGCTCAAAAAAGATGAGCATGAAGCCTGTTGCTCTGAAATGCTTACAGGGTTGTGCATGTTAATATCAAGAAAAAGTGCTGGAGACATGAAGCGCCTGTGATGCTTGTTCCACTGAGAGATGCTGTGAAAGAAAGGAAATGGCACTGTCTCACTGTACATGCTTGCTGCTGGCTTGGTTTGGAGAGCAGGTGTTCCCCTTCTTAAATCTCACAGATCAGTCAAGCATCTGGTCTAGGTATGCATCCTGTGTGTTATGATTGCTATGCCAAGCTAAATTGCTTCTTGGTGCAGTATTTAACATGCAGACATTAAAGTGGCATCGATTTGGTTATTTCACTTCCAAATGGAAGCCAATAATTATTCCTCAAAAAGTTACACAAATTCTTTAAGCAGAGTCAGAACTGTAGTGTCATGTTATCAGTGTCTGACTAAATGGAGACAGAGCAGAACGGAGCAGAGAGGGTGAAATACTGCAAGCAGTTTAAATTTGGACTTGAAGTGGGTCTGGTGACATCAGTGTCTGGCAGCAGAAAGGAACGGAAATGTTTTCATAAATCTGGGGAAATGCCAGGAAAGGAGCAGAATATGAGGCCATAGAACAAGCCTGTCATTGCATTTAAGTGTTAATTATTCATTTTCCTCCCCTCATAAATTTTAACTGCAAGCATTTGTGATTATAACAAAATATCTCCACAAGGAGATCCTTTGGGAGCTGGCATCCTTTAAGCCCTTTAGAAGAATTGTGAGTAATGATGTTGCTCTCATAAAAATGATTCCTGGAGGATCCCACCTATTTTTTTCACTCTTTGCAACACATATCACATGAACTGTTGTGTTTAGGTGAAATCTATTTGCGCCAAGAAAGAGGCAACAAACAATCACTGGGCCCGTGAAATGCACAGCTTCTGAACTGTCATAAAATATTCTGCAGCCTCCGGGAGCTCTAATTGCCTAATGAGCAAGTTAGTGTACATTATATGGGCTCTATCAGGTGGAGGCGTATAGACTGCAATTTCCCCTTAATTAGTTTAGAGGATGGCTAATTTGATGGTTATTCAAAGATGGTAATAATCCCCATATCCTTCACACAGCTAATCTCCAACAAATAACCCCTTTCCTCTTTCTTGCTTACAGACGCACAAACACACACGTTGCTTAATCACACCGAAAACATAACTTTCTATTACCAGTTTATAGAGCTCCTCAACAACTTTGGATTATTTGTTTTCAGTCATGTCTTTCTCTGTCTGTCACTAGCTGCCACTAGATGTCACAGTATTAACACCAGGCAGGAGTAAATCACCCAAAGGCAAAGTTTCCATTTCTGAATCATCAGCATTGTAATGTAAATGCTGCTTAAGGTATAACACAATAGTTTTTGGTCTCCTTCTTGAAGGCACACAACCTATCTTTCTCTCGCTCTTCCTCTTGAGCCAGCAACATTTTTCATTTAATGCAACACACAGGCTAAACACAATTCCCTCAAGTCATTGTTGAATATGAGAATAGTAGGAGCACAGTTTCGGTATTATGCATCCAAAAAAGGAAAGTGCCTTAAATCATGTGTCTGCAGTCTAAAGATTTCATATCAGTCACTTGAATGTGCCTTGACAAATGACAGTTGACAGTTCAGGCATCTTGCTGCTGGCTATACACTAAACCAAATGATGCTGATAGGGGATTATGAAAAAGTTGATTGTGGATTCAGTGTTCTTGTGACAAGAGGCATTCCTGTTGGAGCTCATGCAGAGAGAGAAAGAGATTCTGTTTTGCCCTCATGGATTTGAGGTGAGTCTAACCTGCACTGTATCCCATGTGGACATCGTGGCTCTTCCTCAGAACTTGGCCACATTTCCATAACTTTTATTTTCTGTGCCTGTGCCTGGGTTTGTTCTGACCCCGTGCATCCTTTGGGATCTTTTGATTATTCGCAGACTGAGTCCTGAATGCAGATAAAGTTTCTTTTGATTGAGAGGTTACATTGAACTGTATGGGCGGCAGCAGGGGCAGTTTCAAGGTCCTTTGTGCTGGAAGATGTTGATGAAATCCCCCTTTTTGCCTTTTCAGGTGATAAAACAAAAGGTGACAGCTTTGAAGATGGGATCACTGGTGGATAGAAATCTCAAATATTTCAGTCAAGACATGCATGCACACTGCAGAGTAATGTCTGTAGATTTGAGCATCCGGTGGTAAAAGCAGTAGTTCAAATAGAATATATTTGCTTTATGTGTCCTAGTTTGACTGTTTGGCAGAATTGATGCAAGATATGTTGTTTGTGAGATGGTGAGTATCTAGCAGCCAAACGCCTGTAACCTAATTTCTTGTTTTTGTTTTGACTGTTGACATGCTGGTGCATGTGTGCCTCTGGGATGATATCTGAAACTGTCAAATCAATCTACACTGTATTTCTAATAAATGTCCCTTTATTCCCTTTTAAATCAAATGGGAAAAATGGACATTTCTCTGTTTTTCAGTTAAACTAATATGTCAATATCTGTTCTTGTAGAGGTGGGAAAAGTTTTCAGATCATTTAACACCAAGAAATAACACTCCAATTCCTACTCTATGTTCCACAGTGTTATCAACACAATGTACAAAAAGTATAATCGAGGTAAAACAGGACTCTACAAATCTAAAATCCAATAGTTTTGTGTTTATTCTGTCAGTTTGTTTCTTTATTTCATTTTCACAAATCTTTCCACATTCGTGTGAAATATTTCTGTGTTTGCTTATTTCGGGGTTTAACTTGGAGTTTATTGTTTTGTATTGTTGAAGTGCTCCTATTTAAGTCATTCATTATGCCCCTGAGAATATTTAGTTTTTTGTTTTGTTGATGACATAATGTGATTATGTGATCTACCTGATCGTGTAATGACCTGCAGGTGTACTGAATAAAATGTGGTGTGCCCGACACACGGTTGTTCACACACAAAGAGCAAGTACGTGTACTGTGGTTATGTCACATTAAACGCTGTGTAAAGAGTCTCTGCAAGCATGTGTTATATGATCATATATAGTGTCTGATATATTTTATTACAATGTTATAATTTTATTTTATATCTTTTATTTATATAAGATTTGTTTAATACCAGATAGAGTATCTATCAAAGAAGGATCCCAAACTTTCAAGCATTCATCAAATGCATGAATTCCTTTCAATTTATTAGAATGCTTTTAGCTTGTACTTCCCAGCTGAATTTAACTGAATAATAAAGTGAATAAAAATAACCACATAATTTCACTTCTCTTGATATTTGTTTATCAAACACTGTGTGCTTCTTGTTGTGACTTGAAGAAACACAACTGCCACAAATTTTACTGCTATCTGAAACAAAAAGGATATGGCCGCCTCCTGTTGTACACAAACCATTACAGTTGTCTTTATACTGGCATATAATGTCTCTTAGCAGTGTGCAAAATAAGTCCATTGTGAAGTAAATAAGAAAAATTAGAGTGAAAATATTCAATGGCGTGCTTTTCGTTCTTTCTCCTTTTCTTAAATAAACTGAATTTGACACAAATAAATATCCTCACCTTCCTCCACTGATGAAAGCTACATGTTGGTTAATAAAATGGCATTTTATCATTTTCACAGTTGCCTATTCTCCTTGTGTTTAATTATGGATGACTATTTTTGTCTCACTGCAGTTTCATAAAGAACTCCAAACCAAAATAAACAAGGGTGCTAATTTCATTAGTCACAGATTAAGTTGTTCATACACTAATTGTTGAAGTGTAAGCAAATTTTTCTTGTAAAAGTAAAACCACATGTTTTTCTACATTTTTTTTATTTGTGATTACCCATACTGGTCTCACTTTTTTAGCTTACTGTACCCTTGCATAGATCTTCATTAAACAATAATATGTAATAACACGATGGTCAGAAAGGTTTCAAATTTACTCTTATGTTTTGTAGGCAATTTTACATAATTTATTAAGCAACACATATGATGACTGCTACTTTGATATGTTCATTACTTTAGCAAGCAGTACAGGTCACCTGAACTCACTCTAATTTTAATGTCTGTATTACTAATAGAAAGGTTTTCTCCATGATATAGCATTCTAAATGGACCTGACCGAATAGTAAATGAACCACATCCATCTTTGTGACACTGTGTTGCAGGGTACTTTCCTCCAGAATCATCTCTAGATGACCTTGCTATTTAAAGTTTTCTGTTGATGCACTGCCTCATACAAGGAGGAAGGTTAATTTCATCTTCTGTGATTCTGCAAGAGCAATAAAAATAGCCCATCTTGTAGTTACTTCTGTGATGTTAATACAATAACTAATTGAGTGAAAGCACCAAATAGCCATTTATATAATGCCTTTTCCTCATGGCTAGAAGCTGCATCCTTATTTGGTTCATTTGATAATTCAGTGGCAGTGCTGCTGTTGGCAAACAGGTTAAAAGATAAAAGGACACTTCAACAAGGACTGATTTATTTAAGGAAAGATATTAAGATTTTTGTCACGCTATGAGACCCCCTTGAAACATTATGCACTTGACTGTTTTTCCATCTGTGTCAGTCAGTGAATTTACCCTTTTCAAGTACAAATCTTCCACCTTTCCAATGCCCCTGAAATATAACCCTAACTCTATCATTTTCAATCATTCCTGATTTTTTTCGTCATTTCTGTGACCAGAACTCAGGTGTAAGAAAGAGGTGTTGACATTCACTCAATCAGATTCTGAAGGGTGAGGTCACATACACAAGGAAATATCAATGTTTCTGTTTCTCATCAGTAAAAAAGCTAATCTCTCCGCATGACGGCAAGAAAAAAACAAAAGAAACAAGGTATTGTCAAAGGAAAGCTAAATTATTTTGATCCTATTGGAACCGGTTTACATGCCAAAGACCTCCAATTCCTCTCCATAAAACAATGTCACACACTCACCCCAGTGAGCTATGACGATCCTCTATTATGAAAAGAGGGGAGCATTGTAGAAGATTCTGAATCAGTCCCATAAACACTGCCCTGGTACCATAAATATTCAGACTATAACAACGTTAGATGTTTCTTTGTTACTTTTCCATGCTATTATCGCAATGAAATATAAAGTAACATTCTTTGACCCATAAATACAAAGCTGTACAAACAATTTGCAGCATTTCAAACAGTATTTCTCCCTACCTCCTCTCTGAGTTTCCCTCTCTGCCTGTCTCCCTTGATAATCTTCGGCACTGTGATCTTAAAAGGACATATACTGCATGTATGTCAAGAACACAGGGAGTTACTGAGGTTCACTAGTGAATCTAATTATTTTCCAATAGCTCAAAAGAACCTGAATGTTGTTGATAGCTACATATTCTGTCTATTCCACATACATATTCATGCTTTTAATAAGCAATATTACCCTCCAGCAACAAACAAATTATGAGACTTTTAGAATAATTCTAAAAAGGCCTCAAAATATTTTTCTATCACTTCCCCACAAAGTATCAGGTTTCCACAAGAGACACTTGTCCTAAGGAGACAGCAAATGTGATATCTCCCCACCACTACTTTGAAAGACCTTGTTTTGGTTATTTGGTGCAACACCCCCTCCAGACCCCTTCCCTTCAAAGCAAAAAAGAATCTAAACTGTAAGCAGTATACAATGAGCAGCAAGTTTAACTGAAGCACTCATACACAATGTAGACCAGCATGTTTACCTAATACAGAAGTGCCATCAAAAGACTGTTTTCCATAACTTTCAAGGCACATAGGAATACTCACAACTTTATTTCTTATAGTTTTATTATATGGAATATAAACAAGCTGCTGAGTTGTATTTCTGAGGACATACTAAATAAGAAATGCAAACATTTGGACAGTCAAATCTTACCTGAGTTCCTAAATTGGACGTCTGACTTGAGTTTGATTTTTCCAAAAAGATAGAAATTCCAAATTCCCATTTGCCATCAAATGCACCATAATTAGGATAGAACCACAGAGCAAGCTTGATGCTCAAACTACTTAGTCAATAGCTAAATTACATTCATTGTTAAAATCGAATTCAACTTCTGAGAGTATAAGAACCAAGAGAATAGTTTATGAGGCAGCTTTTCTGCAACAGTTAACAAAGACTTGTTAAACATACGCTGACCACTCGAATTTCCCTTGTGTTTCTACCATATCACAAATGACAATGCATGGACTATAAAGTAGTCAGACGATAAAGTATAGTTAGCAGGAGCTGTGTCACAGTTTTTCATTTGTCTTGTAAGTAACAAGTTAGAAACTTAAGATGAGCCTTATAAAATATGAAAATGCCCGGCATGTGTCAGCTGTTCACCAACATCCTGACAACAGAGTGAAGCTTTTAAATGCTGCTGCAGTTTCTTGATGCACACTGACTCGCTCCCAATAGGCCACCATGTTACGATGCCAACTTTACAACAAAAATTAGCCTGTTTACAGTATAGTACATAAAATAATTATCTCTACAGCCAGTTTCCCTGGTCATAAAAATTGTGCTCTGGTTGAATTACATTTACCTGAATAAATTGTACCAAGGCATAAAACTGTGAATCCTTAAGGCCATAATTCGAGCATGGAAGGTTGTGTTTCAGTTTCTGAGTCAAATCCATCCTCTTCACATCATTCCTGGCTCCAAAAGCCAAATATGTTGAAAGCTAGATAATAAACTCAAGAACTTTGAAATGGTCTATAAATCAAAGAATAAATGAACTTACAAGAAGTAAACTCAAAGAAAAAATCTTGCCTGTGATCTTCATCTACAGACTTCCATCAACTTAGACATTACTCTGAATATTTATCTCACTGCAGAACCTATACATTGAATTAACACATGTAGTACTTGCTTCCATAGTAGAACTTAGATAATATTCACCCACTAATCCTGCTATTTCAAGGTGGATTCAATAACCCTTATTGCCAATTACTGAAACATTTGCTGTGCACAAACAAGGTTGTGTACCTTTTGACAATTAATGTTTGGTGAGTTGAAGAGCAGCAAAACAACAGTGACGTTAAAATAATTTGAGCTGGAAAGTGCAGGTTTCAAACAAAACAAATTTTGCCTAATATCAAACAGAAGTCTTACAAACAACTAACACAGCATATTTTTTGCCAAATTATTCCTTGATACATCTGCATATTTTGTTTAAAACCTTTCAAACACTTTGTCATTTTCAAAAAGGGTCAGTCTATTCGGCTACACAAACATTTCAGAGTGACCCCAGTCCTGAACTCAGGATGGAGCATATGGTCAAACCTTTACTTAAGCATCGCCAAATCTTTTTATTTTAAGAGTGAATAAGCAAATATTCTATCTTAATGTAAGGTGACCTCTTTAACAGATTTAACATTTCAGAAAAAGAATAATAGGCAAATTGACATGAAAAACATTTTGCAACACCCTATTGTATGGTACTTAGACAAACCAAATAGCCCAGTTATATAGTAGGATTGCAGCTATCAGCACAATGTTGATAGACCTAATATGTGAGAGGCATCTTTAAATATGTATAGCAAAGATTTGCAGATATGCTGGCATCTTTTAAAAGTCTGTAGTGTCAAGGGAATCTATACCAGTCTCACTTATGTCAGGATATGAATAGAATGCATTGAAAAGCTTCAGTAATCTAGTGTAGCAAAAGCTTAAAGTCACTCAAGAGTGCAGGAGGAAGGTGAAGATTAAACTATCTAATTACTGAGCTGAGTAGTCCCTGGATGTAGAGGCCTCATAAACATACAGGTGGTGAAGTCATCTGTATTTGTGGAGACAACTCTAACAATATCAAAATAAGCTGTTCAGGCCTGCATCAGCACTGATATTCATCCTTGGCAGAGCAGTTTTAGAGGAAAAGGTAAAACTTGCAAAAAAATGTAATCACATAAGGAAATGTGTGAAATTATGAGGAGGGAAAATTATGGAGAGATGCCACTTCAGTGGACAGCTCAATTGCTAAAGGGAGGTGGACAAATCGCTGTCACAAAACATGAAAAGAAACAAAATCCACACGCAATGTGTGCAGTCTCAGAAATGTTTCGTGTTTTCCCCATTTACTAAACCATGAAGTTGGAAAAATCTACTTATTCCACATTGTATGACACTATCACATATTTACAGGAGAATATTCCTTCAGCCAGTCTCTTCTATACTCTTCTATGAAGCTTTTTGATGTTACGCTGAAATAAATATTCACACTCGTGGCTTCATGTTTTCTGGGCAGCACTGTTCCATCAAACAGAAATACTCTTGATGTTTTGTGGTAGCCTGGGAACCAGACAAATTTGAGCGCTCATGTTTCATTTGGTCTTGCAGAGTGCGCCTGGCCACCTCTCGGTTAAACAGATACCATCCAGCATTCCCTGCACCAGGCAAAAACAACAACTGTTTATCTCATATACAGGTTGTGAAAAATAACAATAGTCTCATGAACTACTGTATGTTTAAATCATGTTGGTGTCATTAAAATGCAGTTTTTTCTTTATTGTATGCCTTGCTCTAATGAGAAGTGACATGTATTGGCCTGTAATTTTACACTCACCCATTGTGTGTCTTCTAAGGGTATGTTTGACACAGAAATTCACATTATTTGCTATCCATATTACATGTAATGAGATTTTGTGGTTTGAATCTGGTGTCCGTCAGTATCAAGATTATCTCTATATTTGATTGCTCTGATTGGTAGTAGGTCTATCCACCTGCATCCGGAGGCTTTTTGTTCTGCATCTGTTGATGATGCACTTTAGGAAGCTGAAAATACAATGACAGGTTCCAGACTCACTGCGACTGTCTATAAAGATATGAGACATTATTCTGAAGATTTTCTCTGGAATCTGAAATAGACTACTGTTATGTCGGTGTTAACTGTTGCTGTCTGGGGGTTAAATCAAAGCAAGTTTTAATTTGAAAAAATACTTAATTTAAGTTTGGTTTCTTTCCATCCAGCAGATAGCATTGTGCTGCAGTTTCAGCCTTTTTTCTCCAACCACAATATCTAGAATTAGATATATTTCAGCACCACCATTAATTCATTTTTACAAGTCTAGTGGGTCTTCCACTTAATTCCCTTGTCTGGTTGCCAGCTGTTTACATATTCAACAATGCACAATAATTTATACTCAACCAGTCTGTGTAAAACATCAGCCATCCATGAATTAATTAAGGCTTTCTGCTCTGATAAGTACCAGCCAAGATGAGGGGGTGCTGTGTGAAGTCCTACAACAGTGAGTAATCGTTGATGCTATGCAGAAGGGAATTTCACTCATCATGTTGGCCCTCTCAAGAATGCTTGAACTACTGGCAGAATATACAAGCATGTCATGCCTCATAAGAAATCTCCTAACCCTGAATAACAGTGGCACATAGTTTTATTGACTACTGAAGTCTTGAAATTCATGCTCGTAATTGATAAAATTAAAGTCTGTTATGTGAGGAACGACATTAAAAATGGCAAATTTACAAATCTCTTACTCAGTTTGCACAGTGATTAGAGTGAATAATTTCTTATAAAACTGCACTCTATTAATTATTTCAATCCCATATTAGCTGAAATATTTTCTCCAGCTGGAAAGCAGCCGTGAATGAAAACACAATAACAAACTCAAAATGAGACACTTTGTAACGGCTTAAAGTTGAAGTACAAGTATTGTTTTTTTTTTTTTTTTAAGTTAATAGCTGATGGCAGCAATGAATAATATTTAAGTGAAACTGGTTCTGTTTAAGAAAAAAAAGCGGGTCTTACTAATTGACTGTCACAAACAGCGTCTCTGTGACGTCCCCCGTAGGTTTCTGAAGAGCTGAACAGACCCTTTTCTTAATTTATGCATGTGTCACGCGCACATGCTCATTAACTGCGCTGCAAGGCAGAAAGCTAAGCTGTTAAGTTAAATAGCCTATGTGTATGTCTTTACTAAGGAAATTAGAGCGGTTGTGTATTTGGCTGCTCAAATCAACAAGACAAGAAGGCGCATAAACAAGGAACACATTTTTACCGGTTTCCTGTGAATAAACACCAGGCTGTGAACATGTTTATTTCTGCTGTAAAGTTTTTAAAATCAGAGTCTATGGGGATTGACTCCCTTTTGGAGCTAGCCCCTATAGCGGATGAAGGGTGAACTGCAATTTTTAGGCTTCACTTTTCACCTGAGGAGGTTGCATTAAAAGGATATATTATCCCTGAAGTTGTTTTGACAAATAAACTGCCATTTGGAGAAATTGTATTATTGAAGGAAGCTAAGGTAGATATGGATCTTTTAAAAATGAATCTGCAGTGAGCAGTCAGTTAAAACAGCATAAAGTCTGAAAATGTGAGAGTAGGTTATGAAGCATAGAAAATCAGACTTTCAGTAACTTCAAAGCTCAGTATTTATCATTTAAATCCTTTTTGTTTACTCTGAAAAATCACAGTTCTAGTTCTATGTCCAGGTATATGATGTCTAGCCAACACAAATATGCCTGTCCTTTAATAAGCTTTGTGAACTTTGGAGATGCAGGTAGGCAGTTTAAGTTGTCATTGGAGAAAATGTGGACAGCATATGAAAAATTACACTTTGAATAAAATAAAATAAAAACCTTTGTTTTCAGATGATCAGCAGATATAGTCTGTTCTTTTCATTTATGGAATGCAGATGCAGGGCTGCAAAGGTGAAAGGTGATTTCTGAATGAAGCCTGCGGGAAGAAAGATGTGATGCAGCAAGTCAACCTGTTTTGAGATTCTCACTTCAAAATTTGGTCGTAAACAGCCAACAAGTCCTTCAATTGAAGCTGTCACATCGGCCATTTATTTGTTTATACTGTTAAATATGACTCAAAAAAATCTTTTTGAAAATTGTCATATTGTGTCCTGAATTCAAGACCAGCATATGTAAACTATTTTTTTAAATTTTTTGAACAATTAAATTTTTTATTTCTATTTTCTTTATGACACAAAAATTCACTGAAATACAAGTACTAATATCAGCTGTTTAGAGAGAAACTACTTGGAGTTACAGCGTCGTAACATGACAACATCTTTTAACAATGCAGCTCTGACTTTCATGGATTGCTGGTTGCCTTAGTTACACAGAAACACAACATGAAACAAAACTATGTCACTTCCTGGTTGGGTTTCACAAAAATAGGGCTGTTTAGGGCAGGAAATCAAAATGACGAAAGTAAGTTGAGAAAAAAATTATCATTAGGGCTAAAATATATCCTTCTTATATGATTATTATGTTTATGGGCATTGTTTTTAAAATCTATATTCAGTCACTTAATAGAGCACTAGAGGTCATTCTTCAAATGCAAATACCCTGTTTTGGCTTGCATGAACAAATGTCATATGTGGGCATATTTCAGAAGAGGAAACACATGATCTAATATTTTTTTCATGTTTTTTTTCAAAACAACATTAGTACACCCACTCTCTCTCTGTGGAAAAAAGCTGCTTTATTTACACTATAATCAAATTGGATATCACATGGACTTTGCTTTACCTGGCAACCCCTCATTACAAAGTATTGTGCAAAAATTGAATGAAAACAAATCTTTGTAAATAATTACATTAATGGTAACTTTTTTTTTTCTCCACCCTGCAAACTCTTCATCAGTGCTACAGGTTTTACTGGTATGATGCTGTGATAAATGGGCGTGTTTTTTCCTTTTTTTGAAAAATATAAATGTGTGTCTGTGAGTGTATCTCAGTGTTGGAGGCTTACAGCTCAAACAGAAGCCACTTTAATCTCTGTCCTTGAGAGTAATCTTGCCTGTGTGCAAAATGGCTCACTTTATCAACTTGGTGGCAGTCTGCCCTGTTAGGAGTCTGGAGGCAGAGAAGGCAGCAGTGACGCTTTCCTGATGACAGCTCAGAAACAGCAACCAGACGATCACCTTCTCCAAAGGCTTACTGAATATCCAGAAAGGACAAGAAAAAGACTCTTTGAGTTTTACTACACTTCAATGTCTGATCCATCTTAAATATCCAGGTATAAAAAACAGCTTATAGATTTGCCAGGCTGCTTGTGTTCTGATGATTGATTAGCTTTTAAGAAAAGTTGGAACTAAATTAGTATCTTTGAAATTTTGCACTGATATTTATCGATCCCTTTTCTGTTGTGTTCCCCATAAATAGCAGTGCTGCTGTTTAGAGTAACATGCACGGATCGTATGTTTCAGTGTGCGACATTTAGAGGAGTTTCTGTGGCTGCAAAGCAAAGTAATGTAACCACTTTAATTTTTGTCCAACAAAATGAAAATAAGAATTACCATTTTATCTTCAAAGAAGCCATTTATATTTACAAACAGTGCAGACCATCTTTTGCATGGCATGCCATCTAGAGGTGCAGAATTAGTACATTAGCCCAGAAAGAACAGACAAAACAGTGGTTAGAAAAGGTGGAGGGTATTAGGTCGGTTACCAACTAATGCTTCTTTACCAGATATATCACCATAATACACTGTTCCTTTAACATGTGCCTAAACAGTATGCATATTTTAGTAAAGTGAATATGATCAGGTCAGCGTAATGAAACACAGTTATGAAATCTATAAGGGTTAAATGAGAGTATCGATACACTTCACATTATCCTGTAGCTTCTACCTTGCTGTCATTCTTTACAGAAGTAATCTTTCATAAACAAACAAAAGCTTGATGTAGTGAGTGGAAAGTGGATCCGTGGTTGCAGAACCGAAACAAAAAAGGGACGACATTTTTTCTTCCCTTGTTTTAGCTCATGGTTGCTTTTATTAAGTAGTTTAAATGCTACATTTTGAAACAACAAAATAAACTTTTCCTGGAAAAAGGAAAAAAAGAGACCTGCCGTTGGATGAGAGGTAGAAGGAAAGAAAATTACTTGGATGAAGTAAAAGGTATTTTCACTTGAAATTATTTGTCCTGGTAAAAACAATAAATAACCTAAAGTTAATCCAGTTATCTTTTAAAACCTACCTTTCCTACCTACCTACCTAAAGAATTTCAGTCTGGTTTCACATCCTTTAAATAACTGGATAAAATTGACTTTCTCCCATTATCTTATTGGGTTTTTCACTATTTGCTACAGTTACACTAATATTAAGTTATTCCTGCATTCAGAATTGTGACATATTCATTAAACTTATTTTCAATGAAAATGTTTTATTCTAATTTCCAAGGTGCTGTTATCATTTCGTGTGCTTTGTTTTTTGTAGTTGCAAGGCTCAAAGGAAAATGGAAAACAGCCTGGATGTGGGATGGTGCCAGCAACTGTGACAGCACCGTCACTGAAGCTCCAGAGGGGTTAAGTATGAAAGTTGTTTAATTGCCAAAGTGAAATTGAGCAACAGCAAGGGGATGATTAGCTTAGCTTAAAATAAACATTGGAGAAAGCTGGAGGAGATAACCTGGCTTTGACAGAAAATAACCTTTTCAATCAGGTCCAAAGCTCAGAAATTAGCAGATAATGTCCAATAATGAAACTGGGGGTGAGGAAAATGAGGAGAAAAGTGGAGAAAAAGATGTCTTTGAAAAGGAATGACTGTTTTATTATTTGTTTTTCAGCCCAGTTGGTGTTTTTTATGATTTCTTGTCTTACAAACTATTATTTTAAGAAAACACATCTTTAACAGTCACTGTAATAGTCACTTATAAATTGTAAATAAAGGTCAGGTTGCAGATTTCACTGCTTGTGGAAAAGTTACAGCTCACATGTGAAACTCAAAATGACCCCCCTCCCCCCAAAAAAAGAAAAAAACAACAAAAAACAATCAAACAAAGTATGTAGAACGTAATCGTGACTCATCTTATCTGTCAATTAACACATGACAAGATTACATGGCGTAGACTTTAATTATTTATCCCCTGCGGCCTTAATGACTATACCTTTTATTGTTGTTGTGCAGGATGTATTTTCTCATTAACATTTACATTTTCTTTGCTATAACTAGCTCAGCATAAATTCTGTGATTTCAATTTTTCTGCTTTCAATAGTTATTTTTTTCCCTCAATCTTCCATGTATTTTCACATTTTGGGGTATTTTGGAACTCAACCTTTTTTCTTTATTTTCCATGGAGTTTGCCCTTTTGAAAGGGAAGGTATTACCCCCCAACCCATAGTTAAACATAATGGTGCTTGTTTGTACCTTTAAAAGTACAAATTGTAATAATGTGGTCTACTTGCCTGCAGCTTAGGTTAGTCATTAGCCTCTCTGTGTCTTACACTGTGAGGCTAAATTGGGTTAAGGAAAACACACACACACACAACCAGGTTGAAAAACAGTGGAGGGCAGCCTTTAAATCAGGTCACCGGAGGCGGAGTGTGTGCAAGATGCGCCTTTGGAGCAGATTGCTATCTGCTGGCCTGTATCCCATAACAACCACCTTCCAAAGGCAGCGGACAAGAGCCCAGTGTGGACGCCCCTGTGGTCACCCTTCATAACCCCTTTTTGAGGTTATAAGGAGTTTGATCAAGGGATCTGCCACCTTCCCAACCCTCAGTCAAACAAACTGCATGCTTCTACATTTCTGGGGCTCCCCCTGTGGGTCCTTTTTTAAGGCTGATCCCAATTACACAGCACTGAAGCTGCAGAGAGGGTGTGTGGCTCCATATAGGATCTAAAGTTTTTTTTTTTTCTGTGATTGCATCATGACTGCATTCAAATAAAAGGGAGGATTTACATGTGAGGCAATGTTATGCCAACCCAATGATTTATAAATGAGAAAACACAAGAACTCCTGATCAGAGTAAAGATGAATCATATTCACATTTAAAATTCTGTCTCAGGTAGGATCTTCTTGTTATGATATTGAGACAAAATTAACTGTACAATACGTAAATGTCATAGTGAAGCCTGGTTCAATTTAGAGAAAAAAAGCAAATTGCAGAGACAATTAGGTTGACATTCATCTGGTGTTTATTTAGCTGGAGCTATTTGTAGGCTTCCAGGCTGCGTATTGTCCACCACTGGGACATGATGGAGGAACAAGGGACCTTTTGAGGGTTGAACATCTGTTGTGAAAACATCAGTCATCATCACTGCTGCAAACATTTAAAACTGCTTTGCTCTCTTTGTAATGATGAAGGGATGTTTGAACACAAGTGTTTCACGCTCTCCACCTACGTCACACGCGTCATGTTTATGACTAAAAGTGTCATGAGTATTATCAGTTTAATTTTCACTTATGGTATCGCTCCATGCATTTATTGATGTACTGCCTGCTCACTTCGTAAGAAGTTACACTTAATATGACTTGTGACTACTTTCATCTTTTTGGCAATCCATGAAAGATTCTGCAAGTTGGTGAGGCAGAATGATGAATCTTGATGGATTTTGGACACACTGAGCATAAGCACCAAAACTGAAAAACATTCTAGCTTAACTGACTCATATCCAACACCCCATCAAAGTGAAGAGGCAAAAAGCTTTCACATTCTCCACACCCAAATTTAAGTTGCACGTAAATGCTGCTGTATCTGTATATATCTGAACTGATATTGATTCTGCAAAAGAGAGAGAGAAAAAAACACATTTTCAGTGATGATTTTCCTTTTTGTTTGGCATCTTGATGGCTATGCCTCCTCTCACCAAGTAATTCACTGAACTAGAAATCTGAGGTACTAGGCCAAACATGACAAGATGCAGGAAAGAAATCATTTTTTTTTAATACATTAGAAATTAAATAAAAACCCATGCACAACTGCAACACTGTGGACTTTCTTAATCACAATATTCAGCTAACTGTGATAAATGTTCACTCTAATTGCAGGAGAAAATACCAGCTGCAGTAACGGTTCTGTATCCACAAATGGACAGCGTTGCCATTGTGCTATATTTTCTTCATTGCAAGTGAGAGTGTAATGGTCAATTAATTCATTAATTTTAGCCAAAGATGCTGTATCTATCATTGAAATGGATTTTCAGGAATATTCCCAGCGGACTGCTTCATAGTTGGGCAAAAGTGTCCTGGTACAGAGAAAAGGCACCTTTGACAATCATTATGCCAGATAGCCTGATTGACATGTACAAGTTTAACTTTCTATAGCTTTCACTGTGCAGTTTGGATGGAAGATACCACCTGCAGCAATTCACAAATTTTCTGAGGTTGTTTCTAGGTTGCCTTTGTAAAAATAAAATAAAATAAATGTCTTGCCATTTTCACAAGTTGTTTTGGTTCATTGCTATCGCATGATAAAGTTTTACAAAGGAGAAAATAGATGGTTTAAGATCCGAACAGACAGAGATTATGTTGGAGGGTGATGCAACCTTGTGAAACTGAAAAATATACTTTTTTTTAAAGGACAAACCAACGCAGAACTGGCTGGACAAATTACAGAAAGCAATGATGACGATGATCAATCTGGTATTCAGCGTTTTGCCGCAGGCTTCCAACAAGTATACCGATTAATCAGTATAAGATCTAGTGCAATTGTTTTTTTTTTGTATATTTATTATGGAAATTCAATATGCTGTATTGCAGCTGCAATTTAGTCTATGACTAAATAATGACTAAAGTTGTTTAAAGAGTATTTCAATTATCAAGTTAAGCTTCGTGGCAAAATTTTGGGGAGCAGGAAGAAACTCACTGACAAAAGAGAACTTTGTAGTCTTCTGTTTGCAGAAAAGAAAACCCTACTGTTCACTGACAAAGAAACCAGCATGCTGTTTTGATTGAAGTCAAAATGAGCCTTATTTAAGCTCTATTAATATGGTAAAATCATCAGGATTGAATTTATCCCACTTCTTCCACACTGAGAAGAAGTGGGATGGTCTTGGAATTGAAATTCATAGCTAAAATTGGTCCCTCCAGTGCTGACTGTAACTGAATCTATACAGGGACTGTAGGGTTGAGTTTACTACAATTGCTCACCCTAAAGCAAAGGTTTCATGTTAGACCAACTTAGACAAGCAGCACTGCAGCCCGCTCATAGATTTGCCTCTCACTTCAACAATCACATAGGACCCACACATTGACTTACCACCAAGGAAGGTGTTATTCATAAAGGAAGAGCAAAAGGAGACAGTCATTGACAAACAATGAGAAACACAAATCAATATGATGACATGCTGTCAAACAAAAGGTTTTCAGTGATGTTTGTGTAGTTGTGCAGTGAAGCGAGGAGAAAGTCAACAGAGGCAGTAAAAAAGGTCCCATAAGAGCCAAAGCGTGTTTGAGGACCACTTTCTTTGTTTATCGTGCCTTGTAAAGTATAGGTTTTACCTTTTCTTCATTGTACTTAATATGAGAAAACATTGGGTCTGTTCAAGTATATATTTTTACTCAGGAGTTTGTGTAGATACACAGATAAAACAAATGAAAATTGTGAGGCAGGCAGTGAGAAAAACTAACACTTCCACCGCCTTCCATGGCGAGTTAGGGCTTCAGGGGAGGTGATCATTAGGAAAATGGGAGAGTGGGTGCAGGATGCTGGCTGAGAGATGGATAACTCCGTTAGACACAGCAGACAGGGCTGCAGTGAAGGTAGTAAACAGGTCAGACCCTTGTGGGCATCTCAAACATAGAGAGCTGCAGTTATTGGTCCACTCCCCAAGTAATTAAGATTAATGAAAAATTTTATAGAAAAGAAACCGCAAAAGTGTCAGAGTTTATATCAAGATTTAATAGTATACCATTTCTTTGATTGTCTTTTGTTATACTGGGGCTTATTTATTAACTTTTTTATTATATATTAACACAGCCATTGAAAACAATATATTTTCAAAGACTAAAGAAATCATACTGAAGGCCATACTGAATCCTTTTTTCCATGCATGAATCCATATAGCTACTAATGTTTGGATCTGGGGAGCAGTAGTCCTTGCAATATTTGAATAGCACTGAATCAAAGTTTGAACTGAAAATAAAAACCTGATAAAATGAACCCCGTGCATACTGTCCAATGGTTTCCAAATATTCACACAATACAAAGAAATGTACTTCAAAAACTCTGGAACTGTAGCATATTTTTGCATAATGTAAATTCAGTGTCAGTTATGCACAATAAAAAGATTTTTGCATGTATTTCTTTGTGTAATTAGATTTTTCTGTGGTGCCTGATATCTGAACAATATCCAGAGTGATATGAGAGAATGCTGAGGAATTTGAGTTTTCATATATATTTGACTCATGGGGATTTATGATCTGTCAGACTGTCCCTGATATGGGAGATCATGGATGTATAAAAAAAGATGATGGTGATGGCCCCCTAAAGCCGTCAGAATATTATAACCAAAACAGAAAATGATATGGCAGGAAGTATTGTGGCTTTAAGATTTAGAAAAAAAAAAAGCATTAGGTGTGATTTCCTCAAAGCCTCATCCTCCAGCCACATTATTTTTTCTTTTTTTGAATCCTTCTTTGAAGTGATCACATTTCTAACTGTTCACACATTAGATAATGCATCTATATGCAAACATAAGTATTCCCACAAAGACAGGGACGCAATCTGAGTCTATATACATTTTCACTGAAACAGATTTAAGAGCTGTTTTGGGGCTTCAAGTTAGATTTTTGGGGGTTTAGCTCAGTTTATTTTGAAGTTTGATTAGTTTTCCTTTTTCTTACATTAGACTCCTATCCTGAATGCAAACAAAACCTGTAACTGTGTGAAACATTGTACTACTCCGTGAATCACATCTTGAGGTAATGGCTAATTTAGTAAGCTTAGCTTACTATTTTCCAGTTATAAAAACAGAAACTCCTAGTACTCCATAACAGAAGTCAGTCCAATGCAGGTTTCCTGTCAGATCTCCCTCTTTTTGGTGCAGATATGTTGAAGGGGAAGTGAGAGTAGTTTGTAATGGTTGAAGCATCTAGATGACATGTACACCTGTTAGAGGGAAAATTCCTCTAGTGCTGATGACACAGTCCAATGCTCCAAGAACATTTAGCTCCAGCACATAGTCCTCCAGGGTCATGACCCACATCAGTTAGAGAATCACAAACGCCTCCCTCTCCATTAAGACAGTCACCACTCTCCTGTGACTATCAGGATGTGGTGGAAAAAAACTTGCGTCCATCAGTGCAAAGCAGCGTGTCCCATAAAAAGTCACATGGGAAGACCATGGTTGGCCCAGAACTACAAATTGCTCCACCTGACCATTTAAATCAGCTGTTGGTGGCCTTTCCTACTTTTGGCTGGTGTGCTGCACAGCCTCTGTTTTTTGAAAGTGGAGCGATGACAAGAGTTTGCATCCTCATTATGCAGTCAGTATGCTTACCCCATGATTTACAAGGACAATATTGGATGAGGTGGCCAGGTTGTCTGCACCCTCTGCAAACCACTGAGGGTAATCTAAGCTGCTGTTCTCTCCACAATGCGGAGTGAGTGAACCAATAGTGTCTGGATAGGCGGGTTGTCAATCAAAGATGCCTGGAGGAAATGGTCTTAGCCAGTGAATGATGTGGGGATACTGTCGTGAACAAGCACCTCAAGTTTCAGAATGTCAGAACAAAGCAGACAAGCAGCGAAGCATAACTATTTTTAGAGCCTCAACTTTGGAATCATATTCACTGCTGTCTTTGGGGCTTAGTAGATGCTGGCTTGACAATGCCTCACCACCAGTAAGGCATACTACCAGCACGGCTTGTTCCACTGAGGATCACTAACTGTACAAGGCCAGACTAGGTGTTAAAACTATACAGAGGATACTATATTGTCTTGCCATTGTATCTAGGGATATTATTTCACATGTGGGAGAACAGAATAAAGCCAACCTTTTAAATCAAGGAAAAATAAAAAATGCACAGACATGTTACAGTATCTTTTATATATATACAGTCATCATTTAAACTCACAGCTATATAATGTTGTAAAATGCAAAAGACAGAAAAATATGTGATAAAGATTACATATCACAGGCATATATATTCATATAATTATTACCCCAAGACTCAAGTAAGTTATTAAAAATGCAATTATCTAAACTCTCAAATTGCTGTTTTCAGCCTGGCACATTGATGAACATACCGCTATACAGTTATATACCTGTTTGGAAGATCAACAAGTAAACAATTCTATATGTTGCTTGGAAAATACAAAATTATCCATAAACTTACTCACACTCTCTGCACAGCTGTTTTCACTTGTCCTGGTTGACATGAACACCAGCGGCTAGTAAGAGGAGTTCAGTGAGCATACGGTGCGTTTTGAAATTCAGTGCATACTAACAGGAGATTTGCTTTCTTTTAGCTTTTAAAGGCATTTGATGACTGGCAAGTGCAAATACTGCAGGAATGTGGGTGGAAGAAATCTCTGTTGTTGATACATTGTAAGAGAAATTATACACAACACCCACAGAGAACCACACAGATATCAGCCGGTTTTTTACCATCTGCTGAAAAATGATTTAGAAAGCTGCACTAAAGACATCATAAAGATGTAGGTTTTTAAATTATATTTCTAAGAATAAATCAGTATCTTACCCTTGATGCTGTATTATTGGATACAGTAGCTTCTTTCATTAGCTTTCACCATATTTGCTGAACTGTTCTCTGAAATAATTTTTATAACTGCTTGTCTCCATTTTATGGCATGAGGACACAGTGGGTCGCAGTGAATAAAATTGCATTTGTCCTCACTCAACAGAATCTTTATCAATCTATAAGGACATACCACATATATTTTACATTTAAAGTAGCAGCCTTTGGGGGTGGGTGCCTTCTCACTCTTGAGAAAGACAAAGATAAGAGATAATCAGCTCCTCCCAATATTTTCAATCTCTCAACCCTCTGCGCTCCTTGATACACTTTATTGTTTACCAAGGGAAGTGATCCATCTAAACCTTGGAGAGATGACATATAGGAGAAAAACAAGGCCAATCTACTAAGCTTATGGGAAAGACTCCGGACTAGGGTAAAATAGAAATAAAATATACTTTTGCTTGATGTTTTACACAATACAAATATGATGAAAAATTGTTTATGATGATGAAAAAGAGTTTGTATGCTATTGTCAATTATAAGTATAAAGTTAAGTAAAAATGTAATCTGTATGTGCTATAGAGGCTTGACTCACCAGTACTTGACCGCTTCCTCCCAAGAGCTCCATGTTTTCTGGTTTTCTTTAGTAAAAAAAAAAAGTGAGGAACATCCTTGAATAGAAAAATAAATAAATAAATAAAAAATATATATGTATATATTTAAATATATATATA
>JAOXYM010000017.1:11508850-11520276 GCA_028567055.1 Leptatherina wallacei
GTTAATATACCGCCCCAACACCGATACACACGTTTTAACTTGAAAAAGTGCAATTTCCGGGTGATGACTCCTTTAAGGATTCTTTACTATTGGGAGATGGGGATCATTTTGCCATTACAGCTTGTAATTCAACAGATAATGCCAAGAATCATTGGCACAAAAAAGAATTCCAAGATGACATCATGGTAGATGTTATAATACAACATTGTTTGTCCCGGATCATGTTGATATTCTGGATCTGGTGATCCAGAAGGTTCAAAATATAGGGGGTACTGAGTGGGCTGTTGGGCCTTTGGGATTTTTCTCAGGTGACTGACCATATGTCTTAGTGGAAGTCTGCGCTCTCTGAGTGCTTCTAGTTATGTATATGTTTAATGAAGTGGGCATGTCACATAGATATGTTTAGGATTAGTTTTTGGGGCATGAATGGAAACTGCAGCCTCCGAACCAGCATGAAAAATATTGAAAGTTGACTTGACAGAGGTTGTCTTGAAAACAAGTCGACTGTATTTTGAAAAGTAAGACACTGTGGTTGGACTTACTACGGTTCGTTGCCACCTTACGCCACATTATAGAGTGGAATCTCACTGATATGGCTGGTAATGTAACATATTGACAAATGCCAAAGCCATTTGCATGAACTTGAACCAAGTTAATGTGTACATATGAAACTGTCTTAATATGTGTGATTGTGATCGAGGAGATCAGACAATTTTTTTTTTTTTTTTTGGCAAAAAGAAATTGGCAAAGAAGACTTAAATTTAAGGTGGATTCTAACTTCTTTTTCTGGCATTTATTTTTTGTTTGTAAAAGATATCAAACCATTTTCTGCATTAAGGAACTGTAGAAAAATCCTATCAACTGTGGAGAATACCAAACAAAATATACCCGCAACTGGAGTCTGACAAAGAAATGTTCTAAGCAGAAATATAAGTAAAACAAAGTCAAAGAACAATCTTTTCTTTCCCCATGCTTGTTGGAAAGTAACCATCTTTGAATCAAGGACATTGATTTGTGTAATATTTCCAATTTTTGTTATCAGGCCAAAATTCCTGTATTATTTGTCCAAGATATATGCTTTTTCCCCCACTAATGCTGCGTAGTATGCTTTAAATTTCTTTAACTTTTTATTTGAAGAACTGCTGTCATTGTCCTGATCAAATTTAGAGTTTGGTAAACATACAAGCAAGCAAAAGTAGTGAAAATATCCTTTAAATAGCCTTAAAGCCATTTGGAGCTGTATGATGGATGTGAATAGCTTGGTGAATTCCGACCATATGTGTTGAATAGAGCAAGAGTCAACATAAAGACCTCTCAAGTACAAGGAGGAGCTGCAGGGAACACATATGTAAAATTTCTAAATCATATTCAGTATCAGAGATTTCATGTATTTTCATTAAAGTAACTGTCTACTCCATAAAATCCTTTATAGTCTGCCTGTTGGCCCTGCAAGTATGAATGACATGCACACTGGTTTGTGTCACTAGAATACATTTATGTTGGGATGCAGTGTTCATATCTAAATAAAGATAAAAAGGCTATAAGTTATTAGATTAATTGAATCAGTAGTTGATACTGTAGGCACATCCACCACTCATTTGCATCTGATTGGTCAAAGAATCTACCAGCAAGAACAAGTAGGCTGAACAAATTTAGCAGTAATGTTCTGACTCAATTATGCATGGATTTGAAGTTAACTGGGCATAATTTTTCCTTATCTTTAATTTAAAATGAATTAAATTTGGGATAAATGAACTAAAGGATCCGACAAGCTTTGAAGGTGACCTTCTCATTTCATCGCCTCAGCTTTCTGCAAGGAAAGACCTTTGAGGAATAATGAAAGAGAGAACACTTCTAAGATAGCAGACGTCTAAAGAATCTATTGTTATGACAGAGAATAAATTTACAATAAATATAAAAAAACCTGTTTTGCATAGCCTGATACATATCTCATTGAGCAACCTACAACCAACATTTCACTTATACTGTACTTTGCATATACAAGGTAAAATCTCTGAGAATGCAATGTCTTAGATGTATATCATTATGTTCTTGGTGGGTTTGAAAGATAACATTTTATGACACAGACTTTTGCATTTTCATCCTCAAATTGGGTTCTGTGACAACTTTGCTGCCTTTGGGGATATTGGAATCCTGCACTTTTTTAATCACCTTGATCTGGAATTATAGACTGTTCTTGGCAAATAGCTGTGATCCCCTCAGAATATTCAACAATTTACATCACATTCTGTCTCATTCATTCATTTATTTATTTGTGATGTGAGCAGTTAGTTATCTTTATCATCTCTGCTTATAAGCTTGGATTTGAACACGACACAACTTTCTGCTCCATAGTCCCACCCTGTTTTATTATGTTGTACAGAAATCCATGTAAAAAATATGGTGATGAATTTGTAGTAATGAGTATTTATCAACTAATTTCTTTTCATACACTCCATGGCTTTGGAGTGTGGATTTAGTTCAGGAGACATTATTTGGAGCAAGTGCAACAGAATTTTTAACTACACACTAGAGGCAGCAGGGGGCATGATGCTGGAGCAAACAACCACACACACTCACTCTTCGGGTCAATTTTGAATCTCCACTTAACCTAGCATGCATGTTTCTGGACTGTTAGAGGAAACTGGAGTATAACCCACACTTCCCTGGAGAGAACTTCTACAAAGAAAATGACAGAAAAGAATCTTTGGCCCAAATATGGGCTGTAACTGGAACATAACTGCCAAAAGTGATCCATATTAGAGCCAAATGTGTCTTGGCTCAGTCAGGATTGGAACAGAGAGTCTTCTGTCTGAAATGTGGCAGTACTAACCACCATGTCTCTGTACAGCCTGGAAATGGATGAAGTCCATTTCCTTGATGCCACCTGTAGGGATACTTAGCAGGATGCCACTTGATCATGTAGATATTACAATGAAATCATAAGCATGTTCACAGTATGGTCAAATGAACACAATTGTTAAAACGAAAAACATAAACAAAGCAAAACAAAAACCTAACATAAAAGTAAATCTAGCTGATAAATTTATTGATGATTACACTCGTGCTGATTTGTGTTAAAGAAAAGTTATCATAATTAAGGGAATAACTTTGTTGTCTGTTAAAATATTTTAGTGTTTCAGTAAACTGACATTTTGTTACAAAAGCATTGTACTGAATATCAGCTGAACTGGTGCTTCAAAATTTTGAGTTAGTGCTAAAAATTTCAGTGGGGAGATCAAGTGCTACTGGTAGAAAATCCTCTGGAGCCCGACAGTCTACAGTTTGCTATTTTCTGTAGTGTTATTTTGGAGGTTGTAGCTGGTGGAGGTGCAGCAGATTCTATCAGAACTAAAAGCATTTACAATGTTTTGTTCCCCAGAAATAAAGTGTCAGAAACAAAGTGGAATATCACCTCTCATCACATTTATCTTTTAGTTTCTGGCTGAATCTAAATGGAGAACATTCTTTTCCATCTCTCTTTTTTTTTTTGGGGGGGGGGGGCATGAACACTCCTTCCTTTTATTACAGACTGATTCACATGGAGACATATTTTTTCGTACAAATAGAAAAAGTTATTTTGTGGAAATATGATTACATGGGGCCATGATTGTTATAAAAAAAAATTAAGTGTGAATCAAATATACGGAGGGACAGGAATCAAGTGATCAGCTTGGAGAGATGGACCACATGGAAGCATAATAATAATAATACTAATAATAATTACTATCAGCAGTACTTGCTCTGGAGATGCTGCTGAGAATTTGTAAATACTTTTCTGATGAGGTCAGGTCCTTATTATAATTACTTGTTTCTCTAAATACACAGCTGGATAGTAATAACAGGAATCTTAATTAGTAAATTAAAAATCACAAAAAATCATCAGGGACAGAATAATAGTTTCATTAAACACAAGTCAACAATTTAAAAAAAAAAGGATTAAACTTTCAGACATTAATATTAGGAAAAACAGATGTACTGTTTTATAGCACTTTTCCCTCTTTAATCTGTTCTTAAACACAATCTGCAATAGAGAGATGAGACATTTTCAGTAGGACTGTGTATGTCAATCTTTGTTTGCAGATTATTCACATTGTCACCAAGCACATCGCATTCTAAAGTAAAATACTTGTCAGTGCTGATTTAAAGAAGCCTTTCTATTCCATTTGAAAACATTAACTTAACAGGGACTGTCCAGTATGACTTTAATTGTGCCACAGTCATGCAGACAGAGTAATCTGGAGGTTCCCAACAAAGCCAACCTTTATTATATTACATGCCATTTAATTAAGGTGCTTAAAACACCCAGTAACAATAACTGTGGAGAGAAACTAGGGATTATTTACTGGTTTACATTCCCTGCTCAATATTCTTGGCTAGTACCTATTGTTACAAAGTAGTGAAGCCCAACTGTAACAAGGATGCCTTGACCTAGATTTAGTCTACAATGTGCCAATAAGAGGACAATCAAATAGCAAAGTAGAACTACTTTTAAAGGTGTGACAAACGGTTGTACGGTCCACTAAACTGCAAGCCCATTGCTCAGGCAGGTTTAGCCTGGTAGTGTCCCCTCATCATCCAACTCAACAGCCATGCCCCTGGCTTCCAAGGGCAGTGGGTCCAGTTTAAAGGAGAAATTGGAGGAAGCTCTGGACCTCCTATCTTAAGTACTTGGAAAATTCAAACAGGTCTTACCATGCAGTAATATTGATAGGTTTTCAATGTAGTGAGTCCCTGGGACCCGCATGTGGTAATTTGAGTGGGTCCCTGGGAATTTCAATGGGTCCCCCCAAAAAACTATTTCTTTCTATATCTTATATTCTTCTGTTGCTTAAATTGTAGGGTTAACTCCTTTTATTGTGGTATGGTATGACATGGTAATGATTAACAGACAAATTCATGTATGTATATAATTTTAAAACAAAATTACAAATCTGAAAAATTTATTACAAAACAACTGTCAGAGTGTGTCAGCTCCTTTACCATCAGCCAGGGGATGAACCGGGAGAAGTGATGATGAGCCCCGGAGGAGAAGTTTGCGCTTAAATGGAGGGGGAAGCATTTACCAGTGGAAGGAGGTTTTGCTCCAAAAAAAAGGCATGGATCTTTAGAGCGAAGTTGATCATAAAAATAATAAGTTAACAACAAAGCCCCAATTATAGTCTGCAAAGTGTAACAGTGTTCATTGGAGGTCTCTGAACAAATAAGTTGGATTGGAATATAACTTCGCTGCCTAGAGCAGCTGAAAAAAATTCTAAAATCAGCCGAAGTTGTTTCAGGAATTGTCATTGTGAAGTTATCAACTGAATTTAAATAAAGGCCACACATCAACATTATTTATCAAGTTGGAACATTTTCTAAGTTTATCTGTAAACCGATTCTGATTTGTTTGTTCCACCCATGTGGTTAAAAGAGGCGTTTTCACTGAACAAGCCGTCAGATCTGAGCAGATCAACCGGCTGATCGCCGTTTTAAATGGAGTGAAAACTCCTCCTACTCGGCTGCCTGCTGGGTAGCCTGGGTGGTGAATGGTCTGGACTCAGTGGCATGACATAAAATGGGGTCTCATTGGAAGCGGGATGTATCTGGGATAGAGTCTCGTCTGAGCATAACAAAATGGCGACCGCCATTCAAACTATTTTTCATCACTGCCACCAGAGTAGAAACGTGAGTTTACTTACAATGAAGTTTGTTTAATTATTAATTCATTGTTGGCTAGTCGGTTTGGTAGCAGCAAAACTAGCATGTTGAGAGTGATACTGTGTGTACAGGCATCACCTCTGCACGTCTCTTAAGATTCGCAGAGGGTTGACAGCGCTTGTCTGGTCTGCTGTCAACAAAGTTTGTTTTGCTAGTTACTGTGATTTTAAACATGAGTTGTTCACAATATAATGTTTTTTAAAGGGAAAAAATGAGATGTGTTCCTAACTGCGTCCTTTCAGATTTTTATGCATCAAGAATGCAGGAGGCATGCCTGGGAACATCACTGCCATGGCTGCCATTTAGATAGGGATCATTTGACTCAGTTGGGAAGGTTCCTGAGGAAAATATATTATTTGACCAGACCCGTTTTCTCTCATTGACACCACTTCAGAAACTTTTAGAAAATAGAATTGATTACAACCTTCCATTACCTCTCACAATATCTGCAAATCTGCGACTACTGGGTCAAATGTTGTGGCTTGTCTGCAGTTTCCCTTTGGTAGTAATACAGTTTTTTGTTTGTTTGTTTTTTACATTTTTGATGTTGTGCTTGTCAAATCTTTGGGATCTACTCATCTACAATAGCACATTGATCCACTAGATAATAAAGTATAATCACAATAATACAAATAGTATAACTTTTCTACTTTCAGAATATATAAGGCATGCTCTAAAGAAACAGTCATTTAAAGTGGTTAAACCTACTAATGATATTTTGACTGTAACAAACTGAACAGCCAGGCTAAAAATAGGGCCAAACAGAATCTAAAAAACAAACAAACAAAAAAAAAAACCTTCATACTCAGACTTTAATTTAGAATCACCAGCTAAGCTAACATGCATGAGGAAGCTAAACTAGCCAGGGAGAACCTGACTGCATGGGGAGAGCATGCAAACCAAGCCAAGACTTGGACCAGGAACATTTTGCGACAGCGCTGACCATCACACCTCTATGTAGTCCATGTGAAGAACCTACAAGCAGTTATTGTCTTACCTACATCAGACAGCAGTCTGATTGGTCTCACTTGGAATAATCAAAGAAAAATCCAAAACCAATCCTGAGCTAAATCAATATTCAGAAGAATATTACACAACTCTCACCTGTGTTAATCTATTTGAAAAAGAGACTACTTCAATTTAGATTACAACATGTGCATTATTTCTTTGAGCAATAATTTGGGTTTAGCATAATTTAACAATATTATGACATAAGTGAAGACATTGCAAACAAAAAACATATTATTTCTATAGAAGAAAGTAACCTGCTAGACTACATTACAACAATGAATTTTTGGTGTTTGAACCAGAACATGCAAACAGTTTATTTTTATTGCACCACTTCATGCCCTCTGGCTTATGAACTGGTTGATACTGTAATAGATCCTCCAGAAAGCTCCTGTGAACATTACAGTTTGTTGTGATTAGAAAACTCTACACCACAATAATACATTTTCAAAATATTCTTAAGAAGTGTGGGAATCTTATTTTGGGATGGTTTCAAGGATAATTAGCCACCTGAGTTTAAACATTTTTGCATTAAAACATGAGGATAAGACGATGCAAAATCAAAATTGACTGTGTAGTGAGCAAACTTTGAATTAAACCTAAAAGAAAGCAGGAAACAAACAAACAAAAGAGAGAAAGAAATGGAGAACCCTGGGGTTTTTCAATGTTTTGTTTAGCATTTTCATAGCACAGAGCTGATGATTCTCAGTTTTATAAAACATAATCAGTGTGAAATATATTTTCCTAAAGCAAGAGCATTACAGCAACATGAATACATGTTTTCTCCAATTTGTACATAAGACTGCATTTGTGCCTCGTGAGACGGTATTATCTTATTAGGTTTGCACAAAAATTACTTGTTTTTGGATTATCTAAAATCATAGACTTATGGGACAACAGGGACTCAAACATCAGTAACTAATGCGATGGGAGTCATCTCAGGAATTATTACAAATATTATTATATTTATATCTTGTTACAGAATTTCTCACAGCCTCAGCAAGGCACAGTTTTTGTGACTGTTTGTAGTCTGTCAAGCACGGTACTGCTTTTATTTTCGAGCTATGTGAGGGCAAATAAATTTGAATATAAATTTGCTACATTACATATGAATAGGCTTCCAACTATTTGAAAACTGCATAATGACTGGATTGCCTGGTCTGGCTATGTTTAAAAAAAAAAAAACTTGTCACTTTAATAAGATGTATCACTTCCTGTACAGATTAAGGCAAATTTACTTTTGTATTCTTTCCAGGTAGGGAACAGCTCATGAGCCATTTGCTTCTTTTCTAACTCTCAAGCCAAAAAGGTGTCTCATAACTGACAATGATAGTGTGGTAACTGGTAAACAAGAAATTCATGCCAAAATCCAATTTATATAAAATATGTTCCTCTTAGATAAAAGTGGAACTTAGACAAAGCAAAGCCAGTCTTAACAGATATTCTCTTGCCAGGCTCTTTCACTACAAAAGACTCTTTACCCCCAACGACACTAGCCTAACCTGTACAGCTAGATTCACCAAGCATTTGCGAAAGGCAATACCCACATATCCAAATCAAAATATAAAGAAATGGTATGGAATAAAGAGGTATTATATGGACTAAGTCTTGTTGTTGTAGTTGTTACTGCATAACTCTATCATTGTAATTAATTATTGCAAGCTTATCGATTATGTAAACTTAATAATGATAATTACCATATTGGTATTGCTATTATTATTATTACCACAATTGTTGGCTGGATGATTATCACTATATAGTTCTGTCACAAAAATGTATTCAGGAAATATATTGATTGTATATACGTATTATTACTATTGTTTTATTATAAGATGATGTAATGCCTAGTAGTTAATGATGATTGGGATTATGGTATAATGACAAAAAATTGTTGTAAATTACAGGGCTGGGATTTCAAACTTTTGCATTTTCTTTTTTGGTTTTCTTTTTTTATCTCTACTTTTGTTTTTTATATTTTATCATTATCTTAAAATAAATAAATAAATAAATAAATAAATAAATAAAAACCAATCAATCAAAGATTATAGGATTAAAAAATAGCCCACATCAAGGCTCCTTTGCACACATGGTAATACAAATTCAATTTCATAATTCAATTAAGAGTACAAGTGGCACTTCTCAAGCAATATTCATAAAAGAATAAATCAATGACTTGGTTTTATTTGTAGTGCTCATCCGTCATCAAGTTGTGTTTTAACAAGCCTCGATCAGATAAAATCAATCCAAGGATGTTATAATGATCAATAATACCACTGACACATGATTCATGGGTGGAAAGTGGACAGAGGCTGATAGGTCTTTGATTTTGTTTGGTTTCTGTATTTCTTGTGCACTTGTGTCTTTTACGTATGTCGGGTCAGTTTTATATTCATTATTTTCTCATTTGTTGACATCCAAAGTAAATGACATCATACAGTTCTCATAAGCTTACATACCCTGGCAGAATATTTTTTTTAAAGATTTTTCAGAGAATATGACTGATAAGAGAAAACTTTTCTTTCACTCATGGTTAGTGGTTAGTTGAAGCCATTTATTGTCAAACAACTGTGTTTAGTCTTTTTAAATCATAATGACAACAGAAACTACCCAAATGGTAGTCCAATGATCAGAAGGTTGGCGGTTCGAATCCTGCTACCCAGTCAACTGGGGGGAGAATCATAAAACTGTCATTACCGTCACCACCACTGGCCGTTGACGCATATTGGCAGCCACGTTTCTGTCAGTCTGTCCCAGGGCAGCTGTCTTATGTAGCTTACCATCACCAGGTGTGAATGAATAATTGGATAATGTAAAGCATCTTTGAGTGTCCAGAAAAGCGTTGTATAAATCTAAGCCATTATTATTATTATTATTAATAAAAGTTTACATACCCCAGTTCTTAATACATAATGTGAATTCCTTTAACATCAACGATAGCTTGAAGTCTTTTCTGGCAGTTGTAGCTGATATATTTTTGTTGGTGTACCTACTGCGGTTTGGTTTCAACAGAATCCCTAATTTTTCACTTGTTAATAGAGTTTGAACACTATTAATGGTATTCTCAATTCCTTGGATATCTTTTTATATTCCTTTCCTGTTTTATACAGTTCAATTACCTTTTCTTGCAGATCCTTGAACAATTATTTTGCTTTCTCCTTGACTCAGAATCCAGAAACACAGGTGCAGCACTGGATGAAAGATGCAAAGCTCTGTCAGGACTCAGGAGCCCAGAAACTCACTGACCTTTTATACTCACACATTGATTACAAGTAAACAGATTACAAGTTTCACAACTTTATCAGATATTCTCAGCACACCCTAACAATGGCTACTTTAGCATCCATCTTGCATACTGTCTCTTCTATGAGTAAAAGACAGTCCAATGTCGACTTTTGTCATCAATCCTCTGTTCCTTTCTCTATTTCTTTTCCTAGCTTTCTCCAATAACATCCTCTCTGGTTTTGAAAAATATTGAATCAACCATGGTGTGTGTTCAAAACCGCCAGTGTATTGATATCCCGTTGTTGGCATGTGACGTGGTGTCGTAAAGCGAAATACTGCTGTAAAGTGACATAGCATCCCAGAAAAAAATTGTTATGAGATGCAGTTTCTCACCCTTGGGATGCTGCAGGGCAATGACGGCTCAAGAAATGTGCATAATTAATGATAGTGTATCATAAAAATGAGTCAGAAACACATGTTAGGATCAGAAAGTTACATATTGTACTTTAACTATCAATGACATCAGCAAGAAGAAATTCAGAAAAACTAATTTGTTTCTGGTGGGCTATAAGTAACAAGTGATAAACTAAAGTGCGACTTATGGACAATATGAATGTTTTCAATGTTTTAACAAGATTTTGTCAAGATTCAAACTTGGCAGAAATAACAAAGAGGTAACTATTTGCAAAAATTGTTAGTAAATTATATCCGACAGACCAGCGGTTACTATTATCATATGAAGAGGAGAGAAGATAGAGCCAAAAATATATCCTGTTTCTGGATAATTTTAAAATCATGCCTATGATTTTGCTTTAGTGAAGTTATTATCTTGTTTGTGAACATGTGTATGCTTTCCTTGGGCACATTCCTTTCATCCTCACGTGGCATCATTAACTCAACAGACATCCCTTGTGTAAAGCAGAGAGAGGAAAACTGAGTTCAAGTGAGAAACAGAACGACCTTGCTGTCACTGTCCCACAGCTGCTTATGGAAGAAAGAGTTATGTATTAAAGACTGTACACTTGTCTTCACAGAATTGTATCAGTAAACCTGGAATGATGATCTGAAATGTCAAGCACTTCCCTTATGACTCTGCCTGGCTTTAGGGCAAACACAACAGGTATTTGTTTTTTCTTTTCTTGTCACCTAAAATCAGTTGGTTATTTAATTAGTTTGTTTTGCAGAACCATAATTTGAGGCATTTTAAAGGGTTCTTTCCTTAATTCTATGGCATTTCCACTGTAACCAAGAGCTTAACAAAGTTACGCCCTAAAACTGCCCAAGGAGGTCAAACTTTTGAGATCACTGGTCAATTTCAGGATCATGATTACAGAAATAAACATTTCTGTAGGGTTGAGTATTTCCAGCATCTTATTTCCAACTTTCTATCTAAGTCAGTGGTGTCCAGCTCCAGTCCTTGAGGCAAGGCAAGGCAAGTTTATTTGTATAGCACATTTTCAGGTTCAAGACAATTCAAAGTGCTTTACATAAAACAT
>JAOXYM010000017.1:11528834-11542350 GCA_028567055.1 Leptatherina wallacei
ATGTCCTGCTCCACAGGGAAGGAAAAAAGAAAAGCAAAAAAACAGAACCTAGCAGCCAAGAGCACAGTGAACTCTCTTTATTCACAAGAGATGGAACAAAACACAAAACAAATAAATTAAAAGATCATTCAAATTACAAAGCTTGTATTTGTGTAGGTCCTCATTTAATGACACAATCCCTATTAACAATAATGTTGCTGCTCGCCATAGGTTTTTACACTTTCCTTAGAATTTACATGTTGCAGTTTAAAATATCATTAATAAAGCACTGATAGTTAAATTAAACTATCAGGCATATTTCATTATCAGTGTAAACAGTATTTGTTTACTTAATATATGAATGAAAAGAATATCCACCAAATAGCACCAAATATAATTAGCTTTAAACTCACACCTATTGGCATTTTAGTTATTAAGAGGATACCAAAACTACGTTCACAATAAATTCCTCATCCTTTATACCCTCATCAGCTGCTGGTGTCCATATCCATTTCAGTTAAACATAGTGATGACCTGGCCTGTTGACACATTGGAATGTATCAATAGATCCCACTGACACCTTCAAACCAGCCTTTTATACTGTGGGAACAATAGGCTACAGATGACTATACGGACTAATCAATCAACAGCTCAAAGTGGCATTTTGTTTTTTCGCTCCCCTATTCACCTACCTCATCTGTTCAGTGTTCAGTCACTCACCCCACACACTACAAATGGCCAAGAAGCCAAAGAATATTGAGGTTTTGTGACAGATCTGCCAGTATCTCATCTAGGCTTGTTTTCCTTTCTTCCTTTATTGACACAACATACAAAAATGGCCTTTCCCTATCTGACTCCCCGTCCTCTTCTCCATTTCTCTCCCACTTGCTTTCACTAAGGCCTAATTACATGGTGGACAGAGTAATCGATACAGGAGAGAGCCAAAGTCCCGAGCAGCCAGTGTAAGGACCCTCTTAACTCCCTTCAGTTGACCGTTCTCATACTTACACTTGCACACAAGTAAGTCGTCTTGACTTTTTGCAGACATTAGACCCAGGCTTGCCTATTCCCATGGTGGACTACATGCTGCATAAACAGAGGAAGTGCATTGTGCTTCACTCCTGGGCATATCAAATGTGCATCTCTTGCACAATGATTGGGGAAGCTGTTTCTGTCTCCATGTTACTGATTAACTGTGGTAAATGATTTAAATATAAACAAATTCAGAGTCACATTTGTTTTAGATGTTTTGTGTACTGATAAACCTTGTTGTTTGTATATTATGTCATTGCTGGATTGAAAGTATCAGTAAATGCCACCTAAATACTGCATTTTTGACTTCTGAATCATAAATATCTCAACACCCATATCATTGATGCATTTTTTTACCCACTTTTCCCAACCATAATCCATAGTTTTACCTGCAGTTTGCGTTACGGCAGTATGTCTCAATTACAAAGGAATGAAAACCTCTGTTGAACCCACAACCCAAATTAGAAAATTTGCCTGCAAATGCATTGTCTAAATGGCTCATTGGCTGGCAGAGGAGCTGAACTTCTGAGCCCACTTTGAGGTGGAGCCACCAGATGCAGTTGCACACCTCTTTGAAGCCCACAGCAGTGCCTCCTTTACGGTGGAGGAGAGTGGGCTGAGGCACATGCTGTGGACCGTCAATCCGTGGAAGGCAGCTGGACCCTACGGCATCTCTGGATAGGTACTGAGGAACTGCGTGGACAAGCTAGTTGGAGTTTTCACCTGGATTTTCAACCAGTCCCTGTCCTGGTCCATGGTCCCTCCCTGTCTAAAATCCTCCACCATAGTCCCACTACCCAAGAAACTCCACATTACCAGTCTCAATGATCACTATTAAACTAATTATGAACACCACAACAGTTTGTAATCATCTATGATAAATGTTCGTTGTTTTTGTGAATCTGATAATCGATAAGACAAAAATTACTTGAGAAACCTATTGTTACAGAGTTTCCTCTGACTATTCAAGGATTCAAGAATTTTTTTATTGTCATACCAGTTCACGTTAAACGTTAGTGGTGTGAAATTCAGACTCGGGTCCTGGTATAAAAAGCCAGAATATATAGATAAAAACAACACAAATAGATAAAACAACAAGGGTAAGAAAATATTCAGGAATATATACATATACATATAGGCTGTTGCTGACATCAGCTTGTAAAATACTAAACATGCAAGAAAGGAGATATTCCACCTTGACAGAAGGTGGAAGGGGTGACAGACTACAGCGCATGGCTCGTGTTCAGCAGTCTGACAGCTTCAGGGAAGAAGCTGTTTCTGAGCCTGGTGGTCTTGCTCTGAATGCTCCTCAACCACCTGCCTGAAGGCAGGGGCTGAAACAGTCCATGAGCGGGATGGGTGGAGTCCATCAGGATGCGGAGGGCTCTCTAGTATTACAAACCTCTAGTATTAGTGTTGATGTTGATTCTCAGGTTTCAGCCTTTAACTCACGCTGCTCTGCCATCCTTGATGAGATTGCACCTCGAAGACTTCGTTCCACCCTGTTGTTAATATTACTCCTTGGTTAAATTATGACATCCGCTCCATGCGTCGTAAAAGTCTGAGAGCTGAGCATTTGTGGAAATCAACTAAGCTTCAGGTATATCATCTTTATTTTAAAGATCTTTTAGTTGAGTTTAATTCCAAGGTAAAGACAACCAAAACCGACTGTTTCTCCTCAAATAAGAGAAACCCAAGGGTCATTTTAAACCCCTTAAGTAATATCACTGGTGTGCCACTGCCAGTTTTACCTGTATCCTCTAATAAGGACTGTAATAATTTCCTGTGGTTTTTGTTAACAAAGTCTCCAGTGTAAAAGCCAGTATAGTCTCTGCCTCTAATTCCTCCCAACCTGAACCTCCTGAACGACAACCTATCATTGATCTTTTCTCTCCAGTGTCCATCATCCAATTAACGGATATTGTGCGCAAAATGAAGACCTCTTTTGGTCCTCTAGATATTTTGCCAACAACTTTGTTGAAAAATGTTTTTGGTACTTTAGCTCCATCCCTAATTTCCGTCATTAATTTTCACTGGTCTCTGGTTCTGTCCTGTCCTATTTCAAGTATGCTGCTGTTTAACCACTCCTTAAAAAACAATCTCGACCCTTCGGTTCTTGGTAACTATCGGCCCATTTCCAAGTTACCCTTTACAGTATCTCCAAAGTTTTAGAAAAAGTTGTTGCAATGCAGCCGGTCACTGCGTTGAACAGGCATAGCATGTTTGTCAAATTTCAATCTGGTAATCGTCAATTTCATTTGACTGAAACTCCTCCTCTCAGGGTCTCCAACGACATTCTGATGGCTTCTGATTCCAAGAAATGCACAATCTTAAGTTCTGCTCAATCTCAGGGCAGCTTTTGATACGGTGGATCATAACATCCTTGTGGATAGGCTGAGAGACTGGGTTGGTGTCTCAGGAATTGCCCTAAACCGATTTAGGTCTTATTTGTCTGACAGATCTTTCTCTGTAGTTGTTGGCCCACATAAGTCAGAGTCGGTCCCCCTTTCCTGTGGTGTTCCCTAAGGCTCAGTCCTGGGGCCTATCTTGTTCTCATTATACATGCTTCCTCTCAGGAATATTATCTCTAAATTTGAAGGTATCTCATACCACATGTATGCAGATTACCTAAAATTATACTTTTCATTTGACCCTGATAAGGCTGAACAGATAAATTGTTTGCACAATTGTTTGACCGCAATTAAGGATTGGATGGACAGTAGGTATTTGCAGTTGAATGCTGCAAAAACTGACAGTTTTTGATTGTTGGCCCTGAAAATTTGTCCTGTCAAGTTGTTACCTGCTTAGGGGCCCTCTCTGCTAATGTGTGTACTACCTCTAGAAACCTTGGTGTTATTGATAAATGCATCCGAACTATGACCCGGTTCTGCTTCTGTCATCTTTAAAATATTGCCAGTCTCAGATCAATCATATCTCATTCAGAACTGGAAATGGTCATTCATGTCTTCATCTTTTCACGCCTAGATTATTGTAATTCCTTCTTCACCTGTCTCAGTAAAGCCGAATTAAATCGCATTCAATTAATCCAGAATGCTGCAGATTTAACATAAAAACGAGGGCCAGGAACAGCGTCAAAGGTCTGTAAAAAAGGCTTTATTCCGGGAGCTGGAGAAGCTGCTGCACCACTGTGCGCCGCCATAGCAACGACAGTGACATGACATGACACAACAGCACTATGTTTTGATTATGCAGGGAACTTTAATCATGTGACAGCATGGAAGAACAAAACATGAATGACAGCTTGCAAAACTTTCACGAGACATAATCAATTTATTCTTTGTTTTTCACTCGCATACAAAGCAAAGATGATGTCCATAAGAGGTATAAGAAGTCTGGTGATGCTGATGGTGTCAACTACTGTATGATAAGGTAAATAATGACTGCAAATAAATTGAATGGCCAATTCTTGCTATTAACAGTGAAACATTTTTTTAAATGTTGTAGATTTATGCAAGTCTATGCAAGGTATTCAGAAGTTTTTTTTCTAATACTACACCACTTACAAACTCACATACTCGTACCGTAGTATGTGGTGGCCTCTGCACGGACACTTCACTCTGCAAGGATTTCCCTCAGTTCTTTTAATTTTCTTCGTGTTTGGGCTGCAGCCTTTGGGCAGAGGTGGTACACACACCAGCAAATGACAGTATGCTAGATGGTGAGACTTTAAAGGCATAGTAATTGGTTTTAGCCACCATTTCTTTCTTTACTGTATTCTGTGCAGATGGTTTTTGCCTCATACACACATTCACACTCCCTCTATAGATCAGGAACTTTCAAAAAAATATTGTGTGAGTTATTTTTAATTTGTACTTTTGAGCTTTTTAAATTGCAGAAAACATGTGTCATCCAGGAAACATCTGAAAGTTTTTGCCAGGTTTTTAAATGATGATCCATGAATAATTTTTTTGCTTTTCCCTTAAGTATTGCTGGTAAGCACAGAAATGAACCATTTTGAAAAGCCATTGAACTAACTGGATAAAGGATGTCAATCTGGTACAATATGCCACTTAGATAATCCCTTGCATTTCCATCAAATCATGCTGGAATCTGACTGGATTCTAGCTGTTCATCAGTCCTGCATCTTTAGTCATTTCATGTATTTCATCATGTGTCACATGTTTTAAGTTGGCAAGAGGTCTGGACTAACAATCCCAGCACCTCTTCTACTAAAAAGCCAGCCTCTTGTAATAGATGCACTGTACAATTTAACATTTCTTACTAAAATCTGTAAGAGATGTCTTGATAGGAGCATATCCTGCTCTAAAACATGTAAAATCTCTAAAATCTATCAGCATCAATGATGCCTGCAGAGATGTTCAGGCTGCCAATTCTTTAGGCTCAAATGCACCTTCATGCCATCAGAGATGCAAGCTTTTGAACTGGGCGCTGACAACAAGGCAAGTAGTCTTTCTCGTCTTTAGATTGGACCACATAATTGACTCAGTCCATTTTAAATGAGCTTCAGCTCAGAGAAGACAACCGTGTTTCTGGTTAGTTTTTAAAGTTGGCTTCTTTTTTTTTAAATTAAGTTTTAACTTGCATTTGTAGATTGTACGGCACAGACTTGGAACTTCTGGAAGCTTCTTGATCATTTTTATAACAGAGTCACGCCTGTTTTTAATGCAGTTCTGAGGCCCTGAAGCTCATGGGCTTCAACTGCTTATGCACAGAAGTGTCTTCTTGGTTCTTTGAATCTTTTGATGATTTTGTGAAAAGTAAATGATGGAATATTTAAAATCTTCACAATCCTATGTTGAGGAACATTTTTCAGAAACTGCTCCACAATTTGTCGCTTTTAGCTGATAGTTAAACTATTGCTCATCTTTATTTCTGAGAGACTCTGCTTCTCTGAGGTGCTGCTTCTATAACTTATCATGAACTATTAATATTTTGATCTGAGCCCGTCTTACTTTTCCAGCTTTTGGTTGCCCCAATACAAACTTTTTGTGAAATGTTACTGCCATGCAATCCAAGGTAATATTTTCCATCAAAGCAGTAAATGTCTAACTTTTTGTCATGATCTGGGGGTTTTGGTTCTGTTTAGTTCTTGTCAGAAACCTGATGAAAACTAAACTAAAGCTTTGCAGGTGTTTTTTTCATCATGCTTTAACTTTGTAAAGTGTTGTGAGTGTTATGAGTTTTGTTATTTCATTTTGGTTTAAGAACTTGCTTTTCCTGCCAGTGCAGCGCCTTTGGTGTCATTGAAATAAATCTTTGTTTGTATGTCTGCCTGCCTCTCACCTTCTGGTTCTGTATTTGGGTTCTACTTCATCTCCAACCTCACCATGGAAAACTTGATGTAACTTTGAAATTTGATTATTTTCTATAGTTTGTTGTGAATAAAATTTGGGGTTATGAGATTTGCAAATCTTTGAATCCTGTTTTTGTTTATACTGTACAAAATTACTAAATTTCAATATGTGTTAAGAAATTATGGCACCACCTGGGACAAGTCAGTAGCTCAGCTTGTAAGAGGAAAAACAGTTGACTCTCCAGCAGTACATATAACGCTATCTTTTTTTTGTCTAACTGCAAAGCATATTAGCTCCACTAGCTCATTTAACATTAGTTTATTTTGTAAATGCAAACTCAGCCTTCACCTCCAATGGTAGCCAATACTAAAGCACATTAGAAAACCAGTCAAACAAACCATGTGCACTTGCCTTGAATGAAACTGGCTGAGCATGCCCATTACGCCACAGTTTTAACTCAGGCAGCTAGTAAAACATAAATGCAATAAACAAAAACAAATGGCGGTTTGAACAAAAGTAATTGATGTTTTTTTTTAATTTGTTTTCTTTTTAAAGCTACAAAAAGCATGTGCTATTTGTCAGATTTATACTAAGTATCTGCTATACATACTTAAGACTGATTAAGTGTATCTAATTCAGTTTACCAGCAAAATGGGACAATACGTCCTCCTAGAAGACAAATATCTCAGTAAGTTTTGCCTGTGTGATTACTTGTAGCATTAGAAGTAGGGATAACTAGCTATTTAAGCCTCCTCATGGTTTGACTGTGTGATACAGAGAAGTGGGAGGTGTCACGATCTTGAATATTCATAAAAAAATCTACACAAATCTGAAACTCATAAAAGCACTGAAAAGGTATGTTAATAAAACAGACATCTCCGTTTCTCCTTTAAAGTTGTAATTCAAGTAGTTGTTTTTATAAAGGTCCTACGAAGTATGGCAACAGTTACTAAAAATCCAGTTTTAATAGGTTTCCTCCCTGATCAAATTACCACAATTCATCAATGTCCTTTTTATCTATTTTTAGCCAGAATGATTCAGGCTTCTCATCTGAGGGAATCATTGCTGATAGTGAACCTCTCCCTTCTCATTTGGCTCCCTCCAGGCCCATCTTTGTTCTGGGCACGTCTTGAAGGCTGAACATGGTTGTACTGACACTACAGAATGAGAAGAGAACACAAAGCCAGAGCTAATTAAAGTAGGCAAACTTCAGCAGCCTTGTCTGGCTCTCATTGACCTTTATCAAAACACTGGCATTCATGTCGGGCAAATACTGGCACATTCCTCTGAATGCGGTGTAGGGGAAGAGGTAAACAAACAAAGCCTCATTAGATTGCACTGGGGACCATCCTATCACCCTGTTAATCTTGCAATTCTTACCACACACATGCGCACACCCACTGGGGATTTTAAGATATGGATGGGTTAATGAAAGCATCACTGATGTCAGTAAAATTACAAGTTGCATTTCATTTCTCTCAAGACAAATAACTAGAAGTAAACCAGAAGTTAAAAGTGCTTAATCACAATTCATTTATGGTTGACCTGCTTTCTTCATCTTTTCCCTGTCAGTGCTTTCTTATTAACATATACGATACTGTGACACAATGAACTGTTGACAGAGATATGATAAGGATTTTGATGCTGGTTACAATACTGCAATCTGAGCTGCACCACAAGTATCGTTCCAGGTCTGAAACAGGATCCCATTTCTTACATATTCTCCAACAGAGGCTTCTGACCTTGAGTCCATGTACCACTAGACAGTGAGCCAAATCTCACAGAGGGTGCTCAAGGATTTCACAGCACAGAGAATGCAGACAAGCATTCATTCTTTTTGTGGAACTGCAGGAAAATAATTTTTCGATTAATTACTAAACATCGGGTTTTAATTGAAACAGCATACTACATATAGACACTTTCACTCTTTACAATGAAACCAACAAGCAGGGAGAGAATCCCGTATGAAACATCATGCAGTGCAGACATGCAACTTATGTGGAAATAGAAGTATGAATTTGGAAGAACTATCTAAAGGTGAGTAACTACAATTTACACAGCAGATGAAACAACCTGGTGACATTGCTCACGAATCAATGCACACCAATTTCTTTTGTGCAAATCAATGCTGGGATTAATACATGCTTCAGGAGTAATTTAAGTCTTATTTTACTGTCATTGACATGCACTTATGAAAGGAATTATGACTACTGAAACTCTTTATTTCCACCCACCAGGAGGATTTGGAGTAAGCTGGCTCGCTCACCTTTAAGCTGATTCATTGTCTAAGAAATATCTCCAGAAATATGTCCAAAACATATTGTCTCTCATCAAAAGACATTAAGGCTTTAGGGCAGATGTTCACATTGCAGAAACATGTAAAAATCCAGAATTCTAAGTTTGCGAATGATACTGCGTGATCAGTTGCGTCACTGGCGGTGATGAAGCAGCCTACAGGAAGAATGTGGCCAGTCTGGTTGCATAGTGTGAGGACAACAACCTCTCGCTCAACACAGACAAGACAAAGGAGATGATAGTGGACATGAGGAAGAACAGGAAACCCCATCAACCATTACTAATCTGGGAGCTTGAAGTGGAGAGAGTGAGAAACCTTAAATACTTGGGTGTCTACATCAGTGAGGACCTCACATGGACACTGAACACCTCACAGCTGGTTAAGCAGGCCCAGCAACGACTGTACTTCCTGAGGAGGCTGAGGAAGTTTGGCATGTCATCCAAGATCCTCAGCAACTTCTACAGATGCATCATTGAGAGCACCATAACCAGCTGCATCACAGTATGGTACGGCAACACTACGGCTGCAGACCCCAGTCGCCTGCGGAGTGGTTAAGACTGCCGAAAGCATCACCAGGTTGTTGCTGCCTTCTCTGCAGAGCATTGCAGAGTCCACAACAGAGCTGCCTCCATGCTCAAAGATCCCACTCACCCTCAACACGGACTATTCACACGTCTACCCTCAGGCCGGAGCTACAGAGGTGCGAAACATAGAACATCAAGATTAAAAAACTATTTTTTCCCCTCTGGCATCAGACTCCTGAACGGTTGAAATAGAAGTCTCTGGATCACTCTAACACAGCAGTGTTTGCACATACCTGTGTTGTTTTTAGCCGTGTTCTTTTTTTTTAGCCATTGTGTTTATAATTGATTGTATATTACTGTATTTTTATTGTGTTTTTATGTATAAGCTATCAGGTGTGCGGACAGCAAAGTAAGAATTTCAGGAAAAAGAAAGAGCTGGGAGCCAATGCTCTATGAGGTGCTGATGGTTGAATTAAAACACATTCTGCCATGTTAATGTTGTCACTTTTAACTCATTGTAACAACCACTCGATACAATGCATGAGCATGGGGAGGACTGCAGTACTTCTGACTTAATCTGCAATATTCAAGCGATAATCATTTGTGAAATGCAGAGCTCATAAAGGGGAAATTGAAGAAAAAAAGATTATTGGTTTCTTGTGTGCATGAGGAAGCATCTGGTGCTCATGAGAATCTTTCTGGTTTACCCAAGGAAGTATCTGGTGTGCACATAATGTCTTTCGCACACAGAAGACCAATCTACTGGTATCTATTGATACTCCAATATCCACCAGTTAAAATATCTGATTCAATACTTTTTTTAATATTGAGATAACACTGTGCTAAAAATACACATGCATTTTGTTTTCACTTCTGAGAGATTTGGGCACTGAAATTATGTGTGAAACCCAGCCACAGTGCCTTCTGTGTCCCTATGGTAGCAGCTAGTGTTAGTGATGATGAATTTGTGTTTTAATATTTTATGATATAATGTAGGTTCTTGGGTTTTGTTTAAATATATTTCTTATATTACTATTATTTGTATCTGCAGAAATACTTTGATGACTCAGCAGTTGTGGAGTGTATCAGAGATGGACAAGAAGCTGAGTACAGACAACTGGTCAGTCAGTTTGTGAGATGGTGCAGCAACAATTATCTCATCATGAACACAAACAAAACAAAAGAGATGATTGCTGACTTCAGGAGGAACAGGAGAAGGCATCCTGGTAGAAGAGGAGGAGGTAGTGAAGGAATACAAGTACCTTGGAGTTCAGCTAAACAAGAAGCCTGGTTCTGTACTGGGGATAACTCTGGAGCTGATTGTCCAGACATGAATGATGCTCAAGCTGCTGAACACAATGGACAATACTTCACATCCACTGTCAGTGTTCAGTGAGACTTCGCCAAGTTCCCTGCAAGACATAAGGATAGAGGAGATCAGCCAGCTCTGGAACAAGGTATTATCTTTCAATTAAATATAACTATTGTTTTAGCAAAAAAAAAACAAACAAAAAAAAAAATAATAATTAAAAAAGAATTTTTCATTTAATTTCATTATATTCAGTTTAAGACATTAAAATAATACATTCATTAATAGTATGCATTTCAAATTTTAAAAGATGTATTTTTTCAATTATTTGTATTTAATTTACTCAATGTATTTCATAATAATTGTATTAGCATTCCTTTTAGGTATTTATGTTAATGAGGTTTATTCATATTTCAAATTGCCCTTGAAAGAAAGAAAAAAACTGTGGTATGGCCCATCCTTAAATATGAAGTGTTTCTACAATGTATCACACCAGGAAAGACATAATTGTACACAAACTCAACCCAAGAGGTGTTGAACTCGGCATCAAAAAGGTTTCTCATGTGCACTACATACTTTCTTTTGACCAGGAGAAACTTTAATAAATGTCCCCTTACAATCAAAACGGGATGCAGGTATTCATTTTTATTTTTTTTTGTGAAAAGCCTCAGGTTGCAGAGCATTAGCTGGCAGGTTCAAAAGGTACATTTTTGTTCCAAAACAAGAACGACAGCAGGTTTAAACACTGAGGAAACAGTTAAATGATCGTAGTTGACAGATACCTTTATTTAGTGGCTAACTAACATAACAAAGTGCCAGTGAATACACAACTGAGACCCAACTGAAAGTATTGAAGACAACTGCTTGATAAGAAAAACAAACCCTTAAAGTGCCTTTATGCTGCCATTTTGCTCCCAATTAGTGTATAATTGTTGATTCACCTGACAACATTTTGACTGTAAATGATCGTTCACCTCCAACTTTGTTAATTCATCTTTTTGTTACAACGTATCTACAAAGATTTATGGATGTTTTTGCTGCCTCTTGATTTTTGATAGAAGGAAATACGCTTTCTTAACAGAAAAGAAACCCTGATTAAATTAAAAACAAATTCATGGTCTTATGTAGTGTACTGCACCTAAATTATTTGTACTGAAAGGATATGCAACTCTGTGGCCTTCATTACAAGATATTCACTTACCTGACTAAATTATGTCTACAGGGTTTTTCTTTATTTAAGTGAGAAACATATGGCATTTTACCTGATCTGTATCAATTTGTAAAACTACAGATAGCAGAGCATTCTTTGTTCTTTTTATGTTCTGGTGTTTTCTGACTTGTATTTATTCAAACAATTACAATATGTAGTATTAAAGTACATTTGCACGTAAAAGATATTATTAATCAACTCACACATAATTTGCTAATTCATTTGAGAATTTTAGTTTAAAATAGAGAAAGGCTGTATGATTGTAATTATAGAAAATCTGTATATTTGTGCAGTGATATTCAGACAGAAATTGACAAAAAGTGGCATAGTGAAACTAAAACAGGTTTAATAGAAAAGCTATAAAGGAGATAAAAAAAGGAAGAGCAAAGGAATGAGATGCCAGCTGAATCTGAAAGATTTATTAAGCAACTTCTGAGGCGAGAGCCTGTAACAGAAGTAGAACTTTCATTTGAGCTTTGGTGCAGACAGCTGAGCTGCACACTGACTGTTCTCAACTGTGTCACACAAGCAACTTCTCTGTTTTATTATATTGTTGTTTCAGGCATCTGAATTTCGGAGCTGTTGGTGCTTATGTTTGGGTTTTTTTAAGTTGCATTCATTAAATTTATTTTGGGGTAATGTTTACTGTGAAACTGAAGCAGTCATCACTCCAGACTGAACAGTAAACTCTATATTTGAATGCATTATGATGGACCCGTTTTGACCATCTAGTATTGGAAATGTCATTATTCCATTGGCATCACAGTGTGGTTTTAAAAATAATTTATTATATATCTTACACCTGATAAATGATAAGAGGAAAGTGTGTTTATTTATTTATAGCCATTAATATTTCATCTAATGTGGTTAAGCAGATGTTTTGAAAAATAGTGGTGAATGTGACATCTGAGGGCAAAGTTCTTGTATTTAACCCACAAAAATGTTGGTTTTACTAATGAATTATATTAACAGAATGGAAACAAAGCATTCTTTGTACTTAAAACATAATATTTTCTTCTTTTTTAAATAGTAGGGCTTTAGTATCCAAATGGTTAATAATGAAGCAAATGGTCCATGAGCCTACTCAGACACCTATGGTGACCATAGTACGCTACAGCATTATGTGATGTGAGGATAATCATTCAGAGTGAACTAGTTAATAATGAGATTGCAAATTTTGTTCAGTATTTTAAATTGTGAACCTTGAACATTAACTACAAAGTTCCTGTTAGTTTGAACTTGCACAACACTGCTGTAAGCATTACTCCAAAGATTCATAGCAGAAATCTCTTAACCAGGGCCGTCGCAGGGAGGTGCGAGGCCCTGTGCCAACATGAAATGTGATACCCTGCTCTTTGACATCGATGCGCAATTACACATGAATAACAGTCACATGGACACAGCTATTGTAGTTTACTGCACGCATACTCCCGTTGCAATTTGTTTTAGAATAAAACAGACATACACGTAGTCTCACCTACTTTTTGCTATTTGATTAAAAAAAATCAACAGTGCAACGAATCATCAGGCATGAGCGGGACTGTTGTGCCGAAAAGTGATCGTCTGCCAAAAATTGATTAAGCGGCCGCGAGAGTGTACGCAGCCTTTAAAACTGGCTCATGTAATTGTCAATAAAACAAAAAAATTTACTTTCAGTGGCTGAAATACACTCGAGAGTCAAATAAAATAGATTACTGGCAATTATTAGCCTACCTTCCATCAACTCTTATGGTCTTTTAAGGTGGAATTACTCTGCAAAGTGGCAGTATTTTTTATGTTCTATATTTTTTTGCCTCAATTCCTTTAATTTCTTTGTTAAAACCAGGAAAAGACCCCACACTTCCATCCAGTTATCGTCCTATCTCATTAATAAATGTAGATCTTAAAATA
>JAOXYM010000017.1:11542450-11556828 GCA_028567055.1 Leptatherina wallacei
ACAGGGCTGCCCGCTCTCTCCGTCACTTTTTGCCATTTTTATTGAGCCCCTAGCAGCAGCTATTAGACAAAATAAAGTTTTTAACCCAGGCAAAAACTGTTGTTTTGACTAGCCACTAATTCCACCTTAAAAGGCCACGAGAGTGAATTTAAAATACTAGTTGGCCAGTCATTTGTACAGTGTGACTTTGAGGTAAATCAGGTAATTTAAAGTTGAATTTATCGCTAAGAAATTTACCGTCATCAATGAACATCAGTGAAAATGATTATTTAATAAATCAACACATAAATCATATATTAATTAGACTTTATATTGTAAACGGAAAGAATCATAAACACATAACTAGAACAGTGAAGGAGGAGCAACATGCCTGAATATAGTTTCTGATTACAGCACATCTCTTTGTCTGTAAGCAAAATATATGTTTTCTGTCAAAACTGACAATGTCGCCTGTATATTTGTGTCATGACAGTTTTGTGTTGAGAAGAACAGCAGCAGACCCAACACACCGAGAGAAACTAAGCGACCCATGGACGCTTAATCAGTTTCTGGCAGACAATCACTTTTTGGCACAACAGACCTTCTCTTCCAGGGAAAACTGATGAAATGTAATTTAAAAAAAGACATGATTGTCTGGTCGACTCGCTCATTAACATATGAAAAAAACCTACAACGCTATATAGGTTAGGCCTTTTTGAAGAATTACAAAAAAAAAAGAATATTTCAGAGTCAGAGACTTCTAGGTGACTTTGACGCCGCCTGCAGCTTAGGTTCAGCAGTTGGAACGAGGCCCCCTAGTGGCGTGAAGCCGTGTGCGGTGGCACAGTTCGCACAGTCCATGCGACGGCTCTGTCTCTAACCACAGTATGATGGTTGAAGAGAAGTTGAAAATAAGTCTCATCACATATTAGAAAAAATATTTTATCCTATCTTATTTTGGTGATCCCACTGACACCCAATGTGTCATTTTCAAGAGAGCCCTATTAGGGTAGATGTTCTTGGTCTTGTTTCCGTTTTTGTTCTTGCTTTAATGTGGGAGTGATGGCCGGCAGGGATCCTGATTCCACTTTGTGTCCACCTGTGGCTGATTTCTTGTGGGCTGCTTTAAAACTCTAGGCTACTTTCTTCCTATTACCAGTTTGTTCATCCTTTCGGTAACAGACTCAGCCAAAATATCACATGTAAGTTCAAGTTTTCTTCATGTCATTTCAATCAGAAAACTCACCTTTTCCTGCTTTACTGAAAGAGTTAACTGGAGCCACCTTAGCATCCCATACTTGCAAGAACAATCTTCACCGCAGCCACTACGACTCACTGGCCAGTGACCTTCACTTGGACAATTCTCTCTGGATTTTCTGCAAAAACTCATTTTTATCTCTTCTCTCAAGAGAGCCTTATGAGGAGGATTTAACTCATCTGTTCCTGGTTTATTTTGTCATATTATAGATCACCTTTTCAAATAACCACATTGTAAACTATAAGCACTCGGAGAGTGCAGACCTCCACCAAGCCATAGGGTCAGTCACCTGAGAAAAACCCCAAAAAGGCCCAACAGCCCACCCCCTATATTATGATGAACCTTCTGGATCACCCGATCCAGAATATCAACATGATCCGGGCCAAACAATGTCAGGTTATAACATCTACTTGTAACTACAAGATGTCTTTTTATGTTTTTAACATTTTGGACATGGCTGCACTGAATGCATGTGTCCTCCACTGGAGCAGATGCCAGAATGACTCACCATGTGTTCATTATTGAGCTCTCCACATGTGATACAACAAATCAATATCGCTGATATTCAGGGCTCTATTAAAAAAGATGGAAAGGAAAAAGTTGGCCTCTGTTAACCCCACCTTTATCTCTCTTTTTTTTTTTTTAATTGGAAGGTATTGGAAAGTTATCCATTTTAGTATCATAAAAAAATTCCTGGATTCAGACGGTATTAAAGGCTAAGATCGAAGTGTTTATGATCGTCTTGCTTTGTGTTTTTAAAGGAAGGGACATATGTAAGGTTTGTTTGTTCCGGTTTAACAAGGAGTGGAAGCATACATGTTCAATGTTTTTGCCCGTTAGATTTAGCCCTCCTTACCTTTGGTGATGCAGGTCCTTGGGATGTTTATGCAAGCCAGTTTGATATTCCAAGTGTTAAGTCAATGCCGAGAAACTGTTACAGCACTGCTGAGTTCAAACTGCTACACAATAAACAGAACTAAGACAGTTCAACAAAGAAACACGCATCAGCCTCCCTTCCTGTATCCTGATCGATACACCATTTTGTCTACTGTAACATCCTCAACAAACTAGTTTTCCCGGTTAGTACCCGCAACACAGACGGTGATCCGGATCACCCCTAAAATCTAATAATTTGTTCCTTACACCATTTCGGAGATTTCCTGAAAATTGAATCAAAATTCGTCCATTTCTTTTTTGAGTTATGTTGCAAACAGAGACAACAGACAGACAGACAGACAAACATACTGGCAAAAACATAAACTGAGCATCCTAATCTTAAAAATACCTGTTTCAGATCAATTTATAACAGTAAAATAAAAACAAATGGCAAATAATGAACCAATGCATATCCAGGATGTCAGGAATAGCAACAACAAACAGGAACAAGTTACGGTAATTTCACTAAGTTACCTGTAAGCCTTTTAAAGCCTTACAGGGGACTTGTAAAGACTTTAATGTGGTGAAATATTCAGTTTAAAAGCTATGACCCTATTTTCCTCTAAGTAGGTTTTGTACATACTAAGGAACAGAATAGTCCCAGACGTTCCACACCCCCCTCCTCAATCTCTTAGTATGAACTTGTGTAGTAAAACAATTTAGCATGTGTCTGCCTCCTAGATTGAGTTATATGCAGTTGGACAAACTGTGTCACATTAGTGTAGCTATGGTCAGTGCATCTATCAGAGATAATGCTGCTTTGAACAGGAGTGTATAGCAACAACAACATTGTGATGAACTGTCTTTGAGTAAACCAGTTGAAATGTTGGAGACTATGCCCAACTGTAATGTACTATTTTACCATTCTGTCTTATGTTATTGAGTAAAAGCCTGACTATAATAGATATAAGAAGTTTCACCTTGACTGTAGCTAATATTTAATAGTACGTTTGTTTTAGAATAGAAATTAAGTAATTCAACCAGTATTTCCTCTCAATGTCTCATAGGCAGTCTAAACCTGAAAAATAATGAGATGTGCATTTAAAAGCATTTTGGACACCCACTTACTTTAAGCCACAACAAATGCATATTAGGATCATAAATACCAGTTGTATTGAACTTTGAGCTATAAAAGTAGAATATTCCATGACCATGTTGTACTGATACTAATAGCTGTAGTTTCTATGCTATGCTCCTCAGTGGGTTTATTGTGGGGGGTCCAGGAGCTGGAGGATTCTGCAGTCACACATAACTAAACAGTCCTGTGGGCAGTTTCGGATATCCGACTCGCCTGACCTGCATGTCTGAACTTCAGAGAGATATTGGCACACCCGGAGGGATATACCAGGATCATGCAAATTGGATGCCAAGAAACTCTACCTGGGTGTTCTCTTAAGCAATCTGTCAACCTGTTTCAGTGACATTCTGTCTCCACATTGGTCCATCAGCCATAAATAAATAAAAAGACAAATCACAAATTGTATTGGTTTAAGTTGCACATTGCTGTTCTAAAAACAGTAACATCATTATATATTCACACATAAATAGACATACACACACACACACATAATTAATATAATAATATCAATATAATATTTGTGCATAGGGGCAGTGAGGCCTGGAGGATGTTTTTCCTCAAAAGGGGGGGTGTGGCAGAAAAAGTTTGAGAACCACTGTATTATACTGTACCTATAAATCTTGTAGAACCAACAGATAAGAAGCTAATAAGCTGGAAAGAGCAAAAGAAACTAAAGTAAGAAAAACCTGGCCACTGCAGCAGGTGTAAGTTCAGGGATATTTTCTGCTTTTGCAAGACAAACAAAACAGATATCAATAAAATGACTCACACAGTTTGATTATTCAGTCAAATTACTTGAGAAAAAGTCCCAGGCATGCAGAGTTTGAAGGAGGAAACAGTATGTGTGAATTCCTTCGCATGAAGCCCAGGTAGGCAAGGGAATGAATTACAGCAAAGCCTTTCACCTGCTCTGCTCCCTCCACACCTTAGCACATCTCTCTGACCTAAGCTAGCCACCACCAGACATTAGCCATGAGGAAGAAATAACTTGCTCTGTAAAAACTCAGTCATTCTCTTCAAGCCTAGACAGTGATATTACCAACATACAAGATTTTTTTTTTTTTTCACTAACCAGCATTATTGGATAAACTGAAAAAGACAACCCCAAATGGAGGAAATGGCCTATAGATGTAAACCAATGTTAGTATTTGGAAAATGTGATGACAGCTACTGCATTTTACAGTTTTTCACAATTGATAAAACACACTTAAACACACACCTTTCAGTGCTGTAAACTGTGTGTTCAGTTTTGAGTTGATGTGTGTAGAAGATGATCGATGTGTTGGAGTTGTGTTCTCATTTTGCTGTCAGTGTTTACAGTTTTGCAACACAAGTCTATCACAGTGTGAAAAGTGCTTCGTGACCGAGAATGTGTTTTTAGGTTTTGCAAAAAGAGCAAATGAAGTACCTGAACAGTGTTTAAGGTTTGGCGAAAACAGTGTTTGATTCGAAAACTGCATTAAGACCACTGAGAATTTGGTTCCAAGAACGGGTTTAAGTGTTTTAGCAACAGAGAAAAACCGTAATGCAGCATTTGTCCATGTTTCTTTGATAACATATGATCATATTTGAGGTTGTGTTCATAATTCTTGTAAAGACATTTATTGATTTAAGGTTTTACAATAATAGGCTACAGAATTTACTTATTAAACAGCGAGTTCTCTCAGAGGTGACTGTGGTGCATTATGAGAACATTGTGGCCTCTGGAGTTAATCGAGTCGACACAATGAGATTTTCATTAGATTCTCCACAACACGTTTTAAAAGCATCCCAGAGGCAGCTTTCCTTTTTGCTCTGCTACAAATATTCACCTGGTCTATATTTGGCAGGAGCTTTATCAAGCTGCACACAGCAGATGAGCCATGTGGGAAGTCACACAACAGCATCGAGCATGTTAGAAAAATGTATGTTCTGATCATTTACACATACATTTGTCTTCATATTAATGCAGTGATTAATGTTAATGCTAAGGTTTCATCTGAGAGTAGTGTTAGACAGATAGCACCCATATTGTATGTTTATGAATACTCTGCAGAACCCATGACTCCAGGCGAAGGTTAGTTTAGGCTATAGTCAGACTCCAGCTGGAGTCTTATTGTGGTGAGAGTTAGTTTAGATGACTTCTAATTGTTCTTATGCATGCACTGTCCACGCGCCCATTAATAGCCGAGATTGACTGAGAGGGGTGTGGGCTGAGACCTTGAGTAGAATAAAAAATGCTTTTGGAGGAAGAATGAGGAGTAAACAAGTTTTGCAGACTCTTGTACTCTGTTGAACCCGTTTTCGTGCTGCAGCATAAAAAATGACAGAAAAGACACCTGTAGCTTTATTGGTTTATTTCTCACTGATGGTTTCATGAAGAATTTCAATGGCAAGTGTCTGTCAGTTTCTATTGTAAAACACCTTGTGCAAACCTCTTGTTGTATTTCACATGCAGCACCAACATTCCCAGTGAACCAAGCTAGACAAACAGTTCGAGGATTTCAACCAAAAATGGTTTGGAAGCTGAAGAACAGTAAACAATGTGTTTAATCTGGCATAGTTGATCTGGCAGAAATACCAGATTTTGTCCAACTGCATATAACTCTTACAATCTAGGAGGCAGAAATCTCTTTCTGGATCGATGGTTTTGGTATGATACAAAGCCCCATGGAGGATGGGATGAAACCGTATTTGCTAAGAGCCAACATGTATAACGCTTCCATAATTGCCAGAAAACTGCAGGTCTGCTGAATCTCTCAGCAGTTTTAAATCAGGGTTAAAAACTTTTCTATTTGCAGCCTTTCATCAAAATAACTGATAATTACTGTAAATTCAATTTCTTACATTTTATCTTTTCTTCTTTGAGGGTTTCTTTTTTTCTTTTGTTTTTATTTCATTTATTTTGAAAGTTTGTTTTTTTAATACGTCTTAATGCTTCTTCTGCACCCTGCTGTAATCCTTCTGTTTTATGTAAAGCACCTTGAATTGTCTTGTGCTATCCAAATAAACTTGCCTTGCCTATAGTTCAGAAAAGTTTGACAGGAAGTTTGAATCAGTGAGTATAAAAGGAGGAAATACTATTCCTAAGCAACTCTACTTCTTCCTCTCAAGTTAGTCCTCATGGACTAACTTCTGTTAGCATGCTACCCAGCTAGCTATGTCTGTGATGTACGGCGGTGTGGTGGTTAGCACTGTGGCTTCACAGCAGGAAGGTCACCGATTCCTGGAGCCTCAGCTGGGGATTCGAACAGTGACCTTTCTGTGTGGAGTTTGCATTTTCTCCCTGTGGGTTCTTTCCAGGTACTCCGGCTTCCTCCAATCATCCAAAGACATGCATGTTAAGTTAGGTAAACAGGTCTCTCTTGTAAATGAGACTGCATATCTCAATGGGACTACCTGTATAAATAAAAGTTTTAAAAACTTTATATCATATTGATCAAGTCAACTTTGGAATATTTTAAGTTGTATTCAAGAAGTCATACATATTAACCCATTGGGTGTGGTTTCGTCACCACATAAATGTCAAAGTGGCATATGGCATTGCTTTTGTGTGAACCTTTGTAAAGCTGTTCGTACAACTAAACTACAGTCCACAGCTGACTGAACCATTCAGGGCCTTTTATTCACATTACACCCATACTGTAAGGTAATGATTAGGAAGCTTTTAAGTGAGCTTTTAGACAGAGCCAGTGTGTCTCTCCGTTAGAATATCAAGCTGACAGAAATTCATTATTTCCAGAGTCTCATTTGCACTTTACCTGCTGTTACATGTCTAGCACATATGTACCAAGAAACCTCTACCACACCGAGTCTGAAGTGTAGGCCAAACTGCAGCAGTATCAGCAGTTACTGTTCATGCAGCACCTCACTCTGGTTCCCAGTGCTTCACAATTCTTATTCAGGGAGAGACCCTCTCATAGCTACTGAGCCTTCCATCTCTTTGCGCTTCTGACAAAAAAAGAGAGGAAATCAATGAAACCAAGCATCAATAGGACTCCTAAAGTTCCAAGGCCATCTGCTCCTTTTTTATAAGATTATGTAAAGTTCAGTGGTAAAAAAAAAGCGCCAGTTTGACTCTGACTATACATTTTCAGTGGATACTAGATGGGAAATATCAAAGCTTGTGCTTCTTTCTAAGGCCTTTTTCTTGATATCACAATCTATTCAACAGTAATAGATTTGTAAAGTTTTAAGAGTGAATTTACTTGGAAAGTCTTTCACCCAAGCAGTAACATAAGCCCCTTGACATTTTGTCCAGGCAGCTTTGTGGTCTGTGATAAGAGCACTAAATGCAGAACAACTTAGCAGTATCACACATAAAGTAGGAAAGGACACCCACAGAGAATACTGATTCAAGATGCTATAAATACAGCAGGCTCGTATGGTTTTTACTTTAAGTTGTGAAGTAACCTTTGTTTTCTCTTTTTTGGTTCCCATTTATCATAGTACAGTGCCTCAAATAATGCACATTATCTGCCTGTTATGATTTAACCTTCACAGGTCAAAATTGATACCTTTTCTCTACTATTATCTCATGCTTTCTTTTTATCTTTATTGTAAGCAGGCATAGCATTTGTAACCGTTATCTGATCTGTGCAATGAAAGATGTTGTGTCTCGGCTGGCTTTATTTGGAATAAAGGAAAGAAAAAAGATTACATAGATACTGTTTGAAAATAAATCATATCACTGAGACAATAAACTAGAAACAATACACAAGTTGTGCAACCCTGCATACTTACATGTACATTGATTATGTAAATCATGAAACAAAGTGTAAAATGTTTTCGTTATGTTAACACATCCATAATGACGTACTCCATTGGCTGCAGTTTCATAACCACTTATATTCATTGTGCATCCAGAAATGTTTGTATTTTTTAAAGATATTTTAATACAAACATTAGAGCGGTTAATGAGACAAACAACCATGCATACTCAAATCCAGTCCTAAACTCGATTTAGAATCATCAGTTAATATAACATGCATGTTTTTTTTTGTTTGTTTACAGTGAAAGGAAGGTGGTATATCCAGAGATTTACATACACTGCCTGGCCAAAAGAAACAAGCTGCCACCAAAATTTAAAAAATCACACTAATATTTTATTGGACCACCTCTTTGATCATGGCAGCATTTGAAGTGGCATTATTTTGATAATTTTTTGCGATATCACAAGATTGATTTCCATCGAGTGTTACATAAATTTTTTTACCAAGATCTTTTATGATGATGGGAGAATCCGACCACTGCGTACAGCCTTCTCCAGCATATCCCAAAGATTGCCGATGGGGTTCAGATCTGGACTCTGTGGTGGCCAATCTATGTATGAAAATTATGTCTAATGCTCCCTGAACCACTCTTTCACAATTTGAGCCAGATGAATCCTGGCATTGTCCTCTTGGAATATGCCTTTCCCATCATTGAAGAAAAAATCTTGGTGAAATAAGCTGCTCATTCGGTACCTTCGATCCATCCATCCATCCATTTTCTGTACCGCGTAATCCATGCAGGGTCACGGGTGGGCTGGAGCCTATCCCAGCAAGTATCAAGCGAGAGGCAGGGTACACCCTGGACAGGTTGCCAGTCTGTCGCAGGGCCAACACAGAGAGACAGACAATCATCCACACACACACTCATTCCTTGGGAGAATTCAGAGTGACCAATTAACCTATCAGGCATGTCTTTGGACAGTGGGAGGAAGCCAGAGTGCCAGGTGAGAACCCATGCATACACGGGGAGAACATGTAGACTCCACACAGAAAGGTCAATGTTTCAAACCCCTCCCGAGCCCAAACCAGCAACCCCCTCTGGCTCAAACTCAGTCCGGGACTTGAACCAGCAACCTTCTTGCTGTGAGGCTGCGGTGCTAACCACCACACCACCGTGCAGCCCCGATTCGGTACATTCAGTTCAATTCAGCTTTATTTGTATAGCGCCAATTCACAACAATGTCATCTCAGGGCGCTTCACAGACAACCAGTTTGAGCCAATCTGATTGTCATACATTGATTCATACAAGTCAATTCATAACAAATAGCCTAGCTAAGGGAACAAATCTAGTCTTTGATCCAATCCCCATTCTCATATGTAGTCTGCTGACCTCATTCTTTGGGCACATAATGTTGCCAAACCCAGACCTGACTAACTGCAGCAACCCCAAATCATAGTACTGCCCCCACAGGCTTGTACATTGGGCACTAGGTTTCCAATCCAATCCAATCCAACTTTATTTGTAAAGCACTTTTAAAACAACAAACGTTGAACAAAGTGCTGTACACAATATAAACATCATACTAAACATTTAAAACATAAAAGCAATAAAATTACTAGTAACAGAATAAAACAATAAAATAGAATAAAATAAAACATAAAAGAAATCAACAACTCAAGATGTGTTAAAGGCTAAAGAAAAAAGGTGAGTCTTAAGAGAGGATTTAAATATAGAAAGAGACCCAGCCTGTCTGATTTGAAGGCTTTGAAGGCTGCATCGCTTCATCTGCCTCTCTTCTTACCCTGATGTGCCCATCACTCTGGAACAGCGTAAATCTGGACTCATGAGACCACACGACCTTCTTCCATTGCTCCAGAGTCCAATCTTTATGCTACCTAGCAAGTTGAAGCCCGTTTCTCCACTTAGCCTCACTGATCAGTGGTTTTCTTATGGCTACACAGCTGTTCAGTCCCAATCCCTTGAGTAACCTTCACATTGTGTATGTGGAAATGCTCTTACTTTCACTTTTAAAAAACTACTCATTGCATCCGTTGGGGTTGAATAGCGTACAATAGCGTAATCGCACATGTTTTAATTATCCAGTAATTATAATAATAATAATAATATTTTTATTTAAAATTGCCTTCCAGGTTACTTCAGGACACTGTACAGTAAAAACAAGCACAGAAATAAAACAACAAGGAATAATAAAATACAGGCATAAAAATGTGGGACAGTGTAATTACAGGGAGTATGCCATCTTGAACAGGTGAGTTTTGAGTGTGGATTTAAACAGGGGGAGAGAGTCAACATTATGGATGTCTGGTGGGAGGGAATTCCAGAGTTGAGGAGCAGAGTGGCTAAATGCTCTCCTCCCCATGGTGCTGAGACGGCTGGAGGGAAGAGTGAAGTAGATGGAGGAGGATGACCTGAGGGAGCTGAAGGAGGTCGCAATGTGCAGAAGATCTGACTGATAAGAGGGCGCAAGGTTGTGGTTGGCCTTAAATGCCTTAATTTTGAATTATATTCTTGATTTAACCGGGAGCCAGTGCAGCTGCTGAAGGATTGGGGAAATGTGGTGAAAGGAGGGAGTTTTGGTAATGATGCGAGCGGCTGAATTCTGGATCATCTGAAGCTTTTAAAGATATTTCTGGGGGAAACCGAAGAGAAGAGACTTGCAATAGTCTAAGCGGGAGGTGACAAGGCTGTGAACAACAACAGTGGTAGTACCGGGGTGAGGGAGGGGCGGAGACAAGAGATGTTACGTAGATGTAAATATGTAGAGCGGGTGACATTATTTATGTGAGCTTGAAATGATAATGAGCTGTCAAGGATCTATTTACTTAGTTAAATCCAGGTGACATTTTTTTGCTGTTGTTGACAGCGAAAAAAAATGCATGGAGAAAGACCCAAGTTTGTGATTTGAACCAACAACTTTTTTGATGTATGTTTCAGTGTTAATCACCACATCATCATGCAGCTCTAGTTTATATCACTGAAATCAAATTTTGGAACACTAAGGAACCAGGCTAGCATGCATGTGCACCTGGCCCAACTGCTGCAGCACACAGAAATTTGAAAATTTGAGGAATTATTTTAGTTGTGTTGATCCTTACTTAATATCAACCCATCATCTGTTCGAACCGCTTTTCTCAGGCAGACTGTCAGATTCATAAAGAAAGGACAAAGCGTGTTTTAGGGTTTTTTTTTTTACCCCCAAGCCATCATCACATAAATCCTAATCTTAAATCTTAACTTTTAATTCAGTATATGCAGTATTAATCTACAGTACCATGCTGAATGCAAAATGTTGGAATTTACGTCTGTGTATGCCGTTGAATAGTGTGTGTGTGTTTTTTTTACTAATTTATCTTTAGAATTTCATATATTTTATTCTGTTTTATCAGTCTATTTGCCCAGCTGTCCATCTACCAACAGCAACTTTAATCTTTCAGGTTTCAGAAATACCTTTCTTTCTGGCTTTTACCAGCTGATGGTAAATTTTGTGATATGGCTAAAGTTCCCATTGCAATCTTCATTTTACAGAAACAGATGTACCCACATTCTACAGCCAAACTAAAGTGTAGGTAAAGAAGTCATAAATGTAGGCAATAGCCATCATATGAAACTCATAAGGGGACACTGAAGAAAGAAAATATTCTACCGGTTTCTCATGCTCACAAGAAAGTATCTGATAGGGCTGGGCGGATGGATCCAAACATTGATAGTATCCATACCAAAGCTAGTATCAGTATTGTTTGATACCAGCATGATGAGATCAAAATTTTCCTTGTAGTTGAATGAGAGCCAACTAATAGTAGGTTGTGCTTTTGTTTAGCTAATTTGCACTTTTGGTTTTATTTTTCTCAAAAGATTGTATGATAAAATGTTATAACAAAGTTATTACCTCCGCCAAGATGCAGAGGTTACGTTTTTGTTTGCGTACGATCACCTGTCCGTCTGTGGGCAACATAGCTCAAAAAGTAATAGATGGATTTTGCTTAAATTTTCAGGAAATCTCCAAAATGGTATAAGGGAACAACTGATGATTTGGGGGTGATCCGGATCACCATCTGGATGCAGCATTTTTTTTTAACGCTAGAACCGCCAACATTCCAATACCCCTTAGAACCACCAGCAGGGGTTCATTTTGACACTGTGCTGACGCAGTATTAAAAAAAATAAAGATAAACTTGGCATTTACAGAGCCCCCCCCCGCTTGAATCTTGATTGATTAGCGGTCGGGATTACTTTTGGCTTGAATTACAAATAGAAAATATCAAATACTTACTAGCTTACAACATTCACTTATCAGCTAACATACAGAGCTCCCGGAGTTGACGTCACACAATCCCGGCATGCAACAGTTGAAACCAAAACAAAGCCATTTTGGCAGGAAGGCGCAATAAAATACAGCTCAAAATAGTCAAATATTTCCATTTCCATATAGGATGACTGAAATGTGTGAAATGATCTCTTGTGCACAAAGGACATTCCATGCACTTTCTCATGGGCACAAGAAACTAATATAGATTTTTTTTCTTCAGTGTCTCCTCATGGGTTTCACACCATTACATACAATTTGTGAACTTATTTTCCAACTGACTTGTATGTAGCATATTTATATACACAACCACCAAGACTGATCAGAAATGTTATCAAAAGACGGTTATCACATTTTTGAAGCTCTCAATTATAAAAAACTGTTAAGATTGATCTGCTTGTATTTACTAATGAAAAGGTAGCCATGTGTGGTTGTATAGTAATCTGAGGACATAAGACATTAAAATGCATCTTGAAATGCAACAACTCACTAAAAGATTAATTTGTGAGGCCAGGAAAGATTCCCATTTTTAATTTCCTATTATTCTTCCATTATTATATTCTTTATCACAATGTTTGCAGGACAACAAAAATGAACTGTATACAACTGCTGTCCTCCCCCCCCCCCCCTTTTTTTTTTAAAAATCACTTATGGGACTGACTGAGTCTCCTCAGACGCCGTTTACAGATATGGCTACAGGTGATTGATTAAATAATCTGCTGCAACCCTTATCTCAGCCTACTTCATCACTCCATCCAGGCTCCAGTGCAAATCTCCACATCGCTTTTGGTAAAAGATGGGTTACAGGTCAAAGCAGTACTTCCAAGTCTATCTCCAATCTTGCTTGCACTCTCTCTTTACTTGTCACTTTGTTTTTTCCATATGGTTTACACATCTGAAAGGATACTGCGTGCAAGCATTACTTTGACTGCTTGATTATCTGCCACTTTTTTTCTTTTAAAAAGAATTTTAAACATGCCAGTAAAGAATCATTGTAAATATATCTGTAAAACCCAGCAGGTTTTTTAAAGGTTTAGGAAATCAGAGTTGAGAATTAACTTTTATTTATGTGGCCTGCTTTTTGTCATTAAGAACTTCCAAGGCTAACAGTAAAACTGAATGTTTGACTCCTCATTTTAACCTTGGGATGTCTTTTGCTACCGCATGTTATATTCAAGCTTCACTTGAGCTAATTTAGTTAAATGAGGATATTTCCCAGCTGAGATGGAAAGATGAATGGGAACTTTAAATCATTACATTTCTACCCACAGAAATGACTGAATTCACTCTTAATAACCAAAGGTTAAAAGGCAGATTCTTTGTTTGTCTGTTTTTTAATGCATTTGGTATTAGACATTTGAACAGTTGCATTTTGTCTACTATTAATAGAGGTTTGATGACAAATATAATCTTCATAAATATGAGGTGCATACAGTGCAATTAATTTCCAGTCTGATGGAGGAGAATACAATTCATTGCTAACCATGTGTTCTCCATTAACGTGTGTCCTTGTTGCTTATATGCATGTTCTGAATTCCCCCTAGAGGGTTGTGTTGTTTTAGTTTGAGACAGGCATTACTAAGGACTACTTAGGTATTGGGTCCTTATTTGGCTATCTTGTGTATGTGCATCATTAGCTGTGTCCCAATTCAAAGTCTACACACTTCAAAGTTGTTTATTCGGCCTACCTAGTGTGCGAAAATTTCCCATAGTGCTCCAGTCCCCTGTTGCCTACTGCAAATGCGATAGCTGTCCAATTAAAGAATTCTCATTAAAGAATTCTTATTCTTTGAATTGGGACAGTACTTGGCGTGCTGCTGTGACACATATGCAGCCGACGAATTCCCACTTTTAACTCTAGAACCCCCAACCCAACTAAAAGTTTCACAAGGCTGAAGTCCCCCGCGGCTCATCAACACCTCTTCAACTACATGCTACATGCATGTAAATTAGAGCTGTTAAGGTTCTCCTGGGAAAACTGCTCCCCTTTCAGACCTAACTTCCAACCCAGGTCTCTGCAGAAGGTTTTTACTTATGCCCCTTTCACACTAGCACCTACTCAGCCCGGCCCAGCACCACACCGCCCGGTTTGTTTGTGTTCCCATTACCA
>JAOXYM010000017.1:11621172-11638190 GCA_028567055.1 Leptatherina wallacei
TTGGTTCTTTCCATTTGGACCGAATGGCAGGGATTGGTCAGAGTTTTTGCAAGCCTGCAGCTCTCACAGAGGTCTGACTATTTCCGTTTCTTTTTATGAATACATAATATATTGACTACTCTCAGGATGAAAGGACCATTTCATGCAGTAGCCTATAAGAAAAAGTGTTTCTGAACAGGATTACCAACTATAGGTTTAATTTGACATGAGTGCAGCAGATTGTGTACTGATGTTTATTGTATTTGTACATTGATGTTACGAATCACCCCCTGTCTCACTAGAAAGGTTTTTTTTTTTGTCATTGTTAGGAAGCATGCAGTGCTCACTATAAGAGCTGCAGCCAGAGTCTGCTGGTTTCACTGCAGTTTTTTGATCAAGGCTACAATGGGCACGATTTTACATATAAATAGAGGATATCAGACTCCATCACAGAGGGAGAGTATGTCACAGGGGCACCCCATACACACTTTTTCCCGTAGTTGCTAAAAATTAAATTCTGGCTTTCAGAATGGCCACTTCACCCACATGAAATTAAAACTCAAAGCTCAATACAAAGTTATCTGCTTAACAAAAGCAATTCAGAGCACTGTTCAATAACACCTTTGATATCCTCTTTCTATCTCTTTGATGGCAACACTCTGGTTTCAACTCAGTCTTCAGCGTAAACAACCAGTGATCTAAACTACAGTCAAGTTATTTAAGGGAGAGGTGGTAAATTTGGTTGAAATAATTAATAGATTATAATAGATTGTAATTGGGAATACAGTATGACAGCATGACTATACAGTGAGTGTAGTAGAATTGGATGTGAATACACTGTGTCTATACCAAAGCCTATTAAACAATTGATCAATAAATGATCATGGCAAGATCAGAAACAAGTGCCAGGGGAAGCAGTGTTACACTTAATTATGTATGAATACTGTATGCTGACCTAGTTTTTTCCACCACTGCAGAAACATGGTGCGAAACAATTTAAATCTTATCCACTTTAAAAACTTACTATTAAACTTTACTGTATTTTATCAAACAATCCAGCTACAACAGATTTATACTGTTCTTCTCTTGAGGGTATTTTTCATCAAATAAATAGATTGAAAAGGAGCATAGGAGTGACAAATAAATTGGTTTTTTTATGACCCAAAACATGATGAATAGCAGTTTCATGCTAAATAATTTGATGCATCACCAATTACTATTGCCCCATTAATATTTAACTCATTTTAATCCAATTTATATAGTTTTAAAAATGTATTTATCATCATCAGTCCCACTCACATGCCATCAGTCATGAGGCTTTGCATCACTCATAAAGATGAATGACAACTTTTAGCATCTCTGTCTACATGACAGAATAATGTTGTAAAAAACTTTATCTTTATGTTAATATTCATTTTTTAAATATTTTTTAAATTAGTGGAGCCTAAACCAAACTCAACAGAAAAATGAATAAAAACTGAAAATAAGATAAGAATAAAAGCAGTGGATTCAAATTAAGGTTTTATGAATCAAAGTCCAGCAACAAAATCGTCCATTCATCCCTCTGACCTGCTTATGAGGACTAGAATGATGAGGTTTTGCTCCTGGCTCACTTGTATATATAACACTGACACAAATAGACACCTTACTTATATCTCCAATTTTCCCCAACATATTGGCAGTATTTGACCCTCTGGGATGACAAAGGCTTGCAAGGTGAGCGTATGATGGCTCATTGATATATTTCTTACAGTCTAATAAATTAATTTATATATTGCCCATGATTGTCAGTATCATGGTTGTAAAGAAAACGTGCATGTAACATTTAATTAGATTTAGTAGATACATTTTCAGTTATAGTGTAATTTAGAAGCTTTGTCAGTGACTAGAGTAGGCCTGTAGATAAGAGCTAAGGATGGCTTGCACATCATTAAGTGTGAAATATAACAACTCACCCCTGAGCTGCCTACTGGTCCCCTGGAGAGACAACGCTAGATAGAGCTTTGTACAATTATGGCTGAGGGAAGCAAAGTGCCACCTTTCTCACATTGCCTCATTTTAAAGCTGTTCTGATGAGGAGTACACAAGAAAGTAGCAGGAGCCTGTAAATTCTGTTTGTCCTCTGGTCCTAAAGCTGATGGAGATCTGATTGGGTTTTTGCTTTTCCCAACAATACTGAAGAACGTAGCAGCTACAATTTTTTTCTGAAAAAGCAAAAAACTCCTTTTTTTTAATCAGTGTAAGTACACACATGCAGCATTTTACACACACTATGTGCCTGCAAGTGTGACCCGAAGTGTATTTTTAAGCTCTGAGTCTTTTTTACGTGAGTAACTTCAGTGATTGTGTGTTGGACTCTGAGGGCTTAAAAAAACATGGGTGACCTATAAATCATCTAAATCGGAGAGCTTCCTGCGTAAATACTGACAACACTGCTTCTCTGCTAAAACGCTGTTCACACTATGCCTCCATCTTAAATGTACTGCAAAGCTGTCCTTACACAGGTATAGCAATACATATACTCAAAGTGTACCATGAGGCAAATTAGCAGTGAAATTACTTTGAAAGTGCTCCCCTGAAAGAGCTAAAGAAAACATCACACTACCGATAAAGATGCAGCTCTAGAAATCCGGGAACTGAAGTCTCTAAAAGGCAGGATGTTTTGCTCCTCTGACTCATCTTTTCTTTTTATATTCTGGTTTTGTGTGTGGGGCCTTACTGCTCTGCAACCGCCTGCTTGTTTCAGAGGTACAGTGTGTTTGGCTAGAAATGTTGGCAAGCCTGCATTATTGACATTTCATCAGCTTTTAAATAAAATCAAATTCTACCTTAGAGAGTCATTTCATTACAGCAGCGTAATTAGCAGCAGTATGAAACATCAGCAACGCCAGCAGAGCAAAAGATCAGTTTTTGTTCTTACATGATACATGCAGCTCATCATTTTACACATAAAGTTATTCTTACAGTACACAGGTTCACATAATCTCAAGGAAAACATACATTACATATAATAAACTGAAAGCTACTTTTGTTGACATTGGTATTCTACAATCTTTCTAATATCCTTCCCACTTCACAACCCTAGGGATCCGAGATGAGTTTTTTATTTATTTATTTATTTTTTCAAGTCTTCTAACACTGTTTTTTCAGACTGCTGACAAGCTGTTCTCTGGCTATTAAATCCATTCCTCACTGTCAGTGGAGCTGGAGTAGCTTAGACCTGACTGAGTAGATGCTGGCACTCCTGCTGCTCTGGGACCTACATATATATATACTCTACACCGAGGGCCATGGAGTCCATACTGTGCATCGCGACGCAACTAATCTACAGTAGGAATGCTATGGTGTTGCGGTTGTTGGGAACCATAAAACTAAATGCCCTGACCTACTGTCATTGACATTAAACTTAAGGGGTTTACAAGAGATGTGCCCCAAGATAGTGACCATTTGTGGAGCAAAACCTTTTCTTTGTGGTTAAAACATTTGGACTAAGATTTCCTATTTTGCAGTGACAGTATGACCTGATCTACTGGGATTTCAGTGGAATCCCTTGAGAGGTTTTTAATGTGCAAGCTGAGTGTGTCTCCTTAGTTAATATGTTGTGATTTTTATTGTTTTTTTTTTCTTTTTTACTGACTCAGAATAAAGGCAACCACATGGCCACTTTAATGACACATAATAGTTTGTGGAGTAAAGTCATGCAATAACATTGGGTGTATCTGACCGAGACCTGTACCCACTAGTGATGGCGAGATTCGCCAATTTGAATCGGTGGTCTGAAACATATGTTTGCGATTCGACTGCACCGGTAGTTTCAGTGTGCATCGGAGGACAGGAAAAGAGAGGGGACAAAATAATCGGGTTGTTTACAACCAAATGTGTGCTTGTAAATCCTTTGTATTCTTTGAATCGTATCGAACCGAATTGCATTGTCAAAAGTCAAATCGTCATCAAATCACTAATGAATCGCACCGCATCGTGAACAGGGATGAATGGTATCACATCGTATCGGCAGGCCGCTTTGCAATATCCTTAATGTATTGCATTGCTGGCAGCGTATCTAGATGCGTATCGAATCAGTCTCAGTGGTGGGGATTCACATCCCTACTCACCCCACGTTCATCACCTCTTAGTTCTGCCCAAAAACGTACCCTCTTTTGTTATGCATTTCACTATAATTGGGACCATAATTTTCTAATATTCTATTGAAAAGTACTTGAAACCAGCAAAAAAATGGTGAGGTCACAAATCAAATAAGAATTACAAAAAATTGAAAGTTGGCAGCTTTTCTGCATGGCCTTTATGATACAGACCTGGAGGCTGCTTTTGGAAGGTAATTTCAACACCCATCCATGGATGAATCATTTGTTGATCAAAGTCAACAAACATAAATGCATAGCTGGAAGCTGGAGCAATCATTTCTTATGTGATTGTGATCTTTTAAATCTAACAAGACTTTATCCGTCTTTTATGGTAATGAGGCTGGAGCATCCACAGATACCCCATTCAGGTGGGGGGACAACATGCACACTCAGAGAAGCTGCTATCACCATGGGTCCAACCGTACAACAAAAACTAGGTGTGGTGTGTGACAGCGGTACTAGTAACTGCACAACTTTGCTGCGTTTATCTTTGCACAATTTCCCCCTTAATGCTGTCATTTTCACAACTACTCTTCAGAATGGTGATGTAAAAAGCACTTGTTTCTGTTAAGCACAGTTTTGGTACATGTAATGTATTATCCATAAAAAGGAAATGGAAAGCAGGAGCATACATAGACCACCCAGAGTAAATAAATACATACTGTGTGCTATATTTCTTAGCCAGCAGACATATTAACACACAAACCCCACCTAAACCAACTAAGTCAGAGATTGATAAGAGGACAAGGGAGCTGACAAAGGATTTTTAGTATTAAAATGATTGTTATGAACTTTATCTTGAGTCTTATTTGAGAAACAAATGGCCCTGTCATCAACAACACACCATCTATAATTCTTTGTCCTTTTTTACCATAAACAGTTATTCTGCTTATGCCGGCCTTGGTGCCAGAAGATAAATAAGGGGAATTAATTTGTGTCAGGATGACAGGAAAGCGCTGCTCTGTTTGGCAGGAAAAACAGAGCAGAGAGTGTTATTAATGACTCGACGTGAGGACTGCAAGGACCACAGTCGCTCCAAAGGAGGTCAGGAGAGAGAGAGAGAGAGAGAAGTGAGCCAGGGGGACAGGGAGGATAGAAGCAGGGTGCTAATACAAGGATAAAGTGAAATTTCTGTAAAGTGGCAGATGAACATAAAAAACTAGTTCCAGGATGTAAGAACACCCACCACCCCTCTGTGCTCCCTGCTTGTCCTAGTTTTTAATGTCAGCAGCCTTGCTCTGACCCTTGTGATGTGACGTTGTAATGTAAATAATAGGCTCCTTACTGCTGACTTTGGAGGTGTGTGTTGTGTGGAAACAGTAGTCAGGTCTAGGGAGGTGTGACTTAACCACCTAAAGAGAAATCACAGCTGCTTCTGTTTTGGTTTGTTCTTTCTTACTTGACCTTGGAATAAAAAAAAAATCTTTGCTTAAACAACTTATAATTATAGTTCGATATCAGCCTGTCTTCTCATGTCAGTACATATATTAATTTGTTGTTTTACTTTAATACTGCTCTTTATATTGATCATTTGAACCAACAATTCATAACTTGGCCTTTCCTTTTTCCCAAAATATGTAAGTGTTGAGACAAATGATCATCCCAGCCAAATTTAGTATGGATTTAGTCATTTCATATGATTGATGTGTTTTATCTTTAGGTCGGCTGGACTACTTTAAAAGAACTATGATACCATACATTTGTGCTATCTATTTAAAGTTTAGAAATATTTGAACCAAAATATAGATATATTTGCTTTACAGAAGCAAGTCTGAGATCAAATTCAACATACCACAGATTATCAGCTAATATTGTGTCACACCCATTCTAGGGTGGGCCTGTAGATCACACAAAAGTCAACATATTTGAAACCTAATAACCAGTCCATGTTTTGTACTAAAATAGTCAAATCACTGGCACTGGAAGTCAGATTATTCAGGTTTATATTGCCAAATTTATTCAAAGGATGTCTGATCAAATCTAGTCAAAAACATACTTGCAAATTCCTCATGAAACTGGCTCAACTTTTGAATTTGTAAAAGTCACTACACTTCTGATATCCAGTTTTTGGAGAGTTAAAGTTGGTCATTAATCTTCATTTGATTTTTACTACTTTTGTCTTGTGATTTTTGACTAAATTTACTTAATCCTTTCAAATAAACTCCCAGAGATTAAAAAAATCAGCTTCTACTGAATGTTCATGCAAGACCATGTATGTAGTAGAGCACAAACTGAAAAAGGAGCCATTTCTTTTCCCCTTTTCTGAGTTAGACTTTTGTTATTTGTATACAGATAAATTACTTACCGAAAACAAATTAAAGTGCAGATAAACATAATAGATCAATTTAGACCAATCCTTGACAACACCACACGCTAAACCTTTAGGTAACATTTATATTATAGCTGTTTCTACACGACTGAAACTTCCCTGACTTGCCCATATAAGCATTTACTGGTTCTTGTCAAAAAGATACTGATTTGCTTCAAAAACTACAGTGAATTAAGATTTTATAGCCTTGAAATATTGCAGAACAACATTGTTTTTTAAAAAATGTGTTTAAAGAGTTGGGTATTATTCATTCATAAGCTTCTCAGTTATCTTTTTTTTTTTTTTTTTACAACCTGGAGTAACATGCAGAACATTCAGAAGCTTGACTCCTCCTTTTCATCATTAGAGTAATTAAAATTTTACATTTTATACTTTTACTTTTTCACAGATTATATCTTCTTATCTTATTAAAAAAAGAAATAAAAAAACACCTCCACCCATGTTTTGCAAGTTGAATTAAAAATTGAATGAAGGTTGTATCATTATAGTCAGATGGTTAAAAGAAAATACAGTTTGATATTTCAAGTAAAAATAAAACATCCAGAGTAGTATAAAAAAATCATTATTCCATTCTCATTTATTCTGTCAGATTGACGGCATAACACTGTTAGAAATAGTATCAGTGTGTGTTGTTAAGAGACCTGTCTCTTTGCTGTAGCTCATGCAAGACTGCCTTAGCATGTTCTCAGCAAGTTCTCACCAGCGCTTCATTCTCATGAATTTATTCGTACTTATGAATAAAGTAGTGTTTTGAGACTCATATGTGTGGTAAAGTAATCAAAAAAGGCACATAATTTATGAGAAAAGGATGGGTCTCACAGTTATATTCTGATTAGACTTTAAACAGATAAAGCACCATCTCACACTAATCTATTCACATGCTACAGCATTGTCAGTGTATTAGCCTGTGCCAGATAAATCAATGTTAATCTTCAACAACAGTGATTGATCCTTTGCTTTACCAACACTCAGGTTACATGTATATTTGGTTTCAAACACCACAGTGTCACCCCTGGGTCAGCTGCAATAATCAAACGTGAGTCAAAGTGTAAATAAAAGACACTGAAACATCACCTCTGCTAAATCCAAACAACTGTAAAATTTGTGTTTACGTATGGTAAGAAGCCAGGCCACATGTAGGCTTATAAAGTCTGTTTCTGCACAAATCTCACATACCCTCCAGCCACTGAGACGTCAGCGCTGACCCAGGCCATGGAGTGAATGTGAGTGTAAGTCTGCAAACATCTGTGAAGAACAGGATGATGCAAATGTTAAATTTATTCACAAGGCTCTTTTGGAAAGGAAGTAAACATCCAGCTGGAGGTTCCAAGTTCAAGGGTTCAGCATTAAATACACAAAAAGCTGCATGATAAATAGAACTTTTGAAAGGATTCCTGGTTCTCCTAGAATTTTTTCTTCATATCTATCTTCTGCTATCCAAGAAATATATCAATGTACTGTAAGGGAAAGACAGAGCAAAGGTGTAGCATAGCATACTCTGTGAGTGATTTATCAAATAGAAGCTACCTTTTTTTCTCTTCTGGAACTTTTTTTTAGAAAATGCACTCCATGTTTTTTCATCTAATGTTATTTTAATCTTATTTCTTTTTTACCATGTAACAACAAAATATTTTATTTCTATTTCAATATCAAAGTAAAAGAAAAAAGGAAGCATTCAAATTAATTGTGGCGTTTCTTTTTTTTTTGAAGCACCTGTCAAATTGAACATACATAACATAAAGTAGCTCTTGGACCAGATTTACTAAAATGGGACCATTATGTGTGTCTAGCAGAAGTCTGAATGAGTCTAGAGTTGTAAACAAGCATGGTGATAATCAGGATCCAGCAAATTACCAATGGTACAGTTGCAACATGTTTATTTTACAATACAGTTAATCTAAGTATAAAACTGCTTACTTGTCAACAAAAAGATCCTCACCATTTGGTAACATTTCATTCTTCTCCTTTAAGGACAATATGGCTTAAGATAGATGATGTCATTGCTTCATATGCCACAGGTATTCCATCATTTGATTTGAGATTTCATGCTGTTTTAGATTTCTTCTGTCTTTTCAGTAGAATAAGTCTTGGCATTTAATATGTCCTGATAATGTCTTCTTCTGATTTTCCAAATACATTTTCATTAATTGACAATCTTTTTCTTTACACAATCTCACCTTCCACAGGTGTACACATGCAGGGACTATCATAGCTGCATAAAGCACATAATTCAACACTTTTTTTTCTTTTACAGTGAAAAATGGTACAAATGCCAATGAATTGCATAGAACACAGATAAGCAAATCAGTTTTTTTTTTAAATACTCTCCTCCCCAATATTGCACTCTTTTAGCGACGATGATGTCTTTCACGTCATCTTGCACTGGCGCACGCACAGACCCTACTTAACCCGCGGAAAGCACAATAACAACAATGGCGGGCCTCCGTGTCATGTTTGTGCTGCTGCATATTTTTAATTTATTTGGTCTGTTGAAGCGTAACCTGATTTTGGTAGAGCAATTATGCCGTCAGCAAAGGAAAAAGTTTTGCATTTCACATGGAAACGTGATGAAAACAGGGCCTGGATATATGCAGCACTGCCAAAAGGTCACAGCATTCATGCTTTTCAGGTGCTAATTTACCACTCACATCCTTAATAAGCACCAACAGCAACTTTTTAACACCAAAACATCTTTTCTTTTCTTCTTGCACCTGGAAAAAGCAATAGTAAATATTGACTCTTGACTATTATGTGGAAGGGAAATAGAGGGGGGAAAAAAGCAAAAACAGAACAGTTTTTGCTTTTAGTCTGATGCTGAAATTAGTTGTGCCACACCCACAGTGCTCGGAGAGTGGAAAAGTACTTTGCTAATTGTGTATGGCAGTGTGTGATCTTCTTTTTACAGCATAAAGGTCAAGCACCCACTTCACATTTGCCTGTGTGCGTCTGTGTCTGCTTAACGATAGCATCTCTGCAGAATCTTCATCGTTTACACCCACATGGAGAAAACAGAGCGCACATCCTCACGCACATGCACACAAAATGTATTGGGTTTTTGCTCATCCTGTTAAAAATATGCTCATTTGGTCTGGCAACATAAACAAGAGGAAGCATTGCACTTATACACTTATATGGAATAGATCTGTCAGAATTGATAACCTGTTGCAGTTGTATGCAAAGATGACTGCTCTTGTTCTGAGTAGCAAATCTTTATATCAAACGGGTGGAAGGACAAGCTCCACGTGTTTGTGTGTGCGTAAAATGATGTGACAAGACACTCAGTTTGTGTACCCAAGATTGCAGGGGTCTTGACAAACATGTGATTACTCCTCAGTAATTAGCTTGTTGGCTTCCCTGTGGTAAAAACAAGGGTGATAATTATGAGGATGAGGTCTTGGGACTGCTGTCTGCTTCTTTTCGAAAGACACAACTCACCAGGGGATATGACAATGAGATGAGAACAGGAGGGCAGGAGGGGGAGGGACGCCATTTGTTGACTGTGTGTCCATGCTGTCATAAAACACAAAACAGTGTTTTAATTGCCATCCAAATAGACTAAATGGGATGCGAATGCAGTGATGTGGAATTGAGTGTATAGCAGAAAGTGCCTTTTAGAAGTCAGCAACAAAGTCTTAGTAGCTTCTACCTGAATCTTGTTGCAGATGTATAAACTGTAAATAATGCATTTAAACCTTTATAAAACCTCATATATATATATATATATGTTGAAATTAAAAACAATTGTAGCAATTTTGTTTTTGCATTGACCTGTAGTGGCACATATTTTCTTGTGTATAGTTAACACCAAACTCAAAGCTTACAGCAGAATGTGTGGGGCATGGATGTTCTATCAAAGTCAGAGGGCAAGAGGGTCACTGGGGGCAGATGAAAATCTATCACAGGCTTGACTAGTGCTGGTTGGACCACTAGTCCACCTCTGGACCTATAAGGCCCCATTTGCAGCAGTTGCTTGGCAACTGCTTGCTGTAATTAGTCCTGAGATGTAGCACCTCACGTCAAATACCCAGTCCTCATTGCTAGGTCAGACTGCAGAAGAAGTAGACACGCCTACACAGGCTCCAACTGCTTAAGTGAATTCGTATTAGAACACTAAGCACATTGTCAGCATATGAACACAGGAAATGAGTCCCCTTAATGGCTGTAAAACTATTGTTTCTTGGACTAGCTAACAGAAAATACAGTAACTTAGATTGATTTTTATCATCGTTTTCAGATCACAGACAAGAACATGTGTACAAAACTCCTAAACTAGATCATCTGAGAAATATTAGTCGCAGATCTTATGCACTTGTGTAACATACTGCATATATATATATAGTCATCATTTGTATTTGTGGTTTTTACTGTTAGATATAATGGTAAGAAAAGTAAATAAATACTCCTGTGTATGGTTGCTGTATGTGCTGATCTCATGGAGTTATTGTTAAAGTTGTTATGATGAAATATTGCTTTAACCATTAAACGTGACAAATGAGGTACTGAGGAAGCTTAAGGCCACTTTTGCCAAACTGGAAGAGAATGACCCACGCAGCAGCGGCTGAGAAGGCAAATGGGAACTTAAATAAGACAAATTGTCGTTTCTATATTGTGGTGAGATTGCATTTACTGATGGAGGAAGAGAGGAACTGCTCAGTCTCAAGAGAGTATAAATAAATCATGCTGTGTGTACATGGGAATGATGGAAGTCCTTTGTGCAGGACGTAGGGCTTGACGAGAAGAATGAAGGGAAGAGAGACAACAGAGATTAAATGAATGAAACAAGTGTTTCTCTGCCATTTATGGAGTTCCTCTAAACATCAACATTTACTGCACTTGGTTTAGTTTCCTACAGAAAATATATTGAAATTAGTGTCATAGTATATTAAACTTCTACTGAAACTCAGGTGCAGTTGCTGCTTGGACATCCATTTGAAATTGAACGTCACCTAAAAGGCTTATTATTTCTCAGGATGTTCGGTGTTGTGTAACCACTGCAGTTTCTAGCAGTGCTAAAGTGGCGAGTTCAAATTAGCCCATGCGCTCATCTTATTCTTTTAGAAACCAGAGATACATGTCAACATCTCAACAAATACTCCAGTAGCATGTCTAACCAGGCCTAATTTGATCATTTATTCTGCTTCACAGATCACAAAATGTCACCCCATTCAACAACTTATGTTCCACTAGCTTCTAGGTAATCTCTAGGCCTTCTATATTGTACTTTTTCAAGGCTGGAATATGATATAAACTATTGCTGCTAATATTTGGGCCGGAAGTGGAGATATATTGGGTGGTAAAATAGTTGTTTAGCAGCTATTTACTGCTGGTGCAGCTCAGATGGAGCTTTGTAACATCTGTTTGGAAGTGAGTGCAGCAAAAAAGAACATTGTGCTGAAGCCTTTCAGATATAACAAGAAATAAAAAACGAGTTTGCTTGATGACTTTTGGTGACACTTAATCTATCCCAACATTTTATATACAGGATTCTGTTTTTGTTCTTCACCTCTTGATGGAATCTCTGGATCTATACCCTGGTCCTATGGTTCTTATTAAATGCTTCATTAGTTTTCAAACCAACTTTCTCAATGGAGATGTAGGACATGCAGTTTGCAGCAATTTTATAAAGTAAATGAAGGTTTCCCCCCTCCCCCCCAACCTTATGTTTTGGCCACTGTAGATAGATTTTTTTAAAGGGTTCTTTTTCTCTCTTTTATCGAAGGCATTAAAAGTGTCCCCCCTCTCTCTGTCCTTAGATGGATAACAAGTCATTGACATGGGCTTGTTTGGTTGTAATTCATGACCTGCGACCCATATTGGCGCCCCATAAAACCTCAGCAAAGTATCCGGGGGTCAACTCTGGCTCAATAAATTCCAAGACCAACCATCAGCATCCTCAGAAAGAAGAACAATAAAAAAAGACACACCTCATAAACCAGGCCCTGTGGGATGAAAATGAGCTCACCCTACTGATTTAAGCTATCATTTCAAGATCTGACTCTTATTGTCCTTTGGCATTACAATATTCAGTGAGCATGTTAGTTTTCTGTTTTCCACATACTCACACCTTCATCCAGCCTTTTTTCCCCCTTTTTTGGGGCTATATCTGCTATAACTATTTTTTTTCCCATGTTCAGTATACCTGTATATTTATTTATCTATTCATTATTTTTCTAATCTGGTCCTTTTAGACCCTAACCCTCAACCTGAATTAAAAAAAACATTGATAAGTTTGAAAGAGAAAGTGGTTGATACACAGTTTTGTTATTTCACTTAACTTTGCTGTGCTTTCTTGTGGCCTTGTGGCTTTGCAGTGTGCCATTGATATTGCAAGAAACATTCTATTTTTATATGTTTAAAGAAACATTAAACAGATTTCCCACAATGTCCATGAGTATCTGGCTCTGTGTGACATGAACACTGTGACCCACATCTCTTTGGAAGCGTTGCCATATCCCACTGGGGAGTTTTGACATTTTCCGATGTGTTCTTTTTACTCCATTTTGTGCTTTAAGCCATGCTCTTGACAGTTCTGCCTTCTCATTATTTTAGAGAGCTTTGCAGACTCTGCTTGTCTCTCTCTTTTTCCTTCTCTCTCTCTCTCTTTCCCGTTCAAAGGTCCACTTTCCAGCAGCCCACATCTGCTGACGTCCTCATGAATTGCCTGTGCACTGGCAAACTGTGACAATGAGAACTCCATATGGAATAGATTTATGAGGGCCAAATCTTAATAAAAGGTGACCCTGGGAGCCACATCTACCATTAAGCGCCATGTCTCTATAATTTACAGCTTGGACTTTCTGGGCATGCTCTCAATACTCTGAAAGTCAGTGCTTCACATTTTCATTTCTATACAGGGTGTGTTTGGTTTGATAGATTGCCCATTAAAAATGTAAGGGTCAGAAATGGCTTTAATTCATTATTGTGACAAAGCTTATGATGTGCAGCCAGGACTGTTGATTGATTTGAAAGTGAAATCAGTATGCTAATGTAAAGAACGGAAAATGATGAATATGGATTTAAAAAAAAAAAAAAAAAAAAACAATCTTAACTTTGCAAATTGTTTCTGTAATTTCTCAAATAAAATGGAAACTATTTGCACAAAAAATATAGAAACATAAATTGATTTTTTAGAAATAATAATGAGACATATTTTGTGTGGGACCTTGTTTTTTTTTTATACTTTACTTGCATGGAGACTTCTTGTGTTCTTCTTTGATTTTCTCCACTAATGACATACACTAAGAGAAAAACAACTCTCAGCCATGTCAGTTGAGTAAGGGGATATGTATTGCAATTCACCAAGTGTGTTTGTTTCCTATGGTCCCTGTTGTCTACACCTCTCTGGTGGCTTGCCTGTGGTGACAAATGTACCAGTGTGGCTACATCCCAAGTCGATCCCCTGAGGTGCTTCATCTAATGAGCTACATACAGTATCCTCTGTGGAGTCTGTGCCTTTACCTTGACTTGGAATTTCTCCTCTTTTTGTACAGCAAGGACTGAAGGATACACTGTACACAAAAATCAATGTTTGTGCGAAATAACGTCATAATTACCTCTTTGGGTTAACATCACCAAGGATTTCCCTCAAAGTGTGTGTACTTAAAAGACAACTGTTAAGAATAATTTTGATTACAGTGTTGTTTGGACATCTATTTACATCTTTTTATTTTATGTCTTTGGTAACAGAGTGCCAAGCATATGGTGTAGCTTGAAGTAATCTTTTTAACATGGAAGGTTAACATTTAGAATGGATCTTTGTGAAGGCAACTTTTTACTCCTAAAGGCTCCCTGAGCCATATGTGAATAGGCATGTCCATTTCAAGTGTTGTAGAACATTGATGCGCTCATACTCCCATGCATCCCTTACGTTGGCATGGTTATTACTTACGCCAAGGCAGGGGTTATGTTTTAGGTGGTGTTGTCAGGTTTATCTGGTTATTCGCCAAAATTGCATGAACAAAAAATTATTAGATTTTAAGGGGTGATCCAGGATTATTTACAGGCAGAGGGGCAGGCACAAACATCCGGGGACATTGGTGTACTTTGAAACCAGTTTACAATTTTTTTTTAAGTACTTCAGCTTAATAGTGTTGTGGTGTCAAGCTCTAAGATGCAATAAATTATTTAGTAACAGTCAGGCAGAACTTGTTTTTCAATATTTGTTCTCCTAAAAATGTCATGATGTCATGACAGACATTGCTTTTGCTTCTTCCTCTGTACTGTTTGAAGCTCTGACTGTATCTGTGTGGCATCATAATCTTCCGCATGGTTTTTACCAACTAATAATATCATTGAGTTAAGTACAAGATGGAGACCTCCACTCTCGATCTCTCTTGGTGACCACAGGTAGACAGAAACAGGGTAGTGCCACTTTACCAGCTCAGCCAATACTATTGTAGAGACTATTGTGAAGCTTTTAGCCAGCATCCTCTGGAGTCCCATACCCAGTGACATTTCTGAAAGTACAAATAGAGCAGTCAGGAAGACAGAAGCACTTACTCCACACATACACTTCAATTCATATTAGTTACCCTTGGGTTTGTTTGCTATATGCACACAAGTATGGGTCTTTGTTTTAGTCTAGTATTTTATACATGTTACATTACCTTTAATGCAATTGCAAACAAAACAGATGGATTTTTTTTTGGACTATTAATCAGAAAAAGACAAAACTGAAGCTTAATAACCATTTAATTTAGTAACTGATTTTAAGCAGAAGGAAGTGGAAATAAGTGTCATTCAACTAATTGTGATGAAGCATATGTGCTTGGAAAAGGCAGAGTAAACCTAGATTTTTAACACATATTATTTTGCAAAACTTTAACAAATGAATATGAGACTGTTCCTGCCAAAGCTTATGCCCAGAAACTAATTCATTTTTATTTAGGTGATAAACAGACACATTATATTCCTGTGGGGTCATTCCACAGGCAGGTTGCGAGACTGCTGTTGAGGCTGGAAAAAAACAAGGACTTCTCAAATACAGGGAGTGTTCTTCATGATATCACAAACGTAACAAATGACTTTTAGCTACATTTGAACACCCTTTAACTATATAATGAACTATGTAGTGAATCATCCATTTCAAGTGCTGTTCAAAATTTATAGTGCTTCATTTTTGTCATGTGTTACACAGTGGCAGAGCTAGAATTTTACACATGAGGTGATCAGAGGTTGGGAAAGAATTATTGTGTTCCTCTTTCTAACACACACTGACATACACTGCTGGGACAACTGTGGTCAGATTAGAAAGACTTGAGAAATAAAACATGTTTACATTAATAATCTGGATTACTAAATGGAAATATTTGCAACAAGTTCAAAAAGGTCAATAGAAAGGTAAAGAGAAAGGTGCTTGATGTGGTAGCCTATTTGGGGATCAGTGACTTCTCCCCACAGCAGTTCCGGCTTACCGTTGGGTGATGGTGGTCGACTGGATCCTTGTGTGGCTAGCTCAACATTGAAAGCTGTCAGGGCTGCTGACTCTGGAGCTGGAGTCTGTGTCAACCTGATCTGGTTCCTTCCTCTTTACAGAAAAGTCAAACATATGATTCTTTCTCTCCATTCCTATATCTATACAAAATAGGACTGGTTACAGGCTATATCGCTCCACATTGCCATGCTGTAGCTTGCTAGCCTCTCATTTTGATGAGACTGGATCATGTAGCTCTTGTTTAATCAATGCTTAGTAACCTTGATACCGAGGCACTATATGAGAATTCTTTGTAGTTTTTCTGCTCCAATGTGAAAACTTGATTAACCGAGTTGATGTGTAGTCCCTTAATACACTCACTGAAAACTGAATATGCCATGATTTCCCTACATTATCTTATCTAGTGCTGCAATAAAACTAGATTAGCACTGCTATCTAGCCTCATGCTAAAATGATTTTGATAGCCTTAACAGTAGCAATTGTACTTGCACAAGGACAAAAGTTATTCTAGAAATGTGCAGCCAAATATCAATATTTTTAAAGGATGACTAACTAGGGAACTACTTTAAAATGAACTTCAAACTAGTTTAGTGACGCTGGTGATCCATGAATGTCTGGAAGACATTTCTGTCCTCTCCTTCTTCAGCGACTTGTCAGTCACTTGAGGTGGCACCTTGGGTGTCCAATCAGATTTTATAGGTGTCTAGTGCCACCCTGACCACCCCTCTAGCTCTGCTTCTGGTGGTATACAAAAACTAGTCCAGTCCAGGCTCTTGATAAATGCATTGATGAGATTAATGACTGGATGAGCCTGAACTTTCTTCAGCTGAACAAAAACAATCCTACTGAGGTGATTGTCTTTGGAGCCAAAGAGAAGCGTTTAAAGGTCACCACTGAGCTTCAGTCTTTACATCTAAAAACCACCAACCAGGCCAGAAATCTGGGTGTAGTGATGGACTCGGACCTAAATTTTGAAAAACATTTTAAGGGAATCACAAAGTCTGCCTACCATCACCTTAAGAATATATCAAGGTTAAAAGATCTGATGTCCCAGCAGGAAAAACTAGTCCATGCTTTCATCTTTAGTCGGCTTGATTATTGTAACAGCGTATTTACAGGTCTACCAAAAAAATCA
>JAOXYM010000017.1:11649265-11665668 GCA_028567055.1 Leptatherina wallacei
ACAGAGGGAAAAGCCATGCTTTATAAAGTGACTGTAATACAAAATGGTGTACAGTGCAGAATGTTGTCGGGCTCTAGATCATTTTAATTCCACAATTTATAAAAAAAAAAAAAAAATGGCATTAACATTCACCATATTCAAAATTAGGTGAAATAATGTTCTCTGTATGTACTTTAAGTATGTGATAAATAAATGGGGTACATCTAAATGCCTTGGTGTTATGCTTTTGGATTAATGTATGAAATCCTCTTGCAGCACCTCAGTGCTGTATGACAGCTGTGCTGACATAGTCAGAACTAATCACAAGCTTCTCTCTAACAAAAGACTCATATGACAAACATACAGTAGTGCCTCTTTGTTCTGCATGAGTTTTTGATATATTTATTGTGAAGCATCCTTCAAGTCGTGTCAAAAGCATATTTGAAATAAACTGCAACAAATTGCATTGCATTATATTGCAGCTGGACAGGACCGAATTGAATCATATCAAACTACCTGTCTGCAAATGTATTATAGGTGCTCTGAATTATTGAGTGCATATTGAATCTGTCACACACATGCAAAGCTCTAGACGGGAATTAGCTTGTGGTCCAGAAACACATCCTGACATCTGAATTGGGCTGTGAAAATGAAAATGTTTCCACTAGCACCTTTACTGTAGTACAGAAGAGTTGTTCAAACAATAGCGTCTTTCGTGACAGCAAAGAAACTCAGACTCAACTATAAATGGATGCACAAAAAGCCCAATAGATTACTATAATTATCTGTTACAACATGACTTGTAGATGAGCTGTGAAGGGAGGTGCCTGTGCTTGATATCCCAACTGTCTCATACAGCTAGCTTGTGTAGCACATTTTCTTGTTTTGATATCAATACTTGTAAATTGAATAAAGTCCAAGTAACACTTGTTTGTAATTTGAAATATGACTCATATGTCAGCAGCACATGCTGGGATATCTGTGTAGTCCTATACACAAATGAAAAGGTAAGGTGGGAGTTTGGGAGGTTAGTTTACAATTCTTACATTCCAGTCAGACAGCTTTCATGTTAATGTTGAGAAAAATCTTTATTTAAAAAAAATGATTAAAGATTGGCATCGATCCTCTATTCCCATCACTTCTTCTGCATATTTTTCTCAATGAAATATTAGAGTGAAGACTGAAAATGATTATCTTTTGCCATGAAGTCTACGGGTGATGCTGGGATAGCAGAGGGGCTGAAGAAGCAGAAGTGTTTAGTGTTTAGGGGCAGCAGCAGCAATAGTAGCAAGCATGAGGCAGAGAGAAAGACAGAAAATGTTCAACTTGAATAGACGATTCAGATATGAATGGGTATATTTGATGTGTAACATGTAATGTGTGAGACGGATGACATGGGAAGCAGCAAAGCAGCTCAAGTTGTCAGGTGGAACTAACTTGTAGGTGTTGTTTTTACTATAAATCAACACTTAAGCTCATAATAACATAAGATGTTATCTATCCCAACATCACAGTAACGGCACAATAATTTATATGTATTTTTAAAGTGTCTGCCTCAAAGTACATTCATTAATTTAATTTACAAGGTTAATATGTGGAACATGTGTTAGGGTTATTTTTTTTCAGTCTTCCTTGCTGCTATCATGATAAAACCATGGCAAGATTGCCCTTGACATATTGTGTAGAGAACAGTCTCAGCATATTGATCTTTCAGTTACAAGGTACTAACCAGAGAAATAACCACAGGATTCTTCTAATTTCAGTTACCTTTCTTTACCTTTTACATTTCCCCATCCTTCATGCCCTCTTCATCTTTTAACCTCCTCCTGAGGTGTCATCTTTACCATGCAGCGTGCTTCTTTCTTTTGCCCACTGGCATAATGAATCACATGGCATGGCGCTAGTTGGTAGGGTCTTGTCTCCTCTCCGCTGCCCGAGGAGCAATGTCAGATTGATGTACCAGTCACCTAGAGACTCCCTCGCATTGTGATTAGAGCAGCCAACCGTCCAACCCAACTACAGAGAGCTTCACCACAGGATGAATACACATTCTTTCTCACACACACCAATGGCCACGGACATAAATAGCAAAGGTGATGCACCAGTCACACAAGCTTCAACTGTTTGTGCCCCCAGCTATGTTTCCTGATGTTAAGCCTCTCATTAAGCTCAAACCCATTCCCCTTGAACACAGCACGCTCCTAGCCATATTTTTAATTAGTTTATTTAGCTCTTCTTGTAACTTAAGGATGAAATTGCCCTCCTCTAGCACTTGGCCATTCTTTTCCTGAAATCCGCAGGGGCTGGGATTCTGGACGGATTTCAATTGACATTTATATAGACAAAGGTGAGCCACTTGCACTGATAGGGTTACGGTGTAGTTGGATTGAGATCAAAATGGATTCTAAGAAAAAATTCTTTCTTTGGGGTTTTTTGTGCCTTCATTTGGACAGGTAGTTAAGAATTAGCAAGAAAGTGAAAAATAGGAAAAGAGGGGAAGGGGCATATATGAAATGATCCAGATTGAAGTCAGATGCCAAGGCCTGCTGCAGAGTGTATTTGTACTATGATAAAACATTTTCAAAGTTTTATGAATGATTTAATCCTGCATTACAAGCAACCTTTACTTTACTTTCCTTTTTAAGTGCAATTGTGTTTCTTTTTGTGTATCTAATAACAGAAAAGAAGACTTTAGTTTTTTATTTACTACTTCATTTACATCCAAGTAGTCAAAAACTCTGCAGTGTACCCTTTATCAAATCGTCATGCATTTACTATTTACTTTGTGTTTTCATTGTCACTCCCCTGAAAATCCTATTATTAAACACAACGTGCTACCAGGAAGGACTTTTGTGAAATTTACCAAGGATTAGACTTGCTATGTCATTTTAAGTTTGGCCATTGCAGTTTGCAGATATAGTAGGCAGCACATACAGTTCAAATATATCCCTGCTGCACTTTTTGTTGTTGTTGTTTTAGGCATGGCTTTTTCGTCTTATGTAGGGATTGGTCTATAGCAAAGCATGTCATTTTACTGTGTTTAGTTGAGAGTGTTTTAGTCCCAAAAATCACATTATTCAAATCCCCTTTGGTAGTGACAAAATCTTATACAAATCAATCGGTGTAACCGCGACTTTCTAAATTAATATATTTGTTTACAGGTGTTGCTAGTGTGGTGAGAATTCTGCAAAATAAAGATATCTGGAGCATTTAATGATAGTTGCATTTTACAAGTTTCATTCCTTCGAAGGAGGTCAATTCATCTGCAGAGAGCCATAAGCTGTCTTTATAGGGAAAGACCCAATATTCTTCTGCAGAGCATCATTTATACACATGGATAAGGAAAACCGTGTCATTAGACCCAATCTGAAGGACAAAATGTGAAATCTTTTCTGCAAAAAGAATTATATCTTTCTCAGTTTTGTCACAACACCGATTGTTTCACTGAAAGTGCAAAAGCCCGACAAACAAAATCAAGGATAGAATACAGAAAAAAAATCACACATTCTCATTACACGATACCTCATAGTGAGGTAGTACATGTGATGAAGATTTGTCTTATGAAAGGAGGGATAAAAACACGGTTTCATGAATACCATTCAACTTTCTTGCTTTACTGAAAAATGTTTGGCTGCTAAAACTCAATGCAATCATGAATAAAAGTCTTGTCAATTACTGCTGAAAATAAATGGATAACACAGATGTCAATGTTGACACATTATGTAGCGTTATATCACTGAACATACTTGTAAATTTTGCACAATGCAGTGATCAAACATATAGTAGAACTGAGTTGTGTATGCAACAAACTTATTGTAATTAAATCATGATGCTAAAGAATGCAGTATAATAGGCATGCAGAATGTTTCGAAAAGCTTGTGGATGTTGCAGCCCTTTGCATGGTTCTTGTGACAGACAGAAATGGACAAGCCAGCCAGGACGGAGCCCTGGGTGAGTAGGTGTATATACTCCCACCCCTTCCTGCCTCCTCCTGTCAGAAGCACGCTGAGATGGCACTTTCCCCCCACAGACTGAGGGATTGAAGGGATACAAAGTGCAAATCAGCTCCCTATCTCAGCTGGCAAGGGTTCATCTATCTGTCCATCACGCTTGTCTACAAGCAATCTGCCTCTATTTATTCATAAATCCCTCTCACTCTTTATTCATTGCAGCCATTTTGTTTCACAAGGTCCTTGGCGAGGCTCAGGCGTGCCAACACACACAAACACAAACACACACCTTTTAAGCTCCAGTGTAGGGTTGCATCTCAGCTGTGGCATTTGCTGAAATTACTGAATGTGCTAAAAAAGGGATGTGATGCAGACTGATGATATGAGGGGAAATTGAAAAATAAACACTGAAAAGGAATCTTCCTGTGTCTCGCCGGTGTAAAAATGCTCCCAACCATTACTGTAGTGGGAGGAAAAATAGCGTGCCAATTTCAAAAGCCCTGTTTGTGGACTTCCATCATATTTATGGTGTCATTTATTATCTGTAACTGAAGTCTAAGACAAACTTTAAGGATCCACGACTAGATGCTGCACTGAGAGGAAGCTATCCTGAATCAGACTGGGATTGTAAAAGCAGATTGTACACAACCGTACCAGGAAGTAAATTAAATTCTGATGCAAAAATATTCTGTATTTGAATGCCTTTCACTGTGTTTTTTCTCTAGGCTTTCCCCAGTAAATCATTAGGGTTTTTACAGTTTCCTGGTGCCTTTACCATATAAACACAGCTGCTGTATTTCACTCTGATGAGGTGTCACAATATATGATGTACTGGTATTAGATAGCCACTGGTTGCAAGGCATGGCACATTGTTTTACAGTTCAATTTCACCCCGTCAGCAACCCTCTGATATCACAGCTGTTTGTTTTAGCCATGAGAAGGATCTTTGGCCTTGTATGACATGAGGGCATATTTTCTCAGCTTATCATCTAGAAATCCCTCGCCACAGCTGATTATGTTAGCGCCGAGTTTGTTATGGCAGGCTCTGTGAACTACAGTACTCAAACAATTGAGAGGCAGCCTTTTCTCCCTTAGTAGTTTACTGTTTGCTCCTAATGCCATCATACATCTGTTTTTATCAAATTTGAACAGCCATCCTTACCCTTAGCCCAGGTCCCTGTCCTGACAGGACAGTGGTCCTCAAGGCCGGACATGATGTCCGTGCCAATCTAAAGGGCTCCAAAGGAGCTGAGCCCAAGGCAAACAGAGGTAAATGTGAGACTAGAAGCACAAATAGTCCTCAGACAAAAATAAAGACATCTTTCACATTTCATCAGTCCCCTTTCAGTATTGCCCTTTACATTAGACTGATCAATAAAGAGATAGAGCTTAATCTCATTATTAGTATGAGACATATATTCTCTGATACTTTTTTTTCTTCCAACTTTACTTGTTCTCGTTGCCATTACTTGAATGGCCGAGCTTCTTTGAGTAATGAAGTTCCACCCCCTGGCAAAGCATCACAGACTGAATCTCTTTTGCTGGGGCATCCACTAGCTTGTATGAATAAATTCTCTGTCAACAACATTAATCTACTCTGTAATTGGCTACCACTGCCACAGCAGCCCCTGTTTTATGAGCAGGCGCACAATGAAAAGATTGATTCGCTTAAGCTGCACATTCAGTGGTGTAATCTAATGACATGGCTGTGTAAATAAGCACTGAGGGAAGCTTAAAGCACACAGCAAAGGCCACCTGACTCTCATCAGCACGGAATTTGCACTGTCCTGTTAAAAACAGAAAAGAAAAAAGAATAAATCTTGGCAACTGATAAATGTTTATCTTATTTCATGTTTGGTTTACTCATTAGGCTACTTTGGTTGATGCAGTCATTTTAATATAAGTTAAATTTTCTAGACAATGACATATTACACCAGGCTCTTTATACAGAAAACCTTTTGGTTTGTCATTAAAAAAAAATAACAGATACACTTGATAAAAAAAAAGACTTCTCCTAATTCATTTTAGCTTGTTTATATATATATATATATATATATATATATATATATATATATATATATATATATATATAGGCCACATATGTATACCTCATGTAAAAAAAATAATTAAATCTGGGCTTGTTTATGTTATATATAGTACATTATTACTCCCAGCGTGTTGCTTACTGGCACATGGTAAAGAGCACTTGACTTTACAGGGTACTCCTTTGCCTTTTGTTGCACACCGAGTTGATGATTAGACTCTCAGATTATTTTGTTGTTCTTCTTTATTTCCCTTTTTTAGACTTTATTTTAATTACAGTCTCCTTTTTTTGGGAATTCCTTTGCTTTACTGCATAGATCCTATATTTTCAGTGTGTCCTGTGACTGTTAAGCCACTGTCACAGCACTTTGGGAAACCTTGCACATTTAAAATGGACAACTTGGAGTGTCCCTCTATATTTAAAGACAGCACAGTGGACTCCTCCTAACCAAGCATGAACATGTGACGATGTCTCTCAAGTGCTACTTTAAAATCTTCAACTCTGCATTTTGAGAACTAATTTGTTGGACTAGATTAAATGCTTTATTATTGGGATATTTTCTTCATCTAGGGCTGTAGGCACAAATAGCCATATTATAAGAGAGTGATGTAATGGTAAAAACATAGAAGATAAGCATCTGGAGGAGAAACTGTAAAATATTTATCAACCATGTATCTTACTTTGCATGGTTGATGTAGCTGAAAGGCATAAGCACCGTTCCGGTAGACCAGGAGCTGAACTGACCGAGTCTAACCCCATATCTCCATTTATGTCCTGCAGAAATATGTGTCCACAAAGATAGCTCAAAGAAAACAAGACAATTAAATTTAAAGTAAGGGACACAGCCTGGATTTTTCATAAGTGCTGAAATGCACTTTAAATTATCTGTCTCTTATGAAAGCCTTTTTTGATACAGTTTCCATCTAAGAGCCTCTTTTGGTACTTTATGATTACAGATTGCTCAAGAAGACCTGTAGATGTAGATTGGAGGAGAATAGGTTTCAGCCCGTTTGCAGTTCAGTGGGGCATGTCTGTGGACCTCTCTAAAATCTACTCTTAAGTTGGCTAAAATACATTATAGAAGCACTGCTTTTGTGGTGGAATGAATCAAGATAATGGGGGACCGCAGATCCAGGCTGTCAACTCTGGGGCCATATTTATGGCTCAAGAGCTATTAGGCATTGGTTTGGTATCAGTCCTGCCTGACAGACTACTGCCTTGGGGGTCATGGGACAGTCTTTGTTTCCAAAAAAGGCTCTGCAAAGACACAAAAGGAATAGAATTTCCTCAAATGACTTATCACCTCTAGCTTTGTATCCCTTGGCTTTCTAAATTTGTTGAAGTTGCTTGGCTATTTTAATCCTGGTAAACACTATAGTAAATGAGGGCAGACGTCAGTGTGGATTGCCTTTCAAACTGGGCAGAGCTCATAGCTGCTGGTGTGGGTCATTTGGATGTGAAGACATGCCCTTCATCATGCCTGAGTGCCAACCCATCATGCCCCCATGTGATTACTGCTTCTGCAATTTGCCAGAGGTTTCTGGATAGAGACAGTTGTCAACATCCTCTCCATCAATGGCTGTAAAACACAGTAGCAAAGTTTTTGTGTCTCCTTGTCCACATTGCTGCATTGAGTCAGGTTCAGTTATAATGCAGAACGATATTTTCTTTTTTTATTCATGCAGAAAAGGGGCAGGTTTTCACTGTCACCAGAACTTTGCTTCACTGTAAACTGAATTGACAGTTTTCTGTCTGAAAATGTAAAAGAGAATGATAGGTTTTCTAGTCTTCCTCAAGTTCATTCCATGTTCAATGTTAGAGGACTAAAAATTTCAATGATCTATATTTTCATAGTCATGGATAGTGTAATATTTTGATCTGAATTTTTACCCATTGTGACATAATCCAGGTTTTATTCATAACTTGTCAATTTAATTTAAATTATTTTTTAAAAGTTCTATTCTTGTTGTTATAATACTCCATAACCAGTGCACTTTGGATGTGCAGGCTTGACAGTAAGACAGTCAACGTGCACTTTCCATATTTAATTTCCAACAGACTCATTTAATGAAAAAACTGTACCTATTACTTTGCCTACTAATTGTTTTTGTTGTCACTTCCATACATTTCTAAATCCTCTCAGCATTATGTGAGCCCACATTCCCTTTACTTCAGCCAGACCCTCAGGACTAGAAACAGATTGGACTTGCAGTCCAGTGAGACAGTGCCAGACAACAGCCAGGAGTTAATGCTTTGTGATGGCTCTGGGTGCATGACATCAGTATGGCTGAGGGAACATCATGTAAAAACACAGGGATGCTAAGCTCTTGCTTCTCCACTGCATAGGCCTCCAGATTGGCCTTCTCGCATGAAAATATCAAAAAAGAAACTGTTGTAAGTAAACAATGCAAAAGACTGTTTTGGTGCTCAGAATCATGTCTGTGCCCTTCAACTTTAATTTACCTGAGCAATTTCAACTCATTTCTTCTTCAAGGATAGTAATGACACCCAGAGTACTTGGACTGTGAAACATCAGAGGGTGGTGGGTGTTAGTTGGCAGGAAACCTCCAGCAACAGAGCTCTCTGCTTGATCCCTGTGGCTCAGCTCCATCTGGCTATAAGTTGACCATGTTAGCGGGCAACTGCCACTGCCTCATGGCTACTAAATACTGGCTTATGTATGATAGTAAATGATGTCTTAGTCTTCAGTGAATCTTATTAAACACATCGAGGGCTAGCATAACCAGGAAAGTCTGCCAGGGAGGGTATTAGCTGTTTAGCTCAAACATACACCACAACAGCCAACACAGCATATGCAGCTGAGTCACTGTCTAATGCTTAACAATCAATGAAGAATGTGCAGATTAGAATGGCAACCTTTTTTAGTTATATTCCTAATTGCTGTTAAATCGAATCATTTTTGCAGTTGTCTGTGTGCTGTTACCTGTTTTTATTGGTGACAGGGACATTAATGGATGGATTTCTGTGCAACATCATCTGTGCAACAGAGAGATGCTACTTGAAGCCAAAAAGCAGTTCTCATCCTGGTTTGTGGGGCAGAGCCAAGCTCCTAAGGAGAAATGACGAAGTAGTTAAAAGTCTCTGCAATGCCCACTTTGTATCTCAAAATACAATATTCATCCTGTTGTATAAGACTTTGTCTCTTGTAACAACACAGCAAATACAACTGTATGCATCTGAATTTCATATGCTTGTACTTTGTAGATTTTTCTTTGTGTTAACACTTTGGTTTCTCATTGGCACTGTGCATCAGACGCTGTAAGTGAGCTATTACTTACTAATAAATAGCCAGCCAACCATTGTGAAGAATATTGTCAGAATCTGGTCATTTCACACCATAACTGATAGTTACTTTTTATATTTCAATTGATGAGGTCTAACAGTGTAATGTAATAAGCTCCAGCTACTGTTCCAGACTAAGCTAGCTGTCACTCATGTCTTAGCATGTTTACAGTAGGTGCAAGTTCTATTAGATGTAGAAGGTTGTAAAAATGTCCATGTTGTGAATAGGTTTTGAGCTCACTGAAACAAACATCACCGTCGAGCTGCTGATACATTCATTTATCAGAGGAGCAAAAATGCATTCCCATACCTGAAGAGTGCACATCACACCATGTTTATGAGCTTGTTCATGTGATAAGAACTCAGCACTCAGATGTTAAGCTAACAAAAATCTGCCACCATAAACAAATAGCATCTTAACTCCTGAGTGTACTTAAATGAGCAACAAGTACTTTTTTTTATTTCTTTGCAAGTTTTTGGTAATTTGTCTTTTGATGTCATTTTAATAGATATCTTCCTGTGATTACACACAGTAAATGTTGTAATTTCCATCTGTTTATTTGATATAACTCACAGCTTCTTTATGTTATTATTCAAATGAATCCTAATTCTCAGCTGACTTTTGTGTGTATTAGTCGAGGACCATATGTTATCACACCCTCATTCCTGAACAAAAGTTATACAATTGCTAAAGCTGTCAAGCAATTTTCTGTGCTGGAGGTATGCAACCTCCAGCTTCTGTCCTATTACAAACAGTGACGTGCCACGCTGATAGCCTTAATGAGCAGTTCCGTGTGCTCCCAGCCATTCCATAATGAAATTCGCTCAAGGCGGAACAGACCGGAGAGGCTTGGCAGAACATTGAGGCATATGGTGGAAACAGCCGTGATTTCCATGGCAGGTGGCTGGATGCTGCAGATAGGTAAAAAGCTCAGTCACCCAGAGCCATGGCCCTGATGGAGAGTGCTTGAAAAAGAACCTCCAGAAAGTGTTGCTCTCCCTGCCAGAATGCTGACTTGCTCTGTGTGTTTGATCATTTGTGTCATGCGTGGCATTTAGATACAGCAGAGCAGGTTAAATTGAAGCAAAGTGGAATATGATTAATAATTACAAAGATAAATGTAGACCACAGTGATTGTTTAATGTGGAGCATGGGAGTAACACAGTTGGAAAAAAAAGGGGGACTAGCATGATTAAGAGTCTACCCCATCTCCTGTCCTCCTTCTCATGTGTATTTCTCAAAGCATAAAGAAGGACAAGCAAGCTGGGGCCCTTGTTACGGGTGTTTCATCAATCTCCAGAGCATACTTCAGAAGGAAAACCAAAAAAACAGCCCTGTTCTTTTAATTAATTTGTAAATTTCCAGGCTTTCATTGTTCAGTTGTATAGAAATGGAGCCACTTCCTCATGAGAAGCGTCAGCAGAGGCATGGGATCACACACACACATACACACACACTTGCATATTTTTCACACTGTATTCATGTCAGCTTTTGTGTATTTATTCGTTGCAGCAGAAGGAATAAAATGGAATTAGGGTATGCATGCACAGAGTCATTCCTTTGTCTTTAAACTGCTGAAACAAGGAAATCCCATTAAGTCCTGAGTTTCTTCTGTATAAATGCAAAGCATATACATGCATACAAAAACTACACAGACTGGAAGACTGAAGTATTCCTGTGACATACAAAAATAACACTTTATGGCTTAGAGCAATCAAAGAGTTTTGCTTCCCATAATGACTGAGAAGCACCATATACACAATGTAGTTTACAGTAGCTGTAATAATGAAATTATTTATAACAATCTGTAACAGTCCCAAAGGCAAAAGCCACTCCTTCTGTTTGTGCTGTAGCTTCTGTATTGTGGTAACACAGTTCCTCTGGAGCATTCAGATGATGGCTGATGGCTGTGTGTTATTTGTGGTAGAAAGGCTTACAAACTGCAAACAGGTTCCAAGTTAGATTTCAGTGTTTCTGACAATGTTTTTCTGGCACTCCGCTGCAATATCAAGTATGTTACTTTGCAACTTTAGATACATTTAATCACAGTACCACTTATTGTACTGTAACATGGCTAAGCACATGTATGAATAAAGGTGTTGCAAGTAGAGATTATAAAATAGGAAATTTATGAATAAAACTGACATCTAAACTATCTTTCTTCAATGAGCCACTTACATGCATGTGTAACCCCATTTTTCAGTTCACGTTATGTTCACGTCAGGATTTAAAGATTTAAAACTGTAAAACATTGCGATGACTGCCATTGCTGATCATATACGTTTACTCCTATATGGCATCATGGTTCTTGCACCAAGCAATGGAATGGAAAACAAAATGGCAATGCAGACGCAAGCTACCGAGCAGATCTATTTGTCAACACTCTAAAATGCAGGATCATCTTTTCTCTATCGCTCTTTCTTCACTGTTTTCACTCCTGATAGTGGCAGATCTTTATCAAGCTGCTGTAGCCTTGACTCCTGTCACCATAACTGGCTACACTTTCCTTCATCACTCAGGCCTGTTGACAGCAGAGTGGCAGCTGGACAACCCATTATGAAATGACCTTGGTAGTGTCAGTAGGGCCATAGTGCTGCTGAAACAGTAACACCCCAAAGTGAGTAATTTTCTCTCCATAGGTCAGCAACTTTGCTGGTGGACAATCTCCTCTTGTAGATAAAGGTGGTGAGGGGGTGCTGCCATTAGCAATCACTAAGGTGATGGAAAGGGGAAGGAGGGCTAGCCGTGTGAGTTAACCCTCTGTAAAAAACCACAGCAAGGACAGCAGCATCAATGCCGTTAGTGCAATGGACTGATTTGATTAAGCAGACTCCAAAAGTAAGGAATAGATTAACAATATAAGTGGGTTTTTTTTTAAGTCTGTTTAATTAGTGCATGAATTTATTAACCCCTAACCACTAATAAAGCCTTGAGAGCACTGTTTGTTTCTCTGCAGAAGAAACAAACCTTTTCTTTTCTTTGCAGAAAAGAAAAGGCCATGTTTGCCTATTACCTGTTAAGTAAAAACATTATGCTGCAGCTATTATTTTTAGTACAGCTTCAGTTAGGTTTTCAGCCTTTAAAGTAGTTTGGTGACAATATGAACATTTTTCCTGTGGCATCAGGCATGCTGCTTTTACCAGTGTTTCATCTTCACTGCCATGGAGTGTTTAGCTCAGTGCAAACACTTGTGGCTCTGGTTTTGCACTGCTAAAGATACTGTGGTGTGATCTTATTCATAGCTGGGAGCATCTATGTAGGATACCATGAGGAATTTATTGTCTTTTCCTGTTCAAATAGCCCTCAGTACAGCACAGTCCTGGCACTTGAACATGCAGCTTAGGAGAGAATGTGTTCTGTTAAATGCATACATTGGGACCTGGGGAAAATCCTCCCTGGATGTCTCAGTATAGGATCACTTTTAAAGAAAGCCTGTAGGGTATATGGAGACGTTCAGGACAGTTGTTAGCCAGTATTGCAAGAAAGAAACTGAACAGCAGCTTAAGTTTATGAATTATTTTAATTGCATGTAATAACAAAGCAGATACAACTCACAATGAATCCTGTAAAGCAAAGCAATTAAAGACAGAAGTGTCAATAAACAACAAGAACAAATATCCATGTTGATGATGGTAACCTTGCCCAACAACTTGACAAGGTGATACTGAAATTCTGTCAAGCTTCACTGTCCTGCAGCGACTTGTTCACTGGTGCACGTTTTCAAACAGGCAGACATGCTGCTCAGTGTGCTGTACCATGTTCTTCCACCACAGGGGAGTTAGCACACATAGTCTAAAGGCAAATGCCTGTTCAGTTAGTACTAAAAAAAGTCAGATCACAAAACACAATTAAAAAACACAACAAGCCTCAGACAGAGCCGTGCACGTTCACTTTTCAACTGCAGGGTTGTTTGTTCACTTTTCTAGTCTTAGTAAAGAAGAGTGGAGGTGACGTGCTGAGAAGATTTGGTTTCGATTCAGGGTGCATTTATCTCAAGTTCATCTCACTGCACCTGAAAGAGCTGGTTGTGACAGACAGGCCACTTTGCCAGTGTCAGGCAATGGAAAGCATGAATGAACAATCTGATCTCATTGTGTTGACTTCAGTTCTGAGAGAACAGTATCTACTGTGTGCAACTAGAAGATATGATGCTGGGAAGTTGCAACCAAAGAGAGATCAAAAGAAAATGCATCTTCTTTGGACACAAGAAATGTCCTTTCAGGGAAAGGACATTTTTTATTTTCGCTTCTGCAATAGTAATTTACAAGATTGGATAACAATGAAACAATCTTATGGTTGTATAATGCCCCATGTCCTGTCTTGATGGAAAACTCCTAAAAAAAAACTCCTAGTTGCTCCCTAAAAGGTAGATTTGTTATTGTAAGGTAGCAAATCATTTGCTTTCATACATAATTTTATGCATAGCACTAATAACCAGGACTGATCGAAACCTCTCCAGCCGAATGAAAGTTGTCAGTGACCAATATGATGACTTTCTAAATAATAAACTTTAAATATATTTGACTGCTCATAAAATAAACAACAATCTTCATTTTTTCAGCAGGGTCGATTAAGTAGTTAGATTTTTTACTAGGGCTGGTGCTGCTGATATGCAATGCAACAGTAAATCTTTGGTAGAATATTTTATCGCATGTAATTTGTCTTTCATGTAAGGTATACACATAATTATTCCGTGACTTTAACATTGCTTTATGTTTTTCTATCTTATTTTACATACCAATCCAATACATTTAACAAATACAAATGAATAAACTAATGACAGATAATTGCAGTGTAATTTCTTGCTTGTGTGACAAATAGACCATTCTATAATATGCTGGAGCTTTGTATCTCCAAACTAGAGTCGGGGTGTGTATTGTGTGAGCAATGAAGAATGAACACAGAGGATAACGATAAGAGAGTCTCCTTGCTGATGTGTCTGAGTGTCTACCTGCTATCAAGGATTCATGGTGTGTCAGGCAGAAAGTGGATCTCAGCGGTGAGAGCAAGGGAAGACAAGAGCAGCTCTGTACAGAAATCATCCTGAGACACACTGGCGAGGTAATTAGCACATGAATTATTTCTGTGCAATGACATGCTCCAGCGCATCTTGACTTTGCTCTTGAGTGAGCAATGTCTCGATGTATTTGGCCTAAATTAGACATCTGGCGAATGCCAATCCGTAACAGTCACAGTGTTCATACCTCTGCTCCTGTAATCAAAAGTGGACATAGTAACCTCTGCCGCTCTCTCATAGAGTGCACTTTTAGGTCTTTGCTGGCAACCTTGACAAAGCTACATCTAAACTGAGAAGCTTGTTAAGGCAAAGATTTATCATTGGCAGTGCATTTAAAACATGCCCATTCAGACAGAAACCTGCTATTAAATGTTACTACACATCTGTTCATGCAGTTCATATTAGTTTTTCCAGTACATAATCACTCCGATGTTGAAGGGTTCATTTGCAAACACGTTTGTAGTCACCTGGCTTTCACAAGTATGAGGTGGTAACTATACGCTCATATGAAAACCCTTCTACTTTGATGATGATATTGATCCATTTCCTCTTACGGGCTTAAATTATTATCCTCTGGATTTAAGCTGCAGAAATGAATTGGGCTTTAGAGATTAGTATTCCACATTGCGCTCCCTTTTCACTGTATTGCTGTTGTGATTCTGTAATGGGCCAAGAGCAAATGAGAGCATTGCAACTGAAAGGCTGAAAGTGTGTCGTTTTGTAGATGTTCTTATGGAGTGTTTGTTTGCCCGATTCCATTAAGCTGGCTGCATATCTCGTGTTTCTCATGTTTCTCATATTTTAATGTTATATTTTTTGGGTCTTGCTGTTTCTAAACTTGAAGAACTGAAGAGCTTTTGACAGGTTTGCCATTTCTTACTCTTTGTAATGGACAAAAAACAGGCTCCTGTACATTGTCAGGAGATTGACTACCCCGTCTCTCACCAGCACCATTAAGTCCTCAAGAGTCTGCTTCTGGAGGAGTTATTTGTTAAACCCTGTGCACAGAAATGTCCTTGTTGGTGGGGGAGTGCACCAAAACATCTAGTTTTATGGTTCACCTGCCAACTATAAATGTTTGCCCATTTTTATCTCCCACATATATTTGATCTTAAGGATCTCCTGAACCTTAAAAGAAGATTTTTCACCTTTTTTTAAGAAGCTCTGTGCCTCTGAGCATTGTAAGTATATAAGTACTGTGAATCATATTTTTCTATTTATTTGAAATGTTATAATTCACAGGGACACAGCTTAGTTTCCATATATGTTGTTTGTACCATAAAGGCGTCATACGTGAGGAAGTGGGATGTTATTGCAGAATGGGCACTTTTAAGTAAAAATTCATTTTCCCTAACTGTCTTATTTTCTGCTACAAGGGAAATTATAGTTTTTGATTTGGGAGTTTGGGAGACTTGTTATTAGAAACTGGATGCAGTTTGTGTGCTAAAAGGATTGAAAATAATATTGTTTTTGTGCCTTTCTGGGTACTCTGTTTGTGTATGGTTCTGTATCATTTCCATCGTCTATTGTATGTTTGTTTTTATGCCTGCATGTGTGTGCACAGGTGTGCGCATCATCAAAGTTGTAATGCCAAGCTGTGGATGAGGTGGCTTTGTGGGAGCTGATCCCAGAGGAGGGTTGCCTGTACTGCCGACTGAGATGCTGCCAACAAGAGTGAATTCACACAGACTGTTTGATCTGGCTGACACACTCTCAAAGGCCTGCATAAGTTTTTTGCAAAATTTGATTAGATTTTACCAGCTGATTTCCACCACTCTTTAAAACCAAAATTGTAATTTACTTCAATGTGCCAAATCATGTTCCCTCTGCTTTATATACTGGATTAGAAAGGCATGTATTTAAAGGCAGAGGCTATAAATAACTGGGTGCTGCTTTGACCTTCATTCTGGCTTCATGCCTACATTTGCTGTAAACAGGTCTCTGTATTCTGTGAAGACAAATGTACCACACTAATATTTAGCCTTAAACAAATTGCATGAACAATTTGATAATTAGTCATTGGAATGATAAAAGAGAGATAAGCTTTCTAGAATTATAGTACATTGCACACACACACACACACGTAGACACACACACACACACACTTAT
>JAOXYM010000017.1:11671050-11683302 GCA_028567055.1 Leptatherina wallacei
AAAAAAAAACCTCTGCTACAACAATAATTTCCCTCAAAAGGGATAAATAAAGTATTTTTCATTTCATTTCATTCATTCATTCATTTTCATTCATTTCATCAGATGCAAAATAACAAAACTTGCACCCTGTTAAATGCATTACATGTATTGGTCACTGGCTTTTCTGCTTTGTAAACAATTGGCATTAGCCATTGGAATCCCCATATCTGTTAACTGCTTCTGTAATATGGATAGACAGATAAAGAGTCAGCTGCATACTTGTGACCTGTTTACTGTTCAGGCCAATAGGAAGCTTGTGTGCAACCTAAATTTGACGTATGACATGCTTGAGAGCCTGATGGATAAGTGCCCTTAAAAGCCCTTGTATGCTTAGCCACAATCAATATCATTGTTACAAAATGATCAATTATGTATTAGTTTTTAAAAATTTTTTTTATATCCATTGAGTTTAAGTTAGCGATGCAAAAATAGGCATACTCAATTTTACTTTACATCGTTTCATGTATCATCTATAAACTAAATTTTGAAATATTATCCATTGTATATAGGTGTGCAACCCCATGGTCTTGAAATTTCCTCTTGACTGAGCCCCAAATATTGTAAATTCCTCACTCTGCCTCTGTTGCATTTGCATTGTGAACATTCCCACAATTCATTCTCCAAAGTTAGGAGAATAAACAGTGACTTGTAGACACAGGGATGTGTGGAAAGAGATGGGAATGACCCTAAACTGGCTCTATTAGTTATGTGGTCATTGGGATGGGTGGGTTTTGTGAAGAGGCTAGAGTTCTCTCATTTTCACTTATAAGGGTCTCAGACACTGAGGGAATGACCAAAGAGTGGTCAGATCCAGTCAGCTTCAATTACGGCCCCTTGTAGTTTTCCCAGAGGTGCACTATAGCTCCTTTTAAGGGGAAATCAATGAGGTGACAAATTGTTGTGGACAGCAACCCCCTTTTTATTTCTTACATTGTTGCATCCATGCCTGGATGCTCCTCTGAGCAAGTGCGTGTCGGCTCATTTGTGTGTGTGTGTGTGTATGTTTGGCATGCATACATAAATAAATGAATAATAATGAATGCTTTGGTTCATTTGTATTTTGGTGGGTTATTTTCTGCTTGTGACTTTAATGGCTTGCTATCTGTCTAAACTTGATTTTAAATGCTCTCTAATGGGTGTTCACATTCATCGCCCACTGATGCTCATTGTTGCTTCGGTTTGTTTATATATCACAGTAACCGTGTTAAAAGATCTTTTCAGGGTTGTTTTTGTCAAGTCCCTGTCATATTTCAGTAACTCTGATAGCTTTTTATTGAAAAACCCATCTACACAAATTAATATATTTTAGATATATCCGCATGAAGCAAAACGATAGTTTGCAAAAGACTCTGCTAAACTGAGTTTATGCAAGTGCAGATTTCTGTCCAATACTTTCAGTCACATTTCCTTCTAAATGATGAAAAGAGATCATGTGTGCTTCATGTCACTATAAAGGCATAAACATATCTCGACCAAGAATGTTCTCAGTTAGTGCAAACACTCAATGTTGCTGTGTCTCAGTAGTCATACATATAATCTAAGTTTTTTAATCTCATCCCTCTGATCATATTAATGTGTCTGGATGGCTTGTGCCCCTTGGTTCCAATACAATTTATGTGATTGGCTTAGACATAAAGACAGCAGTTTATATTTTTTCATCATATGGTTGTTTGTTCCTTAACATCACATTGTTTCCTTTACATGTGCTGCGTAAGTTTCAGTAACTCTTAGCAGTCAGTGTGCAAATATGCAAGATGTAAATATGTTCTAATGTATGAGTGGTGGATGTGGGAGCTGCAACTGCATACTGATGGCCCCTAATCTTGACATACAGTAGCTTTAAGTTAAATAGCATTATTTCATCAATAACCTGTACTTTAGGTCTTATAAATACAATATAGTTTACTGTGATACAGGAAAATAAATTCAGGAATATGTTTGGAAATTATTAATACTAATGGAAGGACCATACTGGAAAAAAGTTTCATACTTTCACATGTTACCCTTTCGGCTGTATTGTTTTACACTTTGATTCCACAAAATAAATCAATCAATCAATCAATCAATCAATCAATCAATCAATCAATCAATCAATCAATCAATCAATCAATCAATCAATCAATGACTCTGATATAATTGTGGTCAGAGTATTTGAGAATGAAGCATCATAGAAAATGTAACAAAAGATTTAAAAAGCTGAAAAATAACTTAAAGCTTGAAACTTTTTTCATGTGAACCATCTGTTCATTCTTTCCTCCTCAATGCTGCATAATCTATGGCGTGACTCTGGAGAAACAAATTGCAATGCATCTGGACCTCTCTATATATACCTGTTATGTGGTTCTTTGGGAATGTTTGCAACAATACATCTATCTCTACCTTTAGGAACATTTCAGCTCTCTTATTTCAGCACATTTGTTATAAGTTGAACATTCTAAGACATTTTTTTTCCCCTAACTGCTTCTCTACTGGTCCCCAAGAGGCCCTAATATTAATGCAGTACGTTTCTCTTTCTCTTGTCTCCACAGGAAAAGAAGAGTATGTCGCAACCTTCAAAGGATCTGAGTTCTTCTGCTACGACTTGTCCTTGAACCCAATTCAAAGCAGCAGTGATGAAATCACATTGTCATTCAAAACCCTACAGAGGAATGGACTGATGCTGCACACGGGCAAATCAGCTGATTACGTCAACCTGGCACTGAAAAATGGGGCTGTTTCACTCGTCATTAATTTGGGGTCTGGAGCCTTTGAAGCTCTTGTGGAGCCAGTCAATGGGAAATTTAATGACAATGATTGGCATGATGTCAAAGTAACAAGGAATCTACGTCAGGTAACAGTACAGAGGGTGATGCAGAGAATCAGTAAATTAATTACAACAAATGCACTTAAATCATTACCATCATATAATATATAATTTTTTTCCAGACATTGTAATCAAATTGCTTAATTGAATCATGGTGCTTATTGGTGGAGACTAAAACAGTACCCCAAGAGAGCAGGGACATCTAGACAAGAAGTTATTCTTGTTGTTGTTTTTTCAGGGAACATCCAGTGCATTATTCTACTGTTATTTCAAGACCCTGAAAAGACCTCTTTTACAGCGTTTAAGAAAATCAGGCAATTTAAATCATTGTAGTATTATTCTGCATCAACAAAATACTTTGAGGAGCTTGCTTTATTTTTCTGTTACTGAAGTACATTTTAAGCTCTTGTTGAGATTTTTGTGATGTCACAGAAAGCAAATTTAATCAATGATGATATTATTTTGAGTATATTTCATAGCTTTACAGCACATTACATTGCAGATGTCATTACATTTAAAAACATTAAAATCTGACTTCTCAGATGAAGATTATTCCGAAAGGAAATCTAAATGTAAAGTAAATCTTTATCTAGTTACACTTGTTTGCTTTGAAATTGAAGTTTTAACACAGGCAATCCTTCTAACAGGATCTGTGAGCTTTTCATTTTTTATGGCCTTACAGCTCACCTCAGGTGATTGTGCTAGAAAAAATTGGAGGACTGTCCAGGTTTATCCACAGAACTCTACTTTATCTTCATCATGGGTTGATGAGAGGAAAGAAAAATAACAAGCAGAGACTTTATTGTAGCTTTACACATGCACATACAATCCATCTGGTAAGAACAGATCAGCCTGGCAAGAGTGTGCCAACAGAGGTTACTGAATGTTTGTCGCGTTGCAAGCAAACAAACTACAACTGATTTGTACCAAGCCAGCATATACTAAATGGGGTCAGGATGCAGCTGTCACTCTGTTGGTGACAGAGTCCTTGGGCATGACCGCAGTGCCAGTCTGTCGGACTTGTGCCCGATCTGAAGAGACAAAAGTCTTGTTAAGGTACAAATCAACACTTTCTCTGTGGCTTTCAACTAAAACTGTCCCTATGTCAACTGATGTGAACCACCACTGAGCCAGTTGGTCGAAATTTCATTTTGCTTTTACATTGACCAGGATCTTAATCTTTTTTTTTTTTTTAGCTAAATTAGGTTGAAGCCATTAACTTTGACGGCATGTAAAGTTTATTAAAGTACTACAGGACCTCATTTGCCCCAGGTGAAATGATTAATTTAGCATTGGGATGTAACCCCAAGCACAACAACACAGTTGTCTTGTGAGGAAAATTAAGAGGACCCAACAGATTGATCACATCAGCTTTGCTGGTGACCTGCAACCCAGTAAATACTACTTCATCATTTTTATAATTGCTTCATATGAAGTAGTAGCGAGTCCTACATCCCCTCTGAGGTACATTGGCTTTTTCAAAGAAACAGAAAATGCCCTTCCTTTGAGTAAGGATTGAAGTAGTAACTCAACTGAACAATAAGAATAAGAAATGATACCCCCAACAAAACCTGAGAACACCTTCCAATAGAAACACAAGTATATATTAGATCTATCTTTCTAAGTTGAATACAGTAAAACAGTCACCAGGTTCTCGTCAGTCTGACTAATCAGAAAATTTGTGGATTTATCAAGTCAGAGGTTCTGTCAGATGGTTTTGCCTGTGTTAAAGACATAGCTGTTCTTATTATGTTTAATTTCCTGTAGTGTACTGTCAAATTAATTGTTTAAACTACTGTCTTACTACCACTTTCTGAAAATAGTCTCTGTCTCATCACTGAGGCAAAATCTCCTGCTCCTTTGCTGGGAAATGTTTATCTTCACCTCAGTACCAAAGCTGTTTCTTTTGCATAATCAGCAAATTGATTATTGACACATCAAAGAATTTAGCCAGCTTGGACATTCCCTGCATTCAAATTGTGAAGGAAAAGCAAGCATATTGAGTGCATGCTCTGCAGGGGGACCTATATTGCTATCCCCCTCATTCCTTGTCAGGGGCCTCTTTGCTCTGTCTTTTTGCAGTAAAGTGATCCTAAAGTTCATCAATAAGACCAAGCAAGAGGTAATGTATTGTCTGAATGTCTGAAAGTTTTATCCACTGGATTGGCGGAAAGCTCAAAACAAACAGACAAAAAAAAGATCTTAATGCAAATTTCTATTAAAAAGATAAAGAAAAAAAAAAGGTGCTCAACTTTTTCACAGAGGGTCAACTGATATGCTTTAGGCATTCTTTCTTCTAAACCAATTGATGTCTGTCAGTCATAACCTTTGGTCAGGATTTTGGTAAGGATGTTTGATTCTGCTACTCAGCACTCTGGGCAATGATAGAAAATGGTGCAAAACCCCACCATTATAACCTCAGCGGGTTACTGGTTTTTCAGCGAGTTACTGGTTAAGCTCTAGCGCCTCTTGTAGAGCATTCTTGTTAATTTCCTCAGTCTGCTTTTTTCTTGTTAAACTTATTTTGCCCTTTTTTCTCTATGTTACTAACTTGCTTTGGAAACAAACTAACATCATTCATGGAATGTGCCATTCTACTAACCAGTATGGTTTTTGCCGTTTAACAATGTACTAACAGTATTGACCATCATATATTATTTGAGTAACAATCGTTATTCTGTTCACAGTTTTTAATTTCCTTTCTCCCCCCTTTTCCACAAAGCACTCAGGCATTGGACACGCTATGGTAAACACACTACATTGTTCGGTAGATATCATTCTAATTGTTTCTTAGTTTGGGTTTGCCGTGTGTTTCTTTTCTTTCTTTATTTTTTACTGTAGACGTCATTTACAAAAAAAGGGAAATTGCGGTTGGTACTCTTCTGCTTACTTTTCAAATCTTTTTGATTTCTGGGTTCATTCATTGGTTTCACCCTCTTTATTTCACTTGTTTCCTGTCCAATTCTGTTTGATCCACCTTTTTAGGAGCATCATTTCGAGCCTTTTGCATCAAGCTGTGGTTAATAATGAGGACGCTCTCCTGTCTGGCTGGTCTGATGCTCTTTGGCTCAGCCAGTTGTATCCCCATCCACCTTGCATGGCATGCTCTTTGCCTACATGTTGCAAATGTCAAACTATCCATTTGTCAACATGACTGTGACAGTTGGGATGTGTTTGTCATTTCTTTTCTGGTGCTCTATTTTTCTCTTTGTGTTTTTGGCAGTGTCCATGAGCTTTTGCATGAAACTGACACTGATGTGGAAAAACGTCAAAAAACTGATTCGATATCCCAGACATAAAACATGGGAAATGTTTCTTTTTGTACTCTCATAAACAAAAAGAAAAGACAAATACATGCATGTTGTTGTTTTCTTTTTCCTAATTCTCCAACTAAAGGTGATTGTGCCTCACATAGCATGTGCTCCCTCTCTAACCCAGAGGCACGTTCTGACTTATTTTGTAGAACTGCTGAATGTACTAATATGGAATAATGGTTAAACTAACATAGATAACATTTTACTAACACCATTTTTGTGTCTGCTGAAGTATTTTTAAGTTGCAGTGGAGACAGTACTAACACTAGTGTGGATAGTTTACTAACTCACTAACTAGAATAGAATTCCTTTGAAGGCTTATAGTCTTTCAACTAATCAAACTGGACAAAATAATAACAGAAAAACAAGAAAAAAGACACTGAAAACAGACATGAAAATGGGTTTTCAAATAAATAAACACAGGGAAGTCTGTCAGACGAAAAAGACAGGGAATTAAGTTGCATTTTATAGGCTGCCTCAGTATAGCGTGTCCTTTCCCTGTGCTTTGTTGTCTAGGTAACGATATCCGTGGATGGGATTCTGACCACCACAGGATATACACAAGAAGACTACACCATGCTCGGCTCTGATGACTTTTTCTATGTTGGAGGAAGCCCTAGCACAGCTGACCTGCCTGGATCTCCAGTTAGCAACAACTTCATGGGTTGCCTCAAGGAGGTAAACACCTCTTCTGTGTGAACTCGTGGGCTGGTGGGTGTAGAAAATATAGTTGGCTTCACCTTAGGACTCCAGAACAGGCCCTTTCCCCCCACGCATTAACCGGCCTCTTCTTTAACACTTTGACTTGGTTTGCTTTTCCTCCTTTCTTCATACACACGATGCAAACTTTTCATTACACAATTTTTGCATCCTTTATTTTCTCAGACACACACACACACACACACACACACACACACACACACACACACACACACACACACAACCCTACAAAACCTGTGATGATTTTGTCAGAAGTAAAATTGGTCTGGTCATGTCGAAGTAGAGAGGACAATATGTTTTGCAGTAGATACGTTGAAATTCTGATATATGAAGTTCTACTGTGAAGTGTACAAAGGTAAACTGTAAGTAGAGAAAGAGTGTGTGCCTTTCTGTAGCGTCAATATGAGGAATGTAGCAAGACACTGGCAGACAAGCTAGCTCAAAGTGACCAACCATCCCCAGTGGGGAATGATGTGGTTGATCGGAGTCAAGTGAGGTCACACCGCTGGACCCACAAATGAGGACAAACACACTGAAAAGGTCAAATTAATGCCAAGCTGTATAATACTGCACTTACATGGTGACATATTTGTGGCTGGAAAACCAAACTTGAAGTTGTGTGTGTTGGATTTGGATGAATTTGGATGAAATTTGGATGAAATAAAGTCTTGGACATTTGTACCTTTTGGAATTAATTAAATTAACTTCAGTAGAAAACCACAGTACAGGGAGAGTTTATCCTCTGTCTTGTTTTCCCTGTAAACTAAAGTTTTAATATTATCAACCTTCTTAACACCGTTTTAAACAGCTGTCATTTATCAATGCTCCGTGCAATCAACATTTTCAAATGAAGAACAGTATTTATGAACAACACTACAAATAGGATTGCAGCTCTGTTCGTGGTGATATTTAATCACTCGCTAAAATTTGTTATAGGATATTTATAAATTCAGTTGAATGATTGTAATACTTTTTTCCAATATTGTCTATGAATTGCATATCACAGCATTCATAGATGCAACTGGTAAATCGGCTGTTAGACTGGTTTTTAAAATGATGCTCTTGGTCATGTTGGTCTCTGTCACCCTGCCATTCTACTCCCGATGGGCTAGTTTCTTTCCCATAAACAGTTAAGAGTCTGTGGTACCGTAGTACCAGATTTTTAATGCTTTGTTGGTCAACAAAGAATAACACTGGTTTTAAGCAAGTCTCTAAAAAAGGCAGAATCTCAAAATCTAATCACACACATGCTCAAAAGCGCATCAATCCTTACAATCTTTCGGTCATAGTTCTCCCCGCTGCTGTACGTAGTGGTCAGTGTGGACGAGCATTCCTCCAGGTACCAAGGCTTGCGGCCACTCTCAGCTGTGCTGGAGATGGAGATGGTGTAGATGGAGTTGGTGTAGCCATCACAAGAGCAGTGGTCTCTGCTGCGCCCGCCGTTACCTGAAGCCCACACAAAGATGGAGCCAAGGCCTTTCCTCCCCTAAAAAAGATGCAAAGGTAAGGCCTGTTTAAATCGAATATACAGCTGCAAAATCCAGAGTAAGTGTCCTCGTCTGTCAGTCTTCTCTTTAACACCTCAGCTACACTGTCTCTTCAGGGTGTCACTCGGGTAGATGTTACACTAACCGGTACAACATCTCAACTCAACTTCACAAACACTCACAAGCATGGGAGCTTGAAAGCCCATGCTGATGCTAACCCAGAGCACCTGGACAGATATCTCCCTCACTTCTGTCTTGAAAAGCCAGTCTGTCAGCAGCATCAGGGATTCTCCTCTATTCCCACTCAGGTCTTATCTGACTTTTTTATCTCTTCTTTCTTCATTTCAGATTATTCCTTTCCTTCTCAGACTTCCAGATTTTAATCAGAAAATTAGAAGGTACCTGATCACCTGCCGCCATGACTTTCATGTCTCACTCTTTCAGAGATCTGCCTGCATCAAATGTGCTCAGTTCACAGATGTATTTTTATGAGATGCAACCAGTAAATTAATTCAACCCCTCTTGCCCTATGTTAGCGATCTCTACTTTATTCAGCTAACAGCACAGAACCAGCTTATTATGCGAAAAAGTTGACAAATATGTTCATTAACGTATGCCAATGTATGCTCTGCACTTTAATATCAGGATGAGATTCATATGAAGAACACTGACATAGAAGAATCTGCCATGCCAGACTACTGATTTCCTTCCATGTGAATGCAAATATCAGAGTCTTGGTATACATTTATTGGTACACATTTCTGAATGTACCGTAAATGTGAACATGAGCCTACCGTGCGGATTCCATTCTCAAAGGCCTGCCTGGCCAAAATTGCTGGTCCATCCACAGTCTTTCCATCATCATCCGGTCCCCAACTGGCGCTGTAGATGTCAATGTGCTGCGGGTGGAAGTTCAGAGACTTGGCCTCTACCATGTCTGTTACATCTCCATCGAGCATTCTCACACCTGAACACAGAAACAAGGCACACACAGATTTAGGTTTAATATATCTTCTTGGTAAGTTCACTAATACTGCCGATAAGATTAAAAAGGCAGCAGCTGAAAATAAATTTAAAACATGTCTGTCAAGGATTTTTCATGTCAGTACTCATTCCCTAAAACATCAATAATAACACAAGAAAAGCTAAATTAGCAGATACACTTTTTTTTTAAAACCTGTTATTGTTTTTTAAATCTGCAGATTCGTGCCAAAAAAGGGCTTCAAAGTCAAATCGGATCATCTGGTTGACCACATTTCTGAGCTACAAAATAAAGTAAAAACCTGAACCCTGGACCCTGACAGAGAGAGGATACAGTGGCTCTCTACTGCTGTGAGGGAATCATTTTGCTGGCAAAATTTGGGTCAATTTGTCACTTTAGGTTACGCTGAAGCCACAAAGCTGCTCTGAGTGGTCTCCTTCACCTGGTAATAAAACATTTCCAATTTTGATGGAGGTGACTGCATCACTGTGCAATGTTTCCTTGGACAACAACACCAGCATCCATCAGAAATGTAGTAATTCCTCATATTATTGGATTTACCCACCTTGTGTATATGAAACCTAAGGGATCTCCTTTTGTAACAAATGTTCAAACATTGTACGTCTTGGCCAACATTAATTGGAGACCAAGTTAGCATCCAATTAGACACTATCAAACAAATTAAAGGCTATAAATGTTTAACTACGAAAACAAGTCTAAACTGAATCACCATAATCATGTCAAAATAGTTACAAATACAAATATAACCAATCACTCACCCCCTATTCTAGCATTGTAGGCGATTCCCACAATGCACTGGGTGTTGTTTGCAGCTGCAGCAACTTCACCTGCACACCGTGTACCGTGTCTGAGGAAAGGGCAGGAATGAAGAGTTTATTGCACATATCTAAACACACCCACACAATGTATCTGTAAAATAAAAACATGCAACTCTTGAAGTAGATTTAATTGATAGGAACACAGAAATGTTTATATAACAGACGTGTATGCATACATATTTTCTAAAGGCACTGGATAGGCAACAACCCCTCCCCATACAAAGACACATACAAGATCGCTTAAACAAGGCCCAACAGGAATAAAGTCAGATTGCTGAGATTTCCTGAAGATTTCAAATTACACACACGCGACAGGGTAACATTCCACCAGTAACTGCAGTGGTGACAATTGACCCGGGTCAGCGACCAGCATAGACAAACATAGTATGTTTGTGTCCGCCGCCTGCTCAAAAACACAACTTTCTGAATCTGCACAAACACACTCACACACATGTTCCTCCTGCAGAGAACATCTGCATCACAACACCCCCCCAGAAACATCTCTGACCGCTGCCATGGTAACCCAGCATCTAGCCAAAGAAATCCCCATGAAAGAGAAGGGTAGTTACAGAGTCTCAGGAAGCACTTAGACTGAAAAGAATCAGCGTCACACTAACCTGCTTATTTCAAATTATTATTTGAACTACTTCATTAAAATGATCAAAAAACTGCTACTTTCACCAAACAAAAAAGTACCTACTACAACATGCTTTCCTTCTACGATTAAATTACATTCATAAAAGATTGCAAGTAGAAGTACCATATTGCTCAATTATTAACATTTTGCCGTTTAAGATTTCTACACATCAGACATGGTCAGATATCTAAAAATCTTTGTTTTGGCAGTTTGTGACGTTATACAAAGGTTTTAGTCATAAAACAGTGAAGGTGCAATCTGGACTTGGCACTAAGAGGAAAGGGAAAAGTTGGTAAGGTTGATGTTGATTGTGAAGAACAGAGATGAATACCACACTAAGGAATTTACAAAAGTCAGGCCAAGCCAGAGCCATTTGTTCCAGCTCAAACCATATGCTGCACATAAACATAAGTAAGGCTAGAAAATGGACAGAGGAGAACAAACTGGGAAGCAGTGCACCCATTGGCGTACACAGTAGAGTTTGTATCCTGCTCATGAGGCTTTGAATGTCTCAAATTTACAATCCAAGTCAGAAGATTACCAGGGTTTTTTTTTTTTACTCGTCTTGTCCAGCATCTTGGCAAGCAGAATCATGGTCTGGCTGCTGTGTTGCGCCGAGCAAATTTGCTTTGCCAAGAGGAGCTTGATGAGTATAAAATCTCCTCTTGATCATGTGAATTCTGTTTTTATTTGTTTTGAATAATGGTTTGTTACTGCACTTCCATAATATCGCTGGACCTGACCGGAGGGGACAGAAAGAGAATAGAAAAGAAAGGAAGGAATAGCCAGAGAAGGAAAAAAAAGAGGAAACAAAGATACACCACATAGAAAACAATGCAATCCAACCAGACTCTAGACAACCTGCTACACCTGTATAGAACACAACAAAGAACATCATCCCAAGGTATCATACCAAGGTTTTTAAGTACAATTTATATATTCTTATTGTCAGTAGACTAGATTTAGGGCAAAGGTCTTGGGCCTTTCAACCAGACATTGATACATAGCATATTTAGCACAATGCAAATGACTGGTTAAAAATGTTCAAATCTGCCGTTTAAAAAGGACTCCAGCAAACTTAAAAGTTCTCAAACATCTGGAAGAGGAACAGAGGCAATGCTGAAAAAATTTAGAGGCTGTAACTGTCGCCAAAAGCTATGCAGCTGAACATAACGGCACCTGTAATTGTGTCCAAAGAACAATTTTTTTTGTTTAATCTTACTGTTATGCAATTTTTCTAATCATAAAAATGTAAACCATGCCTTGATTTACATTTTTTCTGAAGGTTTCTCATATCTTTTTTTTTATGTCCAATAATTCTGTACCGAAAGAGTTGGAAACCTTCCTTTTACTCTAGGCAAGGCAAGGCAAGGCAAGGCAAGTTTATTTGTATAGCACATTTTCAGGTTCAAGACAATTCAAAGTGCTTTA
>JAOXYM010000017.1:11697408-11766031 GCA_028567055.1 Leptatherina wallacei
GGGAGGTTTGATATCGGCCTGTAGCTGCTCATGAGGGACGGGTCTAGGTTGTTCTTTTTCAGTAGCGGCTTGATGACAGCTGTTTTTAGGGTCTGAGGGAAGACACCTGAAAGCAGGGACATGTTTACAATCTGTAAAATATCTGAAGCCAGATCCAAATGTTTAGAATTTGTAAGCCAACAAAAATTAACTCAAGCAGGTAATATTAGGATAATACCTATTTTTTGGCTTTCTTTTTTTCATTTTGTTGAAATTTTGGAAAGCAAGATTAGCATTTGCACCAAATAGGGCCTGTAACCACTGTGTAGAATTGGCTTTAAAGTCTGAATGAAGCAGAATCAAATCTATGTTCCGAGTTTGTCACATCATAGACAAATGTGGTAACCACCAAGTCAAACATTAATAATTGTATCAGTTTGTAAATAAAATTAGGTCTCAAAAATTACTGGAGAATGATTAGCACTCTTTCCTCGCAGACACTAATTAACAGATCTCAGATCAGCTTACATGAAACATGCAGGCAAACTGAGCAGCGTTTATTTTGATCAAAGCAAACTGTTTGGATGTAAAATCCCAAATCACGCTGGAGCTATTTAATGTTTTGGTCACCTTGAAGCTAAAACTTACATTGTCATAGTGGATATGTCCCACAGTTATGCAGACAAACTCACCCTGTGTGAGCTGCAGGGTAAGCAAGAGACTCAATCAGGCATCAGTGTATGGGTGTATCCATTATTATCTGTTGTTAGTGATGATTCTACACATCATGATTCTGTAACTGCAGCTCTGCACAAAATTAACTCACAAGGCGTCCACTGGCTATATTAATCTTGAAACTTGTTTTTTTTCTGAGTTGCTGCCCTTGGATCTCAGAGATGCACTGCTGACTCTGCCAGTGGGTTGCCAGATCTGCAGTGGTGCCACATTTTTAGTATCACTCCTCAAAAAACTAATTCAGTTTTGCTTGTTGTTTCTTACTAGAGTTTGAATAGACAGTCCAAGTTCTACAAATGCTGGCATCTAGGGAAGATGTGTTTCAATGATGAAAGCAGAACAGTTAGCAAGCTAGTTAGTCTGAGGCTAATGAAGGAAAGTAGGCTTATTCATTACGTTGCAGTATTAGGGAGGATGTCGCCTTTGCTCCCCCTACACAGTCAAGCTTGTGATTTGGTACCTGCAATAAAACAGAAATTCTTTTCACACCTTTTAAGTAACTATCTATCTAACACATAGATTGTTTGTTTCATTGAAAATCTCTGAATTTGCTTTACTCAGACAATCCATTACAGATCTTGTTGTTTGTTTTTTTGGTTTGTTTTTTTTACCATGACAGCTATCATTTTTAAAGTAAGGAGCACAAAGACATTATTTTTTTCATTTATTTTGTTGTGCTTTGTCCCTTAAACTAAACCTACTAAGCTTTCATTAAACTAAAAGGATTGACACGTTTGTGTTTGAGTGACTGCATATTTAGCACGGTCCTGCTTTTCTATACACTTAACTGATCTTTTCAAGCAAAAGATTGCACTTTGACTTAATTGACTGGAACCCGTTTTTTTTTAAACCACAACAATGTTGAATCCCTCACTTGCAAATATGGTCTGCTCTCAGGCGGTTATTCAAAAATTTGAACTTAATGCTTATTTACATAATCGCGTTGAGAGAATAAATATGCTGGATGTAAAGTGCATTCAGAAATGGGAATTTCAGTATTAACTTGAAACATATTAATAGCCTTGGAAAACACAGCTGAGATATGGATTCTTACCTTTTAGCAGCATATCCAGTCTTGATTCATGACATCTCAACAAGATAATAACAGTAATTGAGTGAAAAAGGAGCAAATTGTATGCATAATCAAAGCAAATGTCAAAAAAAGCCCAGTCATGTGACACCATTATCACAGTGTGACACATCTGTGCAGGAACAACAGTAGGAACTGGTGCTGTCATCTGAAAAAAATGAACTCATGTTGGAATGTATCGCAACCCCCTCGTCTAAATGTGTCAGCTCCACGTGTGTTGTGTCATTTCTCTGTGCTCTTCACTTTATGGAACATGATTAGGATGTGAGCAGCTAGTGGTCAAGATGTTAATGATATGATTGAATGCTGACACAAATGGACTGAGTTGGAGAAAGTACACAATATACAGATTGAAGGAACAGTATTATAAACAATCTGTTTATTAAGAATGCTGTTTATTCAGTATCGTGACTAATTTAATGAATCCAGCCATTTGTCATTATTGTTAAGGATATGGGGGTGTGGCTTGATTAAAAAAAACTAATTAATCTAATTAGAAGCTTTGTAATTAATTAATATTGATTAATCACATTTTGGATTGCATAAAAATAGTTGCCCCAAAAAGCAAATTTTTTTTAAATGGATTTTGGTGGCCGACTGAATAAAATGGTAGACACAGACATAAATATTGTAAACCCAAGCTTTAGTAATGTCTGGAAGAATGCATTCAATTGTATCTAAACGGTCAAAAATGAACAGACCTAAAGTTAAAGTGCCATTTTAAGTACTTTTACTTACAGGTCCAGCAGTTCTCTAATTAAGAATCTACAATATGTTACAGTACTTTTATATTTTTAAATTGTTAATTTTCATTAATAATCATTAATATCTGATCGTAAGCCAGGGCGAGATCAGCCAACAACAGCTTTCAGTCTGATCATGGATCAGCTCTGACGGCTGGAGCTGGGACGGATGCTGCGTGTTTGACGCTAAGGGATGGAGGAGGGGCCTAAAGCAGCACCACTGCTCAATGAGAAGAGTAAAGGTTATATGCTTTCATCTCTGTCGTCAAAAGTTTCCAATACACCAGAAAAAGTTCAGATGAGTTGCATTTTTGAAGTAAAGTTGCTAGAAGGGTCTGAAAACTTGCTAAACATAGCGCCAAAGTTGCTAAATTGGCAAAACTGCATTAGCCGAGCTCTGATGTGTGCTTCAGTGTAATTCCTGCACAGGAAATCATGCACTGACAAACAGTTGTTTGGAATGCATAAATGCTATAAATGCTAATTTAGTGAATTAAAATAAAATGTTTAACAAATTAATTTTTTGTAATTAATCAATTGTAATTAACGCGTCCCATCCCTAAATAATACTTAAACAATACTTTATTTGAGAGACAAAATACCTTAAATAATGTGTAAATGAAGCTGATTATTTTCAGTTCTGATGAAAGTGTCAGTTAGACCTTTCTAAGCTGTTGTGACTTTAAAGATGCTGGGTAAAGTAGCTAATGAGTTGACAGGAATTAGGGCATACTACATCAAGGAGGTGGAGTGGAGAAGGGATACAGATTGTTTCTCTTCAGGAATATAATTACTTATGCAAACAATGGTCTTGGATTTGGAAAGATATAATCCATGCTGACTTTCTGTTGGAAACAATAGCAGAAAACATTCTTCTGTTTCTGAAAGAGCTTTCTAATTAAGACCTCCAAAAAATTCCACCATTCTGACCTCCTGTCCTGCCTTCAAACATTTAAGTGTCTTCTGACGTCTCAGCTTGTCTGTCCAACTCTCTCTCTCTGGCTGTCTCTGCTCTTGTGTATTAGACTGGCACTTGTGAGAGTGTGAGTGGGAGCAGTGGTACGGATGGGCCCTGGCGGGCTGCCAGCTGTTTTGATGGCTCCAGATTGCCTCTGCGCTGGTAGGCTGAAGTAGGCACCAGCAGGCTGAGGAGCTGTCAAAAGAATTACCCCAGCTCTCACTTATCCATGCATGGTGTACCACCCGGTGGCTAAATACAGCAACTGCATATGGTAGGGGAGAAGGACGAGGACGGCGGAAGAAACAAGAGGTGGAGTTTCAGAAAAGAAGCATAGAGCTACTCGCCCTATTTTAGACATTTTAATTAAGCAGGCAAAGCAATTTTCCTCCTTGCATCCCAAATGTCTTCCTCTTCATTGTTCCTCCAATTGCTAATTGGCCCAAATTTTAGTCTTGCAGTGTGAGGCTAAAGCAGCCTCCCAGATGGTGTAGTAGGTGGATTGCAGCACATGCACATATTCCCTAATGAGATATATGACATGCTGGATGCCTGCACTGACAGCATCTGCCTTATATCACAGGGATGAGGGGGGGGGGGGGGGGGGGGGGGGGGGGGGGCTCCATATGAGTGTTTACTTACAGATACCTGCTATGAATAAAGATAGATGCAGAAGATCAATATAGATAGATACACAAGTGTGCTCACTGTTAACTATATGTGCCAGACATGCACATAAAACCTGCTAGTATCTGCACTTATAAGTAAACACTTTGCACTGTGCTTTTACATGGTCAGCAATGATATTATTAGTATAAAATGCCTATTTTGTAGGATGTCTTGCTTGAAAACGTTGAGTAGAGAATATCTAAATTGTTATGTAAATCAGTTTAGCAACAGAAAAAACGGTTTCTTTCACCAAAGCTATTTGCCATTGATTCAAAGCAAAAGCTAAAGATTGTTAAATGTCCGTAACAGAAAATATGGCCAAGTTTTAGCATCAAAACACATTTTACCCTTGCCCTTTTGTCAGCACGTTGTGTGTTAGTCACCGCTCAATGCACTTACAGTTGCAAATTAAAGAGAACTAGTTGTCCCATGCCCTTAAGCAATGAACACTGATGCATTAAAAAACTGGTTGGATGAAATGTTAAAAATGTGGCTACAGGAGTGTTAGGGGTAGATTTTTGCTGGTGATAGAAACACCTGCTGTGGTTTAGCTTTTAAGTTAAACAATCAGATTTATTAAAATAGTAAACTAAGCAAACATTCAATTAAGTTTTACATTATTTTCCAAGGTCTGTATTTATACTGTAGGTTCGTGCTTTGGATGTCTGGTCTCATCTGCTTCTGATAATAGTTCCTGTTGACAGACTTTGATAGCACTGCAATGACTGAAGAATAAATCATTAAACTAAGTTGGAATTCTCTTTTAGTATCTCAATTGGGCTGAAAAACCTAATGCAAGCATACTTAATCATTGCTGTCTTGGCTGGCACACATGCATCCCTGACAGCACAAGATCATGCTGCATATTCCATCATTCTGAACTGATCTATTTTCTATTTTTGCTCTCATTTTGTAGCTCAAATGAATTTGCTGTATGGTCACAGAGCAGCAGATGTGAAGTGGGCCATGATGTTGCTACCTCTTTCTGTAGAGCAAGAAAATAGGTTTCCTATCTGTAAAAATCCACTCACCTCCCAGGTTGTTTTCACACTTTTAATAGCTAGTGAGTCTATTTCTTGGACTATGTATGCTTAGATTTTCAAGTAAGGCTGCAGCGAAGAAGACATGAGCTCCATTGAATTATGTATGATATCTCCAAGCCATTTCTTCCTGTTTATTATGGCTGTCAAACATATATTTTCCAAAGGCCTTTGGCAGTTGTTTTCCAGCAAATTTTGAATTAGGTTGAGCTCGGTACCCTGGTACTGTGGGACATCAAAATCCTGTGACATGCAGCTGACAGCTCTCCATTCCTACAGAGCTTTCTCTCTTTGGGGGAGAACTGAAGATGGACCGCATGCCTGTTTGCCTATACCCCATCCTCCCTTGTTAGTAGCACAGCCTTTGTTACTTCTCTGAAGTGAAAGTATCCCCCCTCCTTAATTTCTCCTTTGTCAGAAAATTTGAAAATAATGTTGCATTGCACTTTACAAGACAGAAAATAACTGCTTGATGTCTTTCTGTGTGCTCCATCACCCCAATGACAGCCTCCTGTTAGACCGGTACAGACAGAAGCTCCACCTTCAGTCATCTTAATTTATCTTGATATTGAATATGGAAGTGCAATTTTTAAAAAAACTGGGCTTGCACAATTGGATTTTTGACAGGTGCTCACTTTGCAGTAGGTAATGATTCCCTCACAAATCATTCTCCATATTTTCATAATATCTGTTTATATTTATACATCTATTTATATCAATACATGTGTGTGTATGTATGTATGTGTAACAAAGTATAGTAAGAATAACAATAAAGTGCAACAGTGAGGTCATTCCAGTCCCAGAACTAAAGGGAATATCTAAAAAGATGTGTTTTAATGTACGATTTGAAGGAAGTGAGTGTGAATATGAATGTTTATGTTCAGTGGCAGAGAGTTCCAAAAACAGGGGCACCTCTGTTTTATCACTGTTAAGTTTGAAAAAGTAAAGAGAAAACTATGACCTAATTTCCCATAAGCAATCTAAGAGGAACGTGGTTGGGAGGGAGTGGATGGGTTTGGTGAAGAGTTGGGTGTCATCCACGTAGCAATGAAAATTAACATTGTATTTGGGTGATTCTCTAACCGTCGTAGAATTAGTGTCCCTGGCAGAAATTAGAAAAACAACAACAACAACAACAATACCTTTCTTATTTTTTATTTTTGCCACACTTACTTGACACCAAGATGAATAAATGATAAATTTTTTATGATTTTTACCATATAAAATCTGGTTTTGTATAACTTGTTTTTGCTATATTTTCTTTGTCCCTGAGCCAGAATTTGGACATTCAATCCCTCATAATACTTAGTTCCATTTTGATCGGGCCTTTTCCGTCGTCCCTCCCACCCTCTGGAACTTTCTCCCACAATGCATCTGAGACACCACAGACTTTGCCTCTTTCAAAAATGCTTTGAGTTCATAAACTTTTGCATTGAACTTTTTCCTTTATTCTTGTAAATAGTAAATTGACTGTACTTGTATAGCGCTTTTCTAGTCACATGACCACGTGTCACATGAGTCTTTGAGAAGCGCTTTAAAAATAAATGTTATTGTTATTATTTTGATCTAAGAGTAACTTTATGTATTTTTCATAAAAAGAACACCTGTCCCTTTGGGTCACTGTCATTTCCATCACACACATCAAATTAAACTTTCGGGTTTTTTAAAAAAAAATGTATATACTTGCAACCATTGGAAGTGTCATGTGACAAGATAGCATTTGGTAAAAGGGTAGAGTTGGCACCATGGAGGGAAGTGAAACGAAAAAAAAAGAAAATCAATGTAAATCTTTGTAAAACCAAGAGTGTTTTTTGGTTGTCATTTTATGATGCACTTTTTCTGACTTGCGTTTAACCCCATACAGCCTCACCTACTCCAGATAAAGTTGATTGCTATGTGGATTTTCACCTTGTGGCCTGGATATATAGACTATACCTGACTGATAGACCTCAGTTTGTAAGGTGGGGAAGCTGTATGTCTTTCACAGTGATCAGCAGTATGGGGGCTCCAGAGAGGATTACACTCTCCTTGGAGGCCATCAAAAAAGGAGCAGAACAGGATATATTCTTCAGGAGATGGCAAGCTTTTTTTTTTTTTTTTAAATCTGCTCAAAGCTCCTGTATATGTTTTAAGTCAGGTGTTGCCAGCATACTGTTCTATGCTGTGATCTGCTGGGGGGTAGTTCCAAAAAAAAGATACAGTCTGAACAAGTTTATCCAGAGACCTGGCTGTTTGGTTAGACTGAGCCTCAACTATGTGGAGGCAGTGTTGGAGCAGAGGACCATGACCACTGTCAGAGCAATCCTGGATAACAACAGCCATCCTCTACTACCTTTAGATTGCAGAAGAGTTTCCTCAGCAACCGACTCCTGAAACAGAGGGGCTCAGAAACTCTTTTAGACTGCTGATCCACAATTGAGAAAAGAGGTGGGCTGTAATGAGGTGTTATTAAGTCTATTCTATGGCTATATGCACTTATTCTTTGCACTGTTCTTTTATGTATTCTTGAGTTTTATATGCACCTTTTATCATTTATTCACTTGTATTTTTAGTGTTTTAATTGCTTTTTTGTAAAGGAGTGAAGTGTGATGCATGTGAGTGAGCAGCAGACTACAATTGATTTATTTTGGGATTAATAAAGTGCTTATCTTTCTAAATACTTTGTAGAACTAAATTAGTTATAAAAATAGTATAAAAGTGTGGACCACATTCCGTTTATTTCAGACATTAGGCACTTTAAAATGTAGCATGTATGTCTATGCTACAAAGAGCATAGTTACACAAATTAAGTAACTTGCTGCAACTATCAGCTCTCATTAGCTCTGTTCTGATATTACTGTGATTTTTCAAGTCTTTTCAATGAAAGTTGCTCTATCCCAGCATCGTCTAGCAGTATCAGGATGCAGCTCTTTGCTTTAGCTGCCTGGCAGAAAGCAGACAGTTCAGTAGAGAGAACTCGTTTGTCACACGCCCCGTCATCTGCAGCATACCCCAGGAGGGCGAGGAGAAATTGGATTTGGGTGAGGAATGTGACGGAGTCATCCCAAGGGATGGATGTGACATTGGCTCTGTGTGAGGAGGAAGTGGTGATGAGGTGGTGAGAGTCCATTGGTACCCTATCACCCCTCTGCTTTCCATCTCCCTCCAACCTGCCTTCTATCTGTCTCAGCACTGCAGCTGCAGTAATAGCTTTGTTATTAGGTTATGGTTTAGTTACAATACCGGAAATGTTGTTACAGCCTCCTGCCAGCGTTAAACAATTTCCACAGCATTTTTCTGGATGGGTGCTTAATGTTTTGAGTAAATGCAGTCACCCTGAGCAGAAGCTCAATGTTACAGGAACAGGGACCGTTAGACTTAAGTCACCATTCTTATTTTATTTCTTGTTTTTTTTTGTTGTTTTTTTTTCTTACACAGTCTATACCAATTTTACCATTTGAAATTTTTCACTATTTTATTGCACATAAAGATATTGTAGATGCACCTACTTGCCCTATTGGAGAACATAAACTCTGTTCACTTGTGATAACTGATTCTTTTATATTTCTTTACAAGAAAGATGTTTTTTTGTTATTTTGCAATTGCTGGACTCTGTGTATGAATACACATAACATGGAGGCAGATACATACTGTTTCAATAACCTGAACTGGCTCTGAGAAGATAGGGCAGGGAGTTTGGGGAGCTGCCAGCTGCAGCGTGCAGTGTGATGTAATGCTAGACAAGTGACAAGTCTTTACACACTACTTTTGGTGGACATATCTGGGAACACACTATTACACTCACACAAACACTCATACAATGGGTTTAGAAATGACCATCTCCTTATTGTTTTGTATTAAAGAGTCTTGTAACTTAGGTCAGATTTTGACATAAGCATTGGTGCAATGGCCTGCTGCCCAGTAGAGCCACTTGCTGGTTGATTCATTATCTGTCAGTGTCCCAGTCACAAGTCATGTATTCATGTAAATGACAAAATGATGAAGTATCATGACAAATGAAATTCTAAAGATCTTATTGTGGATGATCGTAGTTAATTTATAAGTTGATCTTAATATGAATGGTGTTATGAATGCTGGTAATGTTATTGTTGATCTGTTTTTACATTTTCACATTGGTAATGGGTAGGCACTTTATAAGCTCTAGCTTCTGCCTACACTCTTTCGGTTTTCCACTTTTCTGTATTTCTTTTGTGTTTTATTGACTTTTACTATACCGAATAAAGAATAACAGAATTTCACCCATATGCTAACTGACTGAAGATAACTCTACCTGGTAAAAGTTGGACCTGACTCAAAATATTATAATGATGATTGTAAAGCTATCTGTCTGACAGATTAAGCTTGGCTGAACACAACAGGAGACTGGTCCCAGTAACAGCAAAAAAATCTAATCTGCAGCAGAATGGCTGAAAAAGAAAACAATCAAGGTGTTGCAGTGACCCGAACGGAAATACTGTGGCAGAACCTGAAACTGATAACAATAAACCTCAATGAACTGAATGAGAGGGAGGACGTTCCTCCACAGCAATGTTAAAGACTGACAATATCGTACTGGAAATGATTTCTTCAAGTTATTGATTCTAAAAGTATTTCTATGAGCTACTGAATTCGGGGGTATAAAGTTATTTATTTCACGCACTGTTAATGCATTTTGGTTGCAGTTTTTGTCAAACGAATTAGGACATAGTGTGAAAAGTTTTGCTGATGTTTGTGTTAGGCTGGATTTACTTCATTTTCAGGACCTGTTAAAGGGCAGATTGTTTTATTATTTTGTCCTGATTCCTAAAAACATCAAACTAATTATTTGTAAGATTCATCAGGAGTTTAAATTAGTCTTAATGACTTTGTCTGAGGGCTTTTTATTGAATTAAAAGAAAAAAAAAGCAAACAAAAAGACTACAGAGTATCTGTCAGAGTGATACATCCAGAGATACTTCAGTGCTTTCTCAACCTCACTGTTTCATCATTCCTTTATAACTTGATTGATAGTTGTTCCACTTAACTGCATCAACAAATAGGACATGATTTTACACTGAGCTGACAGGCGTGGTCATCGGTTTTCCATAGAACTGTAGCAGTCCATTTCACCAGCCACTCATCTTGTTTCCTTCTTTTCTCTCTCGGCAGAGGCAACAATCCTCAGCTATGATGGCAGCAAGTTTATGAAGGTCCAGCTTCCAGTGGTGATGCACACAGAAGCTGAGGATGTGTCGCTTAGATTCCGCTCCCAGCGAGCTTATGGGATCCTAATAGCCACCACATCTCGGGATTCTGCTGACACCCTGCGTCTAGAATTGGAGGGGGGTCGCGTCCGCCTGACAGTCAATTTAGGTAATGCCTTGGATGTACACACCCTGCAGCAGCAGAGACAAATCAAGCTTGATATCACTGTAAAATGCACTCCTATTCCCCCTCACATAGACACCAGCTTTTCTTATTTAGTTTTTGAATAGAAAGGGAGGTTATACAGACTTTCAAGGTCTGAAGTCTGCGGCTCTAGGCTCACTGCCAGTTGAGCACACGGCTACCTTTGCCCAGCAGGGAATGCTCGCTGCCCACTCTTTCCAATAACATCGTTAAACAGCTAAAGATGTGTGCCGCTATGAAAGGAATTCTCCTTATTGCGCAAACACAGATGTGTGTGTTTGTGTTGTTGTTTGATTTCAAATTTCAAATGTAGGAAAATATAATAATATATGAGTCATCATCTTTCAACCTGGGAGAGTTGGAGTGAAGAAAGATGGAAAATGTAGGGAAATAATTTAGAGGATTATGTACAAATTTGTGCCAAACTTTATCCCCCCTCCCAAAAATGCTCAGTTGCATCACATGAACCTCATCCAGATGACATTACAGGCAAACATTCTTCAGATCACAGTAATTCAAGTGATGAAGGAAAGTTTGGACACCGTTCTTATTTCATATACCAGATTGTCTAAGAGATTCATCCTGTTGTCATTTATATGAGGAGGCTGGTATTTCCTCTGGAGATGGAGTGTTCATGGTATTGCAACTCCCTGCACTGGTAATCTAATGCGAAACAGTCCTACATTTTGGGGTTTGGCCCAACAACATCCTGCACACACACATTCTTTAATGATTTTATCCGCCTCTGCCCTTTTATCATTGTAGGAGGAATACATGAGAGCACATAAAGCAGAGATTGTCTTGAATAAGCACAGAGAAAGACATGTCCCCCTTGTCTGAACAAAACGTGAAAATTAAAAACACATTGATAGTCATGCTTTCTTGTGTGAAAGTGTGTATGTGTGCTTATTTGCACAGGGAAGAATTCACTGATGCCTGTAGAAAGTTTGATATGTCTCAAACACTGCAGTGCTGCAGAAATGATAGCCATCTATTTCTCCTTTCCACTGGCTAAACAGAAATGGGCTCCCTAAGTGGAGCCATTTAGCTGTGCATGCAAAGCAGACAAGTCTGTGTAAGCTGTCAAGCTCAAAAAGAGCATGTGTCCCAACACGGAAGACAACAGCGCCACACACTGACAGAGCTGACAAGTTAGATCATTGCAACTACAAAAAGATGTCCTCTGATGAAAACATCAGGCCGCCCTATGTGTTTTCTTTCGAATCCTTTTTGACACATCTAAGTGTCTTTGGAGTTTGTCTCTGGCCACGAGCCCTGAAGCCTGTCTTCCTTGTCCCTCCTTCAAAAAGCAGAGCATTCCCTGTAAGGGTAGGCAAGTGTTGGTCTCTGGCTGTTTGCAACCACTTTTCTGCTGTGGTTGACAACACATGACAAGCAGGGCCAAATGGAAAGGAAGGGTGGGAGGTCGATTTGGGTCACCTTTCTCTGAGTATGACACAAGCTCAAGTTGGAAACAAAAGAATAAAGTAACATACGGACATAGTGTAGAGTTGGATCAATATGGTATTTGTTACAGTAATGCCAAATGGAGTTTTAGTGGTAGAATTAGAATGTGTATATAGCCCATATATATATTATATCCATGAATGAATATAACTTTAGTGCTACATCTACTTGTTTTACCTAAGATGCAGTAACCCTAATTCAAAATCTATGATTTTGAAATATCATCAGTAAAAAATGGACCTGAGTATTATGAGAACTTTTTGTATGCAGACTGCTTCAACTTGAAGCAGAATGTCAGCGCAAGTCCTGGTCACAGTGGAGTTACACTCTTATAAGCAGAGTTGGAAAAATATTCAGATCATTTAGTAAAAGTACATTCTAGGTATTGTCAACAAAATCTGCAGGTAATGAAATATGATGTAATATTGTATTTTTATTTTTTATGATATGCTGTAGCATAGAGCATGTACAATTGACACAAAGCCACCGTAATCTATAAGTTGACCTTATGTCTCATTTGAAAAACCTCAACAACTGTCAAATAAATTAATAGAGGGTAAAATGTGTCAATTGTAACATAACATAGTAAGTTCAGTGGTTAAATGTAGTTCATTCTTTTTTTTATGTTAGCTTTGAATACATTACTCAATTTAGAAAGCTGTTATATGATTTAGTTATTCGTGCAAAGGTAGAAAAATCCCATGACAGTGTCTTAAAGTTGATCTTGCATCGGCAGGAATAGATGGTTTGATTTACAAATGGAAAGAAGGGGGAAGAGTAAGAATACCTTCCAGTTGGCCCTGTATGACCCTGACCAAAATCTGATGCTCTCATGATGACGTCATCTAAAAATAAACCCAAAAGTCCTGCAGTTTGCTGTGGGAAAAAAATTGGCTGCATGAAAAAACAAAGCAATATGAAATAAGATAAATCTTTTCCCTACATTGCTGGAACATGTAATGCTATGAATGATTTTCCTCTGGCACACCAACACTGCAGTGCTTTTACCAGCTCGCTGCAGCTTGAGGCAATGGGTGAGAGCATCAGAGGACGGGCAGTGTCCGTGTGTGTGTCCCCAGAGGGGTGGACTGTATGCTTTAATGATGTCTGCAGCTGTAACATTGAAAGATGAATTTATCTCTCATCTATTCTTCCCCATCTAGATTGTATCAGGATTAACTGTACATCCAGTAAGTGACTGCTCATCTTTCTTCTTCTTTTCTTCTCTTTCTCTAACTCTTGCTGGTTTTTTTATTCCCCTAGAAATGCTTTCACAGTCATATTTGCTTTTTATTTTCTTGTTGTAATAAAATGTGATCCTGAAATGAAACCTCTCAAAGCTGTAGCAATGGGAATTGAATCAAAGTGTACAACTTGACCCTTGCATTGTTATTACTCGCTGTTTAAGCTAATTCCAACAGCTACGGGAACATAAATTCTTGCTGATGTCTAAACGTACGGTAAAATGAACAGGGGAGAGGAAATGGAGGGAGGCTTGAATTAATGACAAACGTGAATATTGCAGTCAGCTGTTATTGTACACACCGAGGTGGTTCTAATTGATGCACCTCTTCATTCTTGAATTCAGGTGGAATATAAAAAAAGCATGCTATAGCAGTGCAGGTATTTTAGACATGCATGATTTCACTGTCTCCCTTTCTTTTCTTATCTTCTTTCTTTTGCCCCTTTTTTTTTGTTTCATTTCTTCCTCAGTATTTCACGCCAGTTGTAAATTGATGAGGCCATTCAAAGTGCAGAGGAAATACAGAGTGTGATTTTATTATTGTCATTAACCTGCCTCACAGAGCAGAAAGAAAGGCATGAAAAAGGAGAGAGAAAGACTAGATCCCGCTGAGGTGTTCACGGTTGAAGCCTGTTTGTGTATGTGTGTGTGTTTGAACAAAAGGGTTACATTGCAATATTTCAGGAGGTAAATATCCCTGACATTTATTATTCAGGAACACCGATGAATTAATAATCACTTCTCTGGAGTCATAATACGTGAACCGTTTATCTGATTAATGATAGTGAAGAGACAGACTGAGTACCGGTAAACACCAACAGATATTAGACGGTTTAAGCAAATATAACAGGGACACATATAAACTGTTGTCTGAAAACACCAGTGTTGGATCTATTTATGTGCGAAACGCTACAGTAGTTGAAGGTCATTGCTTGATGAGAAGTGGAGTCATACACAACAAAACGCCTCCACACACAATCACGTGATGTGACCTCCAGACATGCTTCTGAGAGCCAGTCCTTCTTAACACCTTTCTAAATGCTAAATAGCGTTCTTAATGCATCTTGAATTGCATCTCTTGTTTGTGTATGCAGATAAAAAGCTTTAATTCCCCCCATTCACCTCCTTAAAAGGTCACTCACGCATTATGAGGATAGTTTGAAGGCATAATCCTTGCAAACTCACACATCATTGGATGTTCAGATATTCCATATTTTAATTATTTTTCCACTCTATTTCTATTGTTAGTAATTCTGCAACCAATACTAAGCAGGTGCTGTATTTATCAGACCTAACCTATGTAGTGGAGAAGTGGATTAAGTCGGAGAGCTTTATAGTGTAAAGTTGCTTTAATCACTTAAGAAGAGCAGTTCTAAAAGGCCTAATTTGCAAAATGGAAATGTTTTTTTTTTTGGAAATAATGTGGTGAATCTTGTTCACATGCTATATATATGAATAGTATTTTGATACTGCCAGCATGTGGTTATGTTTTAGAGGGAAACCATTTAAATAAATTAGAGAACACAGAAACAGCAGGTCTTCCTTTGATATGTCGGACCCAACTGTGTCATAGGAAAAAAGTGCATTTTAAGTTCTTGGAAAGTACTGTGTTAAGCCAGTGAATTTCCACTCATGAAGAATTAACATCCAATTAGATTTTTTTTTCTAGGTTGTTATTTTTGTCCTCTTTTTTTTTTCTTCTTTTTATTGTTAATTAATGTGTCTTGTCAGGCGCTGCAGCTCCGGTCAGCTCAGTGGATGAGGAATTTCAGCACAGACTCAAAGAACACATCACTGTCAATTAGGAACGGAGGCTCCCTGGGGCTGCCCGGAGCTGTCTGAAGAAAACACTGCCACTTCGACTTAAACACTGTTAACAGGCACTGAGTGACACCAAACTGAAAATATGAATTGAAAATATCTTGTGACAGATTTGCTATTTTTCTCCACAAATGGCTCTGCTTGCTATATTCATTACTTTAAACAGCAGGTGAATCATAGTTTACTATGTACTTTAGCCAGGATATGGATGTGAGGGCATTTTAATTTGATTATTCTCTCCACGAGAATATCACTATGTTGAGCATCTTCTCCAGGTAATTAATCTTGTTCACATACTTAAATTTGGTTTTTCAATTCACGTGGCATAAAATGGCTCCAGGAAATTCTTTTACATTGGTATTACACCTGTGTGCTTGTCAGGCTTAATGGAAGGATGCATTTGGGATGAGATACGTATTGCTTTGTCATCCAAAAGACCTGGGTTTATTTGCCACATTTATTGAGCGATGGATTGTTGCACCACTCAGGGGTTTTGCTGAAGTTAAATGTAAATTGTCTGCATAGTCTTGCCCTTTACACAAACACTGCTACACTGCTGAGCTCATTCAGTAAAATGAACTCAATTTTCTATTTCATATATTCTTAAATACTCTTCCCTGAAATCTCAAGATCAGTTTTTATCTTTACTATGCACATTTTTATATAACATCTTACAAGGGGTGAAATAACATGTAAATAGGTAAAAAAAAATTAATAAAATTAAATAAAGTACCTTCTCTGTAACCAGCATCCAGTAAGCAACAACAACAAAAAACATCAACATGCTTTTAATTAAGGGGCATTTATCTTTGTATTTAAGCCACCTGGTAACTTATCTGATAATTTGATCACTTCTATGAATTAGAAAATGTATTATGTGATGGCAGTTGGATTGATTAACATTGAAAATTGCATGTTAGCCTGGAAACATTCTTCCTCCTTGATAGCATTTGAGTGCTGTGACTTGCTACTTTGTCAGAGATCTAGTTTTTCCTCCACCTATATGAGTCGCAGTGTTGAGGAAGGTATCTGACCTGTCATCCAGCTAGCCTGAGCTGATTGAGTAGATAATTGCAACTTCCAATGCCATACTGTGTCATATCCTGCTCACATGGACTTGAGGTCAGGGAGGTTGGTAGGGATCACTATTGATCCATCACTGCAGATAGATCACCATCAGTTATGGCCCTGGAGAACATTGCACATGGCAGACTAAAGGTCATAACTGTCTGGTGAGCAGTTAGTTGATTTAGACCACAATCTCCAGCACAGGTGCAAAACCAGTACCTATACCACTGGATGTTGTGCAGGAATGTTCGTTTTGATACAGTTGCCCTCTTTTCTCCCTCTCTCTTTCTCCTCCTTGGAGAGCAACAAGGACAGAATGATGGAAGGCAAAGATCAAGCACGCTTTCAAGTCCAACTCCATCCCATTATTTCATATCTCTCCTCCTTAATCCCTCGCCAGTCGTCTGGTTTCAATCCTGCCCCGGTGTTTAGTGCTTACAAAGCAGAACTGTGCCTCTGAGATTGAGTGTGTCCCAGTACTTTGGCACCCTCAGATTTGCATACACATTGCACTGGAGCTTTGAAGATTGCAGAAAAGCAGGAAATAAATAGCCATAAATGGGTTCAGGCGAATGAATCTGGCACCCGTCTGAAATGCTCCCCACAGCGGGCAAGGTATCCGGTGCCTGGGGATTTTAATACTGTCACAGTGGCATGCCCTCGTTGGCCTGTTTTGTTATGTGTGCCCAGCAGGAGAACATCAGAGTTATATAGCAATTCAAAGATGCCCTGGAACAGAGGCTGTATGAAAAAATAATGTGTTGCCCCAGTTGGACCAATGTTGGAATTTCTTATTGAAGAAATGTATCCCGAAGAGATGTTTTCGTTCTGCTGATAAGATAACAGAGATTTTGAGCAATTTCTCTGGTTTTTATACCATTCTAAATCTCTTCCTTAAGGTTTTTGGCAACCCTGACTCTGTGACATCTCTATCACTGCCTGCTAGCAGTAACACACGTCATGCAATATTAACATGATGTTTTTTCGGAATCCAATGAAGGAATGATAAAAAGACTCTGTTATCATTAATTCCATGTTCAACTAGACAATAATTTGGTATATTATATATTTTTTTTAAAGAAAGTGTGTGAGTTTTTAAGGCAATTTGTGACAGTTTACTTAAGGCATAGGTAAAATCACATTCTGTATCCACTGCTTTCTTTTCTTGGTTGGGTTTGCAGGCCATTTATTAATCTTTTCTTCCTCACTCAGCATGCTGCTATTATTGTCCAAGTATTTACTTCTGAACCATTATTTTAATTCGTATGGTGGATATTGGACAAATCAAATACAGAGTTACACCATTGTGGATTAACAAGATGGAGAGTGATGTTTTGTTGAATAGCTTGCTCAGTTGTAGCCCTTTGGTAGTTATTTGCTGCCACCAAGTGGTATGACAGGATATATATATAGAAAAAGAAACATACTGCAGGGGGAAAAAAAAGAATGATTTTGTATGTTTTGTTTTATGCTTAGAAAAATCAAGAGTTAAGCATTTCTGGAAATATAATATGAATGTTATTGCAACATCCTGATCATCGCCTCCCTCCTCTTGCTTCAGTGATAGTGGTGTTTAGTAGGAATTCGGAAATTTGATTCCCTGTCTAATGATGCTGCAAATGCAAGTCAAAATGGTGTATTTTTATGGAGCATTAACTATGTTTACCTTAATGTTTCCGGCCTCTGTCCAATTACCTCATTTATTGACTCTGTCTTCCTTTCTTTCTTCTCTCTCAAATTGTGTTTATATCCACTATTTTCTTTTGCCACTGTCGTGTTTATGTGTGTGTGTGCATGTGAGTATACATGTCTGTTAACAGTTGTTTGGACTGTCCTGCAGGCAAAGGTCCAGAGACTATTTTTGCGGGTCAGAACCTGAACGATAATGAGTGGCACACTGTGCGTGTGTTCAGGAGAGGCAAGAGTTTGAAACTGACCGTAGATGATCTTCCACCAGTGGAAGGTATTTCTCATCCTTCACTCTTCAGACAGAGTTTCTTTTCTCATGTGAACCTTGATTTGCCATAAGCTTTTGTGGACTCTCGGAGTTGATGTAAGATGCAGTGTAACACATTATAAGGGAAAACTTAAAGGGTACTACACAATGCTCTGATCAGGTGCTGAGTTGTATATTTGGAGTAAGAAATGACAAGAGAAGTAATCAAATAATTTTTCACTAGAATATTTTCTTTCATGATATTGTCTAAAGCACAACCTCAAAAATGATTTGATTTGATTTGTTACTGAGTTAACTGTTAAGTTTAATAGTCATGACACACAGGATCAGTAGTGAACCCTTTGTTTCCAAAGCAGTGCCCCATTTACTGTCACATACCTTTAGTAACATCCTTTCTCCCTTCCCCCCTTTGTGGATCAAAGGTCAAATGGCAGGTGATCACACCCAGCTGGAGTTCCATAACATTGAGACGGGCATTGTGACAGAGAAACGCTTCATGTCCATGGTGCCTTCCAACTTCATTGGCCACCTCCAGAGCCTCTCCTTCAATGGCATGGCCTACATAGACCTCTGTAAAAATGGTGACATTGATTACTGTGAGCTCAATGCCATGATTGGCTTCAAGAACATCATTGCTGACCCCGTCACCTTCAAGTCCCGCTCCAGTTATGTGACTCTCACTACTCTGCAGGCATACTACTCCATGCACCTTTTCTTTCAGTTTAAAACCACCTCCCCTGATGGCCTCATCCTGTATAACAGCGGGGATGGAAATGACTTCATTGTGGTGGAGTTGGTCAAAGGGTAAGTGGATGCATCCTTGTGATATTTGAGTATGAGCACAGAACTTGGAGTGAGTTGTCTCCTCTTCCAGCTCCTTTAAAGCATTGAGTATTTAAAATGGGATTTTTATACATTAAAGTGACAGTTTGTCGTTTCTGTCAGCAAAGTTGAATCTTCTACAGCGCTTTTGAATTGACAATGAACCAGTGCTAAAAACTATGTTGAGTACTGAGGCTTGTTTTCATCTTACTGGCAGTTTTGTTTCAGTTTAGCAGCTTTAGCTGTCAGTGCTCTTTGCATACTCTTTACTTTTGCAAGGCAGACACCTGTTACCAGGTGTAAAGACCAGCAAATATGAAAAACTGAAAGCTTTAAACTTTGTTAAACTACAGTGCCTCCACATGAGTGTAACTGATGTTTATGTAAGAATCTACATATAAATGGATTATGGTTTTATTAATGTAACTTTCATGCACATGACAGTTTTCAAACAGAATATTCTCTTTTACAGCTTTGTATGCTACTACTGTGGGACTTCAAATTCCTCTTATCACCTCAGTGCCAGAATATTTACCAAGAGAGCTGTCAGCTATTACTGAGCTTTTTAATCTTTATGAAGGCACAGCTAATGCCCAACATGAAAGAGAATCAACTACAGAAGAATGTAGTTGTTATTGCTGAAATCCGGCTGTGGAATAACCTTCTAAGTGAGGCATGAAGTTAGGCCATTCAACGTGCAAAACATTGAAGTCATAAATTTTAATTAAATGAGCATACATTGCCTGTAAACCAAATGATTAAAGGTTGATTTGTTCAGCACAGCCCAGAACTCTTTGTTAAGTCTGCTACCTTCCATTAATTAGCCTTTTTAGACAGCTGCACTCTATAATACTCTTTTGAACATACATTCACACATCATCACCAACACCACACACACATATACTCCTGCTCCAGTTTTCAGATGTTCATTATTCTTTTCCACTCATGCTATATTTGAGTTTTTCTCAAAATTCATATGATTGGTTCAGAATGTGGAGACAAATTATGGTCTTGAAAGCAGTTGTCAGTCATTTTGATGTTGTTCATTTTGTTTATATGAAATTACATCTGTAATTGTATTCTTATGGATGCTGCCATGCTGTTAAGTCCACTCATACCATTAAATATCTGCTTCCAGTTACCTTCACTATGTGTCCGACCTGGGCAATGGAGCCCACTTGATCAAAGGCAACTCAAATAAACCCCTGAGCGACAACCAATGGCACAATGTCATAATCTCCAGGGACAGCAACAATCTCCATACTGTCAAGATTGATACCAAGATAACTACGCAGACAACCACAGGAGCTAAAAACCTGGACTTGAAAGGTAAGTATACAGACAGAATACATACATCCATGCATATATTTTTAAAATATCCAATAGGTTGAGGATACAGGACTAAAACTGAGAGAAACTGGTTCGTGGCTGAAATATTTTTTCAGTGGAAGAAATTTGGCAGTAGAGCAAAAAAGACTAACTCATTACAGCACCAAGTTAGCCTGAAGCAAAAGTTTGCCTGCTCATAGGCCACAACTAATGATGTGCATGTGGAGCAGGAAGTTCAGAGAAAAGACTGTGTGCTTTATAGACCAGTCTTGGATAATAGATATTTGAAAGAATGATGTATTAGCAAAATAAAAACCGTCTTAACTGGAAGGATATCGGTGTAATTAATTAGTGTTCCACCTTGAAGAATGCTAAGTGTTCTTTGAAAATGTGACATGAAAAACAAAGAAAAACTTAATCTAATACAATTTGAAAGGTTTCTAAAGTGAGGCTGATAATAATAAAGCCTCTGTACCCCACCTCAATTTCACTTTGAGAAGCTAATTACTTTACTGTGACAAACATGATAAGGTAAGGCTTTTGGTGTCATGTTTTATTTCCACTAGGGGTCAGTATTGTCGTATTTCTGACCTTTTCATAGGTAACCTTTACATTGGTGGGGTGGCCAAGGAGATGTACAAGGAGCTGCCCAAACTGGTGCATGCCAAGGAAGGTTTTCAGGGTTGCCTGGCATCAGTCGATTTGAATGGACGCCTCCCAGATTTGATGTCAGATGCTCTGGACTGTGTGGGACAAATAGAGAGAGGATGTGAAGGTGAGGAATCTCCAGCCCACTCAAGAAATTGAATTTATTGTTTGTCAAAGTCTTAGTTTTTTCTATTTCTAACATTTTGAGCCTGGGGTTTACAAGCTCTGTCTGAAGCTCAAGTCAAATAAATGTTTTTGGTTATTTTTAGATATTTAAAAGCAAACAAATTTCACTCAATATTTTGCTCCTCATTTTTTCACAAAAGTATCTTAAGGCATCAGTGTAACAAGTGCAATGCTGTCCAGCCTTCCCAGTCTCATACATATCTTAGAAGGACACACACACTCTTTGTGAAGCACAGCTTTAGAGGCAGCCACACTGACAACCTGTGGCATGTAATTTAACATCCATAAAGTGTGTTAGTATTCTGTTAGAATGCATCAAGCCCTGACACTCTTCCACAGGCTATCATTTCTGTTTCACTTGACTTTAATCTGATTATTCTCTCCGCCATATTTGCACTGCCAGTGTTACTTCACATTTTATCCCCATTTTGTTTGACTCGATGCATGCTTGCTGGATCTGAGAGTTGGCCATAAGCGATGCTTTTGAATTATGTATGAAGCCTTTGTTGCATGCATGAATATCATTTGCCCAGTCTAATGTGCGCACCATATCCAGAGATAATATTTGATTTATTTCTCAGCATCAGTCACTTAGTTTAATGTCACTGGTCCGTGTATCATTCGTTCTTTTAATATTCTATTCAAAATCGAAATTCAAAATATAAATAATCAGCTTGCTTTTCATTATTCTTTCATAAGTTCAAAACAAAAAACTAAAATCAGGCTGTTTTTGCTCTTTTGATTTGAAGTTAAGACCAGAAGAAGTTAAACTGGAAAAACGACCCCCAGACAGAAATTGATTTTAATATTTAAGTTGCTGCAAACCTGCATCTTGTCTTTAAAGCCGCTTTTCCCAATTTCTTTAGGTGTTTCTGGTCCACATCTGTCCCTCTCAGCATCAAGTCACCATAACACGCACATACGCATCCATGCTGCAACGGATTAATTAGGTCTATAAATGCAGACGAAGAGATTCTCTGGGATCAGAAACGTAGCATGTTGCAGCTTTACTGTTTTGGCTGCTCATGTTTAGAATATAAAGTACAATTGATATGATTTGTAGGGGGCATGTATTGTTTTAGGGTATTGATCACTTGATTGATCATTTGTTTTAATGTTTTATTTGGTTGTTACGGTGATGTGGCGCATGGGTCACATGGATGTGACAGGTTGAACCGTCAAAAGGGATTACCTGCCGGTCACGCAGTGGTTTGGCCAGAGAGGAGGGTTGGGTAGCCATAATTTTTGTTGACCGCTTAAGTGTGCTACCAAATGATATTTGGTCATCTTCAACAAGTTTAACACGTTTAATGCTGCGTCCTGCCCTTTGCGTTACGCCTGTGGACTACAATCACTTATAATAAACAGAAAAATGTATCAAATCAAATCACACTATTCAGGAAGCTGAATCAGGAAGGCGTATCAACAAGCCAAACTCGTCCTCTGCCTCTCCAGTGGAACTGTGGAAGTCGCTATGATTTATTAGTGATTTATTAAATTAACCCCAATTTCCATTTTATTTTCATGACTATGAATTTTTAAATTGCGTTCAGCGCTGCTTATTAGACTATTTGTAGCGTTTAGGACAGCTTGTTTATCAGCTGTTTTTCATGGTAGATACGCCAGGTCAGGCAAACCATCTAATAAAGTCAGAATAGACAGACAAAAAAAAAAGATGGATTAAGGAGGCAAAAGAAATCAGAAAGCGGTTCAAGATCACCATCACTGCAGTCAGATGATGCTTCTGAGGAAGAGCAAAAACAAAAGGCTAGGTTATATTTCAGAAAGAAGATTCAATTATTATTTTTGTGAAATAAGTGCCGTAAGAGAAAAAAGCACTATGTATTATGACGTACTTTTGATACAATTAACAATGAGCTATAGCCTACTGAACAGTTAGATAGGTCACAGCCATGAAAATTAATGGAAATGGGAATGTGTTTAATAAATCACCAATAAATCTTATCAGTTTAACGACTCAGTAGGCTATTTATTATTAAGAATTAAAACATTATCAATTGTTTTAAATAGCATCATAATACTTGAAATAATAAAAAAACTTATAGAGCCCCTGCAAATCATATCAACTGCACTTTATATTCTAAACATGATCAGCCAAAACAGTAAAGCAGCAACATGCTACGTTTCTGATCCCAGAGAATCTCTTCGTCTGCACCTGTAGGCCTAATTAATTTGTTGCAGCACTACGTTATAACAACATGCTTCCTCTGTTAACATGGACATAATGTCAGCTGAATGTGAGTGCCATGGTGACTTGATGCTGTGTTATGGTGACTTGATGCTGAGAGGGACAGATGCAGATCAGAAAAACCTAAAGAAAATGAGCAAAGTGGCTTTAAAGACAAGATGCAGGTTTGCAGCAAGGGGATCTGCAGCAACTTCCGGGTCACAGAAATCTGACAAATTAAATATTAAAAACAATTTCTGTCCGCGGGTTTTTCTATTCAAACGTCCTCTAATCTTAAGTTTAAATCAAAAGTGCAAAAACAGCCTGATTTTATTTTTTTTGTTTTGAATTTATAAAAAATAATGAAAAAACCCGCTGAATATTTATATTTTGAATTTCGATTTTGAATTGAATATTAAAAGAACGAATGATACACGGACCGTCACTGTTCAACCATTCTTTTACTATTCAGTACTTCTGATCTTTTCATGTTCTGGTATTTCAAATCTAATCCAATTCAACGCTTGTCCAGGTTTGTCAAACTAGCAGCATTCACTTTGTGCCAAATGGAAATAATGGTTGCTCAGCATGACATGTTTGTTGGATTGCCATAAAGGAGTCAATTTGGAAGCATATAGTTGCTAAATGGGTATGAATAAAGCAAATCTGAATAACATCTACTTCTCCTGACAACAGGAATGCTTAGTTTTATTTAATATTGCTAACATTAGGAGGATATGTTATACATTTAACTTTCTGTAACTTTGTTATTCAATATAATGTTTCTTCTCTGGTTCTTTCTGAGGACAGCTACCCCTCCTTCAGTCTCTCCTACTCACACAGTCTGTGTTTCTGTTACTCCATTTCTGATGTCTTGGTGCTCTTACTAACAGCTGGTATCATTTGCCTTTTCCTTTCCTGTTATTTTGCTGACAAAAGTTGCATTGATGAAAGCTGACTTGCAAGGTAGATAGCTTTGTCTGTTTGATACGGAGTCTGACATCCCTTCCCTGTTTGCATCTACAGTACCTCTGCCCTCCACCTCTCCAAAGTTTTTTACCCCCACGATTTCCACATGTTTCCAAACAAGATGACTGCTGAGTTTGCCAGTCACCACCAGCTATGAGGAATGGTCTAGGTCCCATGAGAATACAAGCACAAACTCCATTTTCTTAGAGTTGGGAAGTTTTATAAAATGCAACCAAAAATTACATCTGTGATCAGGGCAAATTTTTCTTAAGGCAAAAGGACACTTTTTTCAGAACCATCTGTGACCAACTTCTTTCTGTTAAAAAACATTAAGTATGAGAAAACTAGAAATAAATCTTCATAGTCTATGTTTGTCATATCAGATAAAAATGTGTTATCAACCACCCAGCTAAATAGGAAGGATTTAAACAGTTATAAAGTACAGGGAATTATTGTCTTATAATTAAATAAGCAGCAGGAAAAGGTTCTCCTTGCACAGAAATGCTGACGCCATGTCTACAACATCTTAAAGGGATAGATTTTGGATCAGCTGAAATAAACAATGTTTAAGAGACAAAAACAGCTGAGTTTACTTTAAATTTATCAAATTGATGCTATTCCTGTAACTTTAGTTTTCTAGGTAGGCGTGCAGCCCTGAAACTTCCACAATGTCAGCTGTTCACAGAAGTAATCTACATAATGTTATTGCAGTACGCGCACATTCAGAACAAAATCACCGCAGGAGTGATTTAGAATTTTTTTAACTAGATTGTACTGAAGTTTGCTTCTGAGCTGGTGTGTTGCTGGATCTAAGTTGGTGCCACATTTGCCTGCACTCTGCACAAAATTAATAATTTATTTCCTTGTTCTCATTATTGCTCTTTAATGTAACAGATCAAGTCCAGCAAATTTAGGCATCAAGGGAAAGACATTTTTACTTATGAAGACCGACCAGTTAACTAGCTAACTGCTGGTCGAAGGCCAATGAGTAGTCATTATGACTTATTACGACATTCATCTGTGAATTCTGGGCCTTTTAGAATTTTTTAGGCAACTACTGTATAACTTATACTTATATCTACATTTAGATGCCAATTTGCGCAATTTGATGAAAGTTGTAAAAAAAGCTTGAAAATGTGTGTATATACAGTAGAGAGAAGAAAGAAAAAAAGAAAAGTAAGAGATGTCTGGCTCTACTTGTTACAGATGATAAAAACCATCCACACTGTTACCACGGACAAGTTAAAAAAGACAGCACTAATGATGTTAAAATATCATTGTGCCCATGGTATGGATGACTTGCATGTGTGTGAGGGTATGATTGATATAGAGGCAAATATTTTTAAGAGACTTTTGAGACCAATAAGGTGTCTTTTTCCAGAAGGCCTATGGTTATCTAAGTAGGACAATGCAAGACTTCATTCTGCATGACTTACAACAGCACAGCTTCATAAACACTGTTTGCACGCTTGAATGGCCTGCCTGCAATGCAGAGCTGTCTACTACTGAAAATACATGGCACATTGTGACGAGGCAATTTAGTTGACGACCACAGACTGTTACACAGCTTAAATGTTGTATTTAGCTAGAGTACAAGATTTAAGATTCCTCCTGCAAAACTGCAATAATTAGCATCTTGTAGTCCTAAAAGATTAAACTGTGTGATTAAAAGGAAGGGTGGTGTAAATCAATGGTAAATGTGTCTCTATCCCAACTTTTTTTTAGATCTTTGCTGGCATCAAATAATGATGTTGGTTACTGAAAATCCTTTCCTATAATAAGGTATCTATGAAATGAAGGCTAAAATCAATTAGCATTACAAATTCAAGTTTTGTTGAATTTTTATAAAACTTCCAACTCTTTCTGGAAATGTATTTGTGTTATTATTTTGTATCAAAATCTATGGGGCTCTTGTTTCAAGTTGCACTCATTGTATGTTGTTTTACTTGAAATTGATTTATTTACATGTACTTCTTTATCTATTTGCATGTCTTTATATTAGTCTTAAACACAAAGTTTTATCCTGCATGGACTTCCTATAAAAATGTTCAGATTTGATTTAAAATGTCATTTTTATGTTTATATATATATATATATAATTAATCTGATTAATCATGTAAGCACAGAGTTGATCAATGCCACTTTCCTGTTACTGTCTTTGGTAGTCTAGGAGTATTTAAGAGCTAGGAGGTATTAGAAAGCTTTTTCTCAAAAAATGATTAATCAACAGTATAAAACAAAAAGGTTACTAAAATCAGACCAGATGCATTTTGACAACTATTATGAAAATGAAATTATTTGCAAAAAACACATATTTGAAATTAAATAGTTCTCCCATATAATTTTCATCTTTATGTGATTTCTTATAATACTCCAAATGCCTACGGGGTATTTGCATAGAACCTAGTTAGCATTAGCAGTAGATCCTTTGAGTCCAGTAACTTACAGAGTGGGATATGAGTGGATTTTTTGGGGTAGCCTAAATGTTAAAGTATCCATGTGAATGCCAATGGCCAGGCTTTCCCAACTAAACAGTTTTATTAACATGTTTGAAGATGAACATGAATTTCAGATACAACATCTGAAAAAATGTATGACTCTTGATGTTGATTGTTTCAAATTCTTATGTCTCATTATTGAACGTCTAATAATGTGCTGACACTGATTCAACATCCATCCATCCATTAACTTTCAGACTATCATGGATAGATGGATGGAACAAAGCACACTAATAATAATCGGTCTGTTTTGACTCTTCAGTTTCATACTGTATGTGTAACTAACATACAGGCTTAATGGACAGGATGTAAATTTCAGTAACCTTAACATCAGCTCTGCTGAATCATGTATTCGTGAACTCTAGCTGTAACAGGTTACCTTACCCATTACAGTGTGAATATGACACGTCTGATGATGTCAAAACTATTTACATTCTGCTGTGAAGTCACTTTGCATTTGTAAGCTTCATTGCGGACCAATTTTCCATAAATTACCTTAACGCTGTAATAAAAAAGCACTCGGAATAGAAAAAACTTTTTAGATGTCCTGATGAAAACCTTTCCATTCAGTGGTGTCGCTCTAAATATTCAGATCTCTCATAACGCGTTGACATAAACCTACAAAGAATATTGAATCCATTTTAAAGTCAGAAATGACTACAATGTCAGTAGTTTCAGCTTTTTGTTTGTTTGTGCCATACAAATAAATTTGTTTTGATTTGATTTTTAGTTGGTTGACGTGTTTTCCAAAGCGCTTGCTCTGTCAGCTGACGGAAGTGTGCTCACCTGTGTGTGTGTGCACGTGTGTATGCGCGTGGCATCAGGGCGGAACTCCACCGTGGACACAGAGAGCAGCTATGACATGCCATCATGTAAATCAGATAAATAACATGAGACTATTAAGTTTTTCATGAAAGAACACAGTATAACCATGTTCTAGAGAAAAGGGAACGTGAAATGACCAGTGTTGGAACTTGGCACTGTATTGAAAATGAGATGAAAATAAATTAACATGACCTGTTAGAGGGGGCGGTGGGTCCCAATATAATTATAGGGAAAACACTGAATTTAGAAATAACATACAGAAAGTGCATTATTCCATTTTCAACCCTTTCCATTTCAAATTTCTCCATCTACTAATTAAGTCAGGGTTACAGAGACAGCTGATGAAGTCTGAACAGCTGTATACTGAACAATCGGGGGGTTTAATCGAAATTATGGCTGCCCAAGCATGAGGATTAATTTGGGCCCTTCTGCATATGATTTGAGTATTTCTGTCCCACAAGAGCACATTCACAGCTGGTAGTATTAATGCATTTTGCAATCAGACAGTGTGTTACGCAGGTGTTTTAGAGGGAAAATTGTTATTTGAACACACAAACCATTTTCACTGCCGTTCAAAGACATATACTGTATAATGTTTTCTGTGATCTATGGTACGAATAATATACATAAGCTCATGAAAAAGATTATACATAAATAGATGGCTTTCATTCAGTTTAAAGTATTGCATTTAAATAGTTTCTATTTTGTTGAAAATTGTAGAAATCACAACAGTTTAAATTAAGCCTTAAAGTTGTTTGAACTTAATGTAATGTGCTTTTAAACTGTTTTCTATATTAGTGAAGTTTTTGTTATGCCTGTGTAATGAACCCAGTTAAACTAAACTGTGACTTTAGGCAGATGCACGGTAACAATGGAAATTTGTATCAGCATCAGCCGGAAGATTTACAAGACAGGACTATATACACAACCTGTATTGTTTGTTGTGTGTGTGCTTCCACTTGAAGAAGCTTATTCTTTCTATGTTCAACGTGACATTTCATTTCACTTTACAGTGAATCTGCTGACTGCGCTGCCTGGCGTTTGCTTACTGAGTTGTTATATCCTTCCTTATTCAGGCCCGAGCACTACATGCCAAGAGGACTCATGTGCCAACCAGGGTGTGTGTCTGCAGCAGTGGGAGGGCTTCAGCTGTGACTGTAGCATGACAACGTTTGGAGGACCTCTATGTAATGATGGTAGGATTCTCCAGTTTGATTTTAAGCTTTTAGTCCATGTATTTTTCTTTTTTCACTTATTGAGTTCACATTTTTCAGTCTAATATGTACAGAGACATAACTTTAGGCATACTATATGTGTACCTTCATACTAAAATTGTATATATATGTATATTTCTTGCATCATGGTTCATATTTTTAGACTTGTAGGTATATCACTGCATCACTTAGTATTTCACATCTCTATGCAGATTTCACAATATTGGATGCTTAAGTCATTCAAGCTGTAAAGCTTATTAAATTTGATCAGGATCAGGATCAGGAAACTGCTGGTATAAGACAATGACAGGTGGATGTTGTCATTAACAGCAGGTTTATTTCTGCTCTGTGCTTTCACACAGCATTCAGACTAAAGCTTTATTCCTGCTGATTTGGGTGTTTTTTGTTTGTTTTGTTTTTTGTTTTTGTTTTGTTTTTCATGTCCTAGCAACATGGATTTGCTAAAATATGCCATTCTTCCTTGGTAAACTCAGGTTAAGAAGATAAATCCTAACCTCTGCCATCTAAAACGTACTTTGTTAAATAGAATGAAACCATTACACAGTATATTCTGTTTGTTTTTTTTGTTTTTTTTCCTGAGAAAGGTTGGACAGAAACTTGAACATATGCAATGGTTTAGTGAGAGCTTATTCAATTGTGAGAGATTCACCACTAGAGGGCGGAACACACGCACTTATGGCCTGATAGGGAAAACATTAATAAGTCAAACAAGCAAACAAATTAGCCATATTGACCAAAAATGCACTTATCTTTCATTGTAACTTTACTTAAATGTGTTAATTCATCTTTATTGGCTTGGATGATATCATTACAACACAGAAGTTAAAACTTTCATGGTTCACATTTTTTAATTTCAAAGTTTGGGGATATTAATCTCTCTTAAAGACATTGAAGGGAGCATTTGTCTCGACAGATTATATACTTATTAATATAAAGCTTTTTAGAGAACTATGGTAATGTCCACCTTCAAAAGATGGGTGGCTTCCTTATGCAAAACATGCAAAGGGCAATTTTGTTTGGTCATTAAATTCCTCACGCAGCAAGGAGCGAATGTGTGGAAAGTGATGCATTAAGAAGAACGCAACATAGTGGGCATTCCAGAGATGGCAGGAACAGTGGAAGCTAGAGTACCATAAATGTTAATGCATTCTACACTTCTACTAGTTTGATAAGATCCTGTCCTTTGTTATCAGCAGAGAGCGTTAATAGATTCCCATGCAGCCTTATACCCTGAACAAATCTATGGACAATGATAACACTAAAAGGATTCTTCTGTTCATGATATGGGAGCCTGAAAGTCCATCTCTCCTCGTTCTACTTCACCTTTCATTCCTCAGACCATGTTTGCATCAACAGAGAAAAACGACTAGGCTGATGGGGTATTTTTGTTAGTGACCTTCATATGAACCTTCCTCGTTTCTGAAAGGAATACGAAACACAGTTTCTTCAAACTGTGTTTCAACACTTTTTAGTTTTTTCTTCTGTCATACATAATCTTTCTTTTCATACCCCTTGAGCTCATTGACAGCATTGGGAGCAGAAAGGCTCACAGGGCCCATATGCATATGTTATATCTGAGCAAAGTGCTCCATCTGCTGAGCCTTGTTACTATAGCTGGACTCAATATTCCCGCTGACCTGACAAAACAAGGAGTTGAGTCAATGAACAGGCTGAGGGATGCAATATGTAACGGCAATAACATACTTTCCAAGGAATCTTTGTTTACTGAAGATAAACTGAGCTAGTTCAGAGACAAATGAGGCAGGAGATGGTTTGGTTTTATTTGAGCTGATGGATTGTCATGGGGACTGAGAGAAAAGAACAAGATGAACATCTCTGAAGAGTATGTCTATTTTTTTTTGCCAAGTATATTTGCATAAACTGAATGCAGGCAATCTAGAACAGAGCAATCTGTCTCTGAAAATGCAACTTACATGGGAAGCTCAATGCTTTTCCGAATGGTTCTCCAGTGGGTAGTCTTGGCATCCGGCCTTATCACAGTAAGGAAAAAGATCCATTTCACAGCCTCTGGGCTCATAGTTTTTAGCCAGGGTGAATTGCATCTCAGTCAATAATCACAAGGGCACAAATGTTATGTCTAATGGTGATATATTTTTATGTCTCGACCTTTTTTTTTTAATTGCTTATTATCACAAAGCTAAAAGAGGAGTTTTGTTTAACAGTGGCTAATGGAGACCAATGATTGAGTTAATGTAACACCATTTTCTTTTTTTATAATTAAACACATCTGACATTAAAATCACATCAGTACTCAGGCCTGTATTTGAAGAATGAAATTAAATATATAAAATGAATGAATAATAATGGACAGTGCAAGGATAAGTTAGAGCATTTGGACATCTAGAAAATGTCCAAAGGCAAATGCTGATAATGCACAACCAAGTTGTTTGATGTGTATTCCAAAAATGCACCAAAACTTTACTTGTATGTTTCTGAAGAATCTTGGAGGTTTGTATTTCCACAGAGAAAACATTTTTTTTCAAACAAATGAAAGAAAGAAAAATGGTTCTACTGGCTTTTTGTTGGAGTTGAATTTCAATATCTATTTTCAGTAAAATGTAACTGTTAGTTAAACATCTAAACTGGATAAAAGCCTTGTACACTGCAACCGTTGCACCTACTCTCTCTTCATTTATTTATTTTACAGTATCTTATTTGTGATTTATGAATACAATATGATACAAGTATTTGAACATCTCAGAAGAGAACAACTTATATTCACTATAAAATCATTGTCAAGAGGAGGAAATAGATTTATGGGGGAAAAAAAAGAAAAAGAAAACAAACCACAACCTAACAAAACATTTAATCCCAGTGATATGACTCAATGTCTTGGACATGGAGTCTTAGAGTTTTATTTATAGGGCCAATTATCTTCACTAGATACCTACAGTCAATTTTACTGGGAAAAAAAAGATTCTACCGTGTGCTGTCAAAGATGAATTAGATTTCTCTCTGTGCCTGTGAAAACTGTCTTTAAAATGAATTTTGATTTTTCTGAGTGGTGTTGAGCATGCATTTTGTCTAATCTCTACAAACTATTTATGATGTCGGTAGGTATAAAACTGAATGCAAGTCACGTTTTACTTACTGCCTCTGACAAGAGAGGCACACTGTATGCATCTGTGTGTGCTAAATTCATCGGTGATGTTCAAGTACAAAACTATGCCAGTAATTGGCCAAAAGCAAAGCTCTGAAAGCACCCCACACTCAGCATGAGTATTTGTTAATATTGCCATGTTGCATTTTGTCTTCACTGTAGTGTCCACTGGGGTTTTATAGATTGTTGCAGATTACATTTAGCAACTGGCTTGGTGTGTGTGTGTGGATGGGGAGTTAAACTCCACTCTGGAACTCCTGAGGGAATTAGCCAGCAGTGGTCAAGCATCTGAAGGTAATATACAGAGACAAACAGAATGGTGTTTGTTGTTGAACTAAAGTGGGTGGTGGAGAGGCCACAGCAAGGGGCAGGCCTGGCCTTCATGGAATTTTGCCTTGCTTGGTTGCTCCTCCACTCAGTCTCATTGCCATGACTATTAGTGCCATGTCAATATTATATCAACAGTCGAGGTTGCGACTAGGGCTAGACGCTTGTCTTTTGCCAAAGGCACAAAGAGAAGCCCATCTCACTTGATTTCTAATGTGTCCTGGCCAGAGCTCATTCTACTGTCTTTGTGCCTTGTCTGCAAGGGGCCTTAGACTCAGCATCTACGTTCTGATGGTAAAAGATAGTTAAGGGTTTCATTAAGCTTAAGCATGTACATAAAAACATTCCCTTTTTCTTATTCTTCATGCCTCATCTCCAAGTTCTCTCAGAGTGTCTGGTGAGTAATACAGAATAACCAATGTCCTTGCACTGGTTGGTTGCGTCATGCTTCAGAAGCAAGAATTCAGAAACAATGAACTTTGCAATGCAATCACTGAATAAAATAAAATAAAATCACAAACAGTAATTTATCCTGCTTTAGCTCTTTTGGGAATTTCTTTGATGACAAGGAAGTTGTGCCTCAGAATGGTCATGTTTGTTCTCCAGTTTTAACACAGGCAGTCAGGAAGCCTCCCAGACAGTTGTGTCTTATTCCTGTGTGGTGGCATGCACGGATTAGACCACTTAGTTTGGTTTCAATCAATATAACAGGACATCTAGTCCAGTACTGAGGCTGAGGAGGGGGTATGAGGCTCTAAAGTAAACATCCTGCTGTCACATGGAAGTGATATTATCCTTGCCCTAGATGTGGTCCTCTTCTAATGCATCTCAGTGAAACAAATCTATGGCTCTGTGAATATTTAGTCCCCATGTGTATTGAATGCTTGGCCTAGCTTTGAACAGACATTGTGCCCCAAGACATAAGTAAATCAGTTTTAAGTGCTTTTGTGCATTCACTTCAGTAGCCATTCCCTCGAATACACATGCATGTTGAAAAAAAAAATTGCACATGCAGTGTTAAGTTGAACTGATTAGTTGTAAGGTGATATAAAGACTGTTAGAAAAAAAATGACTTGTTTTTTTTCCCCCTATATCAAACTGCAAATAATACATGGATATACTTACAAAAAAGACTAAATGTTTATCATGAAGAACGAGTTTCTGAAAATTTGTATTAGTATGATCACGTTCACAAGTGTTGTCCTAATGGATCAATCTGTTGCTATACTTTAGAGGACCAACACAAGGTTGATGGACAACCTTTAACACAAACCATGTGCCGTCATTGTTGCACTGTTTATTACTGCACTCAATCAATTGATCAATGAACTTAACCAAACCCCAACTGTGCACCACATGTGCTTGGCATTAAGTCATTTTTTAACCTGAAGCAAAGAGTTGTGACTTGTTTTTAAAGATTCAAATCTTCAGACAAGGGAACTGAACCTGGCTGAGTGCCACCCACAGCAGTGAAGTGTGGACTGAAAGATCGACTAACACTTTACAAGCTTCTTTCCTACACATACCAGAAACCTAATTGAAAGCATTTGATCTTATGCTATGTCTAGATCCACTTTCACACTTATCAAACAGTATATTTATGTGCCTGAAGCTGTAAAAGGGGATGTTGATCTTCAACTTCTTCAGCCCATATCCTACTTTTCCACATTGGCGCTATTCACTATTTCTATCACGTTTCATCACCTTAAGGAGGCTTTAGTTTTGTTTTTTGTTTTTTTTCTTTTCTTTTTCTCCCCAACTCAACATAAGAGGTTACTATCCAGCATGATTATTTTCATTAATTCTCTATGCTGATTGAGTATCAGAATTTAAATGGGTTTCTGTGCCAGGAAGCAGTGGCCATATGTGGGTAAAGGCTGTTGGCATGGAAACAAGGTCTTTCTTCCTCCTACCTTGAATGCTGTAACATGTCTGTAACTTTGTTTAAGTAATGAGATCTCTGCAAGATGTGGTGTAGAATAACTTCCATCTGTAAGAGGAATCTTAAATGTGAGTTTTACACTCATATGTGTGCTTCACTGATGGTGAAACAATGAGACAGCTGTGAGAACTAATAATACTTAGCATCCTTATTATGCACGTGACATTTGTATTAAATAGCAGCAGTGTTTGATGTACCGTATGTGTGGTTGCTTCATAAACTCATCCCATTGTTCACATGGCATGGCAGAGTCCTGGTTCGTTATTGGCAAAGTCCTTTTGTGTTATTTACCACTATGTGGTCACATAAGTGTTCCACACTTTTAGTTGTCTTCATATTTAATCTTTCCTCAGATCAAAGTCTCATCCTGCGCAGCGGCGAGAACCTAATCTTTGAGGTGTTTTTTATTAATTGGTAGCCCAGAGGGGCATGTTGACAGGAAGTAAGAAGCTGTTGTTTCTCCACAACACAATACTAATTAAAGTGTTGATACAAAGTCTCATCTAAACTATCCTGCTGGGAGACACAATGACACTATATATTCCCCTCTCTCATAAACTTAGGCTGTTGAACATGATGCCCAGGAGAACTGCAGCAAGAGGCTGAACAAGAAAAAAACAAAAAACAGTTTTAGCTACTTAAAACCGTTGACAGTTAGTGCTAGCATTTTAGGAATCCTTTTGATGTGAAAAGTTATTTAATTGACAAAATGTTTTTTTTTCTAAATTTGAAGTTTTGTGGCTAAAAGACTAGTTAAAACTTATATTGAAATTAAATCTTACAAAAGGAAGTAACTATGTTCTGTTTTATAAATAAGTGTGCAATAGGCATTGAATGAGGAAAATGTAAAGAATATTGTAAACTTTATTTTTGGGACCAATATCCTATGCTTAGATATTTTAATCTGTCTTTAAGAAGGCCAAACTATAAATTGGAATTAATGGAAATAGCTTTTGCTTCTTTTTTTTTTAATTACGAAAAAAGCTAAATATCTTCTTTTATTCTGGGAGTAATGAATTCTACTGAATTTTCCTTTTGGGTAGAAAGTTATACTAGATAGAAGTCTTAAAATATGTTTAAGTTTGATACCATTTTTGTGAACATGAATTAAAATTGATTATTTTCTCACATAACTATGATCAAAATAAATATTTTGCCTGAAAAAAGGTGCCTGGTAATTTGATTACTAAATCATGTTTATACATCACACAGCCCTTTGTGATAATAATATGAAATCAAACGGACTAATGCATGTTACAGTTTTGGGTTGTTTGGTTGCTTATTGGTTTTGTTTTTCAGCAAAACAAAAAGCTAGTAACCCTTTTGCATGCTCCCATTACCATTTTGAAAATATGATAATGAACAACTTATTCATTTTTACTTCAATTTGAGATGGACTCTGAGCTCTAGCAGGGGAATATCATTATTGGATTAATGACAAACCTATTGTGTCTAACTGCATTAGAGAGCCCCGATCATTACCACGCATACAGAGCTGTAAAACTGAAGCTTTGTAGGTTTGATTGCAAATCTATGAAATGACTTTTCCGTTTGCAAACTTTATCCACATATTTGCCTGATAAAAAAAATCTGGCTTTTCTTGGAAGTGGTTATGTTATTTTAGGAATGGACATCTTTCATGTTTTTGATAAGAGATATACTTCAGCAGGTTTCTGTGTATTTTCAGGAGGTTATCTTTTACCTCACAAAATTTCAGAATCAATCAAACACAATTTAAACACAAATAAGCTCCAGGAGTAAGCACGGCTCTTAAATACAGAGCTTTCATTGTCCTTCCATTTCCTATGCTCAACATGTGTCCTGGACCCGCCCACACCTTGTTTAAAAAAAATCAGTAGAATCTGTAAAAAGCTGTCACAAAGCATCTTGAGCCTTTAAAATGCTTTCAATAAGCAACTTGCCCTGAGAGCTGTTTGCCAGCCAGTCTTTAAAGCCATCAAACAAATGTTTAGTTTGTCTGAGTAAAGCGTTGTCCTCAAAGTAAGAAGCAATATTCACAAGTCTTAGAAAATGCAAATACTCCTCCGTCTCTCTAGGGGGAGCTACACAAACCTGTACCATTTGAACTTGTATTCAACTCGACTAACAGTTTTGTACATTTTTGTTTTGTACAAGTTTTGGATGTTTTTTGTTCAAAAACACATTTCATGTGTGCCACAAATCTTACCATGTCTTATCTGGAGATAGCAAGCATGGAGAGCACACGGATCACTCACTTGATCACTTGATGCAAAGTTTTGAGAAATATCTGTTAAATAGACACGGCATATGATGCTGACAGAATAAACACCTTGGCATTCCTCTAATCTTGCAGGGACACCCAGAGAAAAAAGCATACCCAAAGTAAATGTAAAGCTGTTCCAGCATCATTTGGAGTGCAGGCATGGTTGGGGTGATTTATGAAAGACAATACATATATCTATATATATATTGCAGGATTGAGAGTGTCTGCTTCTGGGATCAATATGAAAGTAAAAGATTGTCTGGTTTGGTATTGTAAACCACTGTAGCTGAGTTGTAGTGCTTATAATAGAGCATGTAGAAAACATTTTTAAGTTTTATGTTTGTTAGATTCTCGAGGTACAATCTGAATCTGTTCTTTTTTGAAGCAGCAAGGAAATGAATGCCTTAAATATGCCTGCAGTATACAGTCAGCCGGAGTCACAGCTTCACACATTTTGTATGTGACACACTTTTTACAAACATACATTGCATGCTCTGCTTTATGCATACAGCTGCTCACACCAAAAATTCATTTAGACATGAATGGCTCTGCTTATTCAGGAACAGCCAGTGTTAGTTTTGCTTCCCACTGGATTTCTTGCCTGTGTGTGCTGTTATCACCATGGAGGATGCAAGCCTGTCATGTCTTAGGGGCTGTAGTTGAATGCATTTTACTGTAGAAGTACATTTGGATGTTTCTTCGACCCCTTTGTAACTCTGAAGCTGCACGACTGATTATGATTTGGCCAGGTTTAAAATCAAAGTAACACCTTTTTCTAATAAAAAACTAAACCAAAAAAAGTAAACTAGCTAGTATTTTGTACTGAGATTTTTCAGCCAGCAACTGCATGTTTTCATGTACTCATGCATGCATCCTGCTGCATCTGTAAACAAAACCTTTATTACAGACTACTGGGAGATTGTGTCTTTTTTTCCCCCCTCAACATTTAACCCAGTAAAAGGCGTTAACATTATTTAAAAGATTTCAAGCAGTTTTTGAGAAGAGTGGAAGCAATTTGTTTGTAAAGGCTTTCTTTTTCAGCACCAGAAATGTATATCTCCCACAAAGCCCCTTTGTTGCCCCAGTTAGCTGAAACACTGCAGAGTGGTTCATTAACAAGAAACACGGCAGATTCCTGACGGGAAATAGTTTGTCCTTGACCTGTTCAGGATGAAGCGCTTTGAAACAGGCAATGATCTACTTGGGATGGATTTCAGGAAAGACAGACAGGCAGACAAAGACAGACACACTGCCCCGGTGGCCCATTGCATCTTGGGAACTGTCAGAGGAGATAGAGAGAAATCGCCCGGAAAGCTGCCAACCTGTGACCCCTATCTCTCTCACTGACAGTTAGGATTTGGTTTATGCATTCTCAGTCACATCATCATCACCACACATACACATACCCACTCACTGACACACACGCATACGTACAAACACACGGGCACAACCTTTACTTGCACTTGCGTACAAATATTCTTGAATGTTATTTCCTCTGTGGCTGATTTTAATGTGTATTTAAATAGATTTATGGAAATGAATAATACTGTTCTGGCATCATTTATGCATTAGGAGAGAAAAAAAAAACTACTTGGTTGCAAGAAGCAGGTTCCTAAGCTTCCCTTTCCAGCTGAATTCAATGAGTGAAAGGAGCACAGAAGAACCTGGTGACTATACAAACAGAAACAGATCACTCTGCAATAAAAAGATGATTCAGTCTGTTTATCTTAAATATATGTAGTTGAGGCCTGCTCCAGCCGTGACAATGGAAAGGATGCTCTATATGCTGAGTGCACATGTGTGCATGCAAGGATCTATCCGTGTATGTTTATACATGTCTAATAAGAGAAGAAATAACAGTATCATTATATGACTACAGCCATTGGGCATTTATGATGATAAACTGTGGTGCAGAGGAACATTATGTTGAAAATGTTAGAGCCACATATTTACTTGTACAACTCAAGACAGTTTTGTTCCCTGGAACTAATAGACCCTAATAGAAATGCTGCTAAATGTACTCCCAACATTAACTGTGTCAAAAAATTGTTTGGATGAGCTATTTTTAACTTAATTTTGTAGCTTCATTAAATTAATTATACTCAGTCAGCTGAGACAGAATTAGCATAAGGATGAATGAGAAGTGATGTGGAGTTTTGTGTCTGTGTTTTCCAGTTTGCGTTTTATCACACCATAATGCGCCGATGTTTGCAGATGGGATTTTTACAACACTAAATGTGCATTATTTCCTATTAGTGTGCTGCTTTATCAGCCTGAGTGCTGTTATTTATGTTGCCCTCATAGTTTACATAACGAACATTGTGAGCAGCACAAATCTCAGTTTAGTTGCTGCATTTTATATAAACGAGGCATTTGCAGATTCTTCTTGGCTTCCATGCACATATGCTCTATTTCTTTAATATAATAGTCATCCGCAGTGTAACAGCTGTGGTTGTATGAGAGATAGTTATTCATAGAAAGAGCTAATCACATAATGATGAATAGTCATGGCTGTGGTCATCATTTAAACCTTAATCTATAGGTCTTTCCATCACAAGAAAGAGATGTTGTGGTGCAGGTGAATTAGAAACCAGCAGGGTGGTGCTCCTTTGCCCTTTGCAGGTCAGAGTTTACTCTACTTACTATAGCTGGTGGAGTAGAGTCATCTGACAGACAAGCACCGTGATTCTGTTAGCACAAACAGTATTGACACTCTGGCCTCCCTCTGTGTTGGGATACTGTACAGCATGTGTGTTTGCATTAAGTGTTAACTCCCTGTGACCGCCTCTTCTTATCATATCACATCTTGGAATGACTAAGACAGCACTCTGTTTCTATTTCTGTACACTTGCACACATTAGCATCAGTGCATTGTGTGCTCCTCTGTCACTCTGTTATGTTTGTGAGGCATGCTTGGATGCGTAATGACATGTTTGATGTTCGCACACAACTGTCTGTTGTAAAAAAGGGCCCAGGTTTAATATTGTTTGTTTTTGACAAGGATATTGGTGTTGAATACTTTTGTCTTTAAAACAAAAACCACAACAGCCGCTTGACACGTTCATTGTTTACTTGGTTGCAGAGAACAGGAAGCTGAATTGTGACAATGCTGCTTTTTCGTTTAGGTCACTGCTGTTTTCCATTACGGGAACTTCTGTATACGCTCTTGATCCGATAGAAAAATGTAATCAGATAAGCACATTATTATCATGTAACTCTTTTCCAGGCTTGAATAAGCCATGCTCACTACCGCTTGTCCCTACCAAGCTATAGTATTCCCAACAGACTTATGCCTCCAGACACTCTCATTCATAGGGGCACATGTGTTGCTGAGCCTGACACAGATGTGCCACTCCAGCAGGCAGCAGGTATACCTGGTTCATGCACGACTTGGTCTGCATGCAAGATCTGTTCAGAGAAAATAATAGTATCTTATACACTAAATTCTGCCTGCTTAGACAACACACAGTGTTTAGAATTTCCACCTTTATTGATTCCACTAAATATATTAATTACTGTAATTCAATATTAGATGATTTTCTTAAAGTATCAGTGATTAACATTGTAGTAGCTCTCCAGTCGAAAAAACATTTCTTTTGAAGTGGCTTTAAGTATCTGCCCTTCTCTGAAAGGTCTTTCCATGTGTGATAAAGTGCTGCTTGATGACTCTTAAACTGATTTAAAGGGCTTATTTCAGTTGGGTCAGGTACTCCTAGACCACCCATCTGCTGCTCTCTTTCTAGTTTTCCTCCAGTCCTCCATAAATGATCTCATAAGCTCCATCCACTTTGGATGTCATCCTGCTAGTAAAAGATTGTTCTTGTCATTTTATGGCCTTTTGTTCTCCTAGGTATTATTAAACCGAGACAAATTTCTCCTCCTAGCACTGATTGCTCAGTTTGGGGGTGAAAAGTCGGCCACGGCGTCTGATAGATTGCTTCTTTTCTTCTGTTTGGATTTTTCAATAACACTTTGTGTCTTAAAAAGAATCAAAGAAAAACAGAAAGACATAGACCCAGTAGAGGACATGTGCTGAAAGCATCACACGAATCAAAGACGCGATCCTTTGGGTCTTATCTTAACAGGACACAAATATGAGCTGTTTTTGGGTTTCTGTCAAGACTCAACAGGATTTGGAGTTGGAAAATGTGAAGTAAAAAAAGTCTTTAATAGCAAAAGTTTACTTATATCATTGTAACGAAAATGTTCTCTTTGACAGGTTTAAATAAAAATATCTCTGAATGAGGACAGACAGGGTCTGTCATTTTAATTGAACAGTTTTATTTCATCAACCAAAAGCAAAGGATGTGTTAACTGATCTTTAAAAAAATGTATACACTTGAACATACATCATTTACAGCTGTTTCATTTGTATTTAAAAATGAGCCCCATTAGTCATATTTGGAAAAAGAGCTGGCTAGATTCTAACTCCAAATTAGATATCATGAGAAAATACAAAAATATGCTGTCCCAATGTCCCTTGGCAGAACATCCTGAGTGCTGGGACTGACTAAACATGCTTTATCATTAACATCTGGTTATTGTCATCAGTTAGAAGAGAGAAAGAGGCAACAGCCTCCTGGAAAATAAAACCCTTTCACCCACCACACTTTTTCCATTTTGTGGCTAACACGTCAACGATCATCTGGTTAAAGCAGCTGAGATCTGTAACTGTGCTGAAATTAGTTTAGGTTGCGGTCCCAGGTGTTTGCTTCTGTGGAGGCAGAAAGATTTCACTTGTGAATTTTTTCCCTGAAGCTATAAGCATGGCCCCTATTTTTTTTTTTTTTTTCCTTTGCCTCTCATACCTCAGTTATCCAATTTCCAGCAAATTGATCAGAACAAAGGGCAAACCACTAAAGCCTTAGTAAATCCTGGTTGAAGTGATACAAGGAATTGATCAGAATCAGAGTAGTATATCAGATTACAGCACTGTTTTCTTTCTGTGTTAATGTGCTGAATGTGAATATCTGGAGTATTATGGAGTAGTATTAAGCATTGGTGATGCTTTTAGTAAAAGGTTTATTCTTGAATTGTATTGATTTGTTACCATCTTCTGCTCCAGTGGATGTATCAAACCTTCCCACCTTTTATGCACTTTAGAATTCTACCACTTGGTGGCACAAATGAACAAGTAAGTAATGCTGAAGCTGATATTTCTCAACCTATGGAACATTATTATTAATTTTGGCTGTTCTACTAAATAACCAGAGTAAACTTTTAAACAAGTTACAATATATCTAGACATGTATTTGTCCTCACATTTATCATTGTAATTCAATGTCTAAATATATTTATTTACAGACATTTGCACTTAAGGACAAACTAAGTCAGGATGTTGCCCTTGGCAAGAAGCCCTGATAGATTGCCTTGTTAGTAGTAATTATGCAGATTGCACTGCTGATAATTATAAAAGTGTAAACACATTCAGCAAGAACATTTCTTTTCACCATTGCAAATGAGAACAGATTAGTTGTTCCATGCTGCTGACTTTTTAGCACCAGGTGGCTGCACCAACTTATTGAGATTCTACAAGGTGAGAACAGCACAGTCGCCTAATGTTTGCAGCATCTGTTTTGTACTGCAGCCATTGTTTACTACTGTATAAGATTGCAATATGAGTTACAACAGAGAAATAAGATGTATCATCTGATCCGTTACCCCTCCAGATGGCATACTGTAGTCATTTTTGGGGTTGTGTTCATCTTATACTTATCTTATACTGTGGCTGCTCTGATGTTTTGTTTAATATTTAAATTCAGATTATAGCAGCCATGCTTTATGATTGAGTCATCAATCATCTACCTGCATTTGTACTGAAATTGAACCATTGAAGATGTGCACCATTAATGTTCATGTAAATGGTTCATACTTCCCTTAAGGGTTCTTTTTTTTTTTTTTGTCTTCATGTGGACAGTCACACAAAAAAACCAAAATGAGGACGGACATATTATCCTCTGTTTCACGCCTGCTAAGTTGGCTTTCTCTGGGCATGAAATGCCTGTGTATTCCCTGTAAACCGTAAAGATCAGCTCAGCAGTGCTTACAGTGTTTGTTTTTTTTTTTCCTTTCCTCCAGCTTAGAAAACAGCATTTCGAAAGGGAGTATGTTGAATGGCCAGTGTGCAAACAGAAGCAAGCACACTGCAGCTGAGCCTTGTTCTCCAGTCCCAAACTCTGAGCACTGAGCACACTTCCCAGCTGAACCAGATTGTGTTTATCAGCAGGGCTTTTATGTCCACATGTTCCCTACTTTCCTGTAACCCTGCTTGCACGCAGAGTCTGCGATCAGCCTTCCCTCTCTTGTGAGAAACAGTCTTTTATTAGCAGGCGAGGCAGACTTGCCCAGATTCAGCACCCTCTCTGTGGACAGCTCTCAACTGCCAGCTCTGGCACTGTGCGTGCTTTGTTTACATATGCGCGTGTCTGTGTGAGGCCATGTATGTGCGTTCATACGTTTCTGAAAAAGAGAAAGAGAGAGAGAGAGTGTTGCCTAGAGTGCGTGAGCTGCAGCATCATCACTCCTTTAAAATCTTGCTAACAAGAGACTGCAGAGTCCCGAACAGCAGGTGAGAACTTATAGGAAGCAGTTCTCCCGGGCTGTGAAGGAGCAGGGATTAGGTTGGACCGCTTGCCTTTGAATTTTTATATTATCAAGACTAATATATCTAAATGTCCCTACAATTACAAAAGTAAACAAAAGGTGAAGGAGAAGAGAAAGAGGAGGAAGAAGAAAGAGGAAATGATAAAAGTAGAGAAAGAGGAACTAACAAGTCCTGCAGTTTCTTTTTTTTTTCTTCTTCTTCTTTTTGCTGCTGAAGATTGTCCACACAGGAGAGTGGCTTAAGAAAGACTCAACATGGAGACAAAAAAGCGATGGTGAAAGGAATCAGGGCTGGGGGGCATAGCTTCAGTTCCTGCCATTCTGCCTAAATAGGCTCTTCCTCTGCAATGCACTCAGGCTCCAGTGATTCGCTATGTGAATGCTGCCTATTTGCATAGCCACTCTCCCTCCTGCTTCCTGGCTGGCTGTTGAGGCTCCCCCTCCCTCTGTCCTCCTCCATCTCCTCCTCCTCCCTCCCTTCTTTCTCTTGCGCACATCTTCTGGAACGGCGCTGCCGATGCTGCCTGTGTGTGAGCGTGTGTGCTGCCCGGGGCTGCTCTCAGGTGTTGTCGTTGCTATCGCTCGGTCTCACTGAGATCAGATATCTCTGGATGGGGAACGGGTGCGCTACTTGGCATAACTCACATGTGCAATCACGCAGTCTGCCGTGCGCTACCGCAGCTTTCCGACACAAATGAGAAGCGGATTTAACTATGCTCTCATTCCTCTGGACATCCGTTGAGACCACTGGAGGAGGGAAAGGAGGGAAACTCAGAATGTCTGCCTTGATTTTCTGAAGAAATTCACTTTGCCCAGATACTCTCAGTCTCTTTTTAAGTAAGCCGTCTCCTTTTCCTGGCAACCAATTTTTATTTATTTATTTATTTGGAATATTCACAGTTTATGGTGAGAACGTGTTTCTAATTTTGTGAGAGCTTAACAGAAGGATAAAGAGAGAAACAGAGAAAACTAAGGGAATTGGTACAAGCTGGGATTTCTTCATTTCTGTTTGAGGTTGCCCTAATTTCTTGAGTGAATGTTTTTGCGTGATGTTTGATGATACTTCTTTACCTGCCTGGGTGCTGCTACGGATTTCTTAATTCAGTGGAAAACCTCAAAAGGCTCCTTTTTTTTTTTTCCCTCACACAACCGACATTTTGTGTGGTGGCCCTTTTCTTTTTCTTTTTTTTTCCCCATTTCTTTCTCTGTGGATCTGTTTGAGTGTCTCTGGTCGAAGTGAGTTTTGGCGAGGTGAGAAGTATGGGGCTATAAGGCTCACTAAAGTTCTACCTTGATCTCAAGCCTCATCTGGCCACTCAAGGAAGATGTTCAGAGGCTGGAGGACACAGATTGCTCCCCTGAGGCCAGTTGCAGAGCCACTAAACTGGAATTCAGCAACACTCACCCATCTGGCATTGTGGATCTTTGCCCTGGGCTTTGTGGCAGGGTCAGAACCAAGTGCTTTGGAGAGTCTGCACCATATTCACCTGTCCCATGGAAACAAGCGTCACCATAATGTGCCTATTGCTATCCACAGATCTCCTGCATCCCTAAGAGCAGGGCACAGTAAGTATTTCCTTATCTTATCATCAAGACATTTTCCTCTTGCAGGGTCTTCTTCGGCAATGCAGCACTGGTTCAGTGTTCATTTAGTTTTAAACATGACTGCTGATTCAAAGATTGAATTTTTTTCTGATATTTTTTTCTTAAGGCTCTTCCAAGACCGACTGAGTCTAACTTAGACCTATCTCGTTTTTTTCTGTCTCAGCACAGTGCCCCCTCCCATGTCTGAGATTAGCCATATCCATATCTCCAGATGCTCCTCTGTGTCCAGATTAGACTGGATTAGAAGGTTATGGCGCTCCATGTTGCCCGTGGGTGTTTGGAACAGACAAAGATGTGTTGCCTCCAGCCCTATGGGGTGTTGAGCCATCCCTGGCCCCTGCCCAGCATGGAGTGTAGATGAGGCCCCTTTACCCTGTGTGGCAAGGCAGTTCATGACACAGGGATTAAGAGTGGAATATAAGCAAAAACAGTGAGAATCGTTGAGGAATTATATAATCCATCCCCAAATATTCCTTGTAGACAGCAATGTTTTTCTCTGTACAATATATCTGAAATGGCTTTGGAATACAGCTGTTTTTTTGTTTAGTTTCTTCTTTTTTGTCATTTTCTCATCCTGACTGTGTGTATTTCCTTCAAAGTTCTCAATTACTCTCATTTGAGGCTGTATGAGACTTAAAGGAGCAGAAATACTCAATTTCTTAAGTTATCCTACTGCCCAGGCATTTTTATAGTGACGTAATCCCTACTGGTGTTACACTGACGTAATGCTGAGGTACCCTGGATTTCTCTGAGTAGAAAGTCTTCTACATCGTACAACAAATCTTTCGCTTCGTTTTATGGGTTCCCAATTAAAGTTCAACTTTGGAACATTAAAGTGTAAGTGACAACTCCATTACAGAGCATCCCAGGCATTTTTATTGGGAACAGGAACAACTTAGAAACAAGGCTGGATCAGCGGGCAGAGTTAGACCTTCACCAACAAGGGAGTCAGTGCCCGTTAGTGATGATGAGGAAGAAGGGAGGTTTGCTGGTCCACTTAGACAACAAGGGAAGCAATTAGGCCACTCTGTCGTGACCCGTCTTCAGTGGACAACACTCAGCTTGCCCCCTGCTCTCTCCCTAAGGACCTCAGGGCATGTGATGCAGCCAGACTCCATGTCTTAACATCATAGTTGTTGTAGCTGCTGCTTGGACATCCAGAGCTCTCTCAGTAACATGATTGAAGTTTTGACTGATCAGTGCAAGGCATGCAGGAATGCAAACCTGGAAACGTGCTATTTTAGCATGCTACCTTGTGCTGTGTTTTTAGCTCGTGTTACAATTAGCTGTTTGTGGCTTGTGGTCCATTTACTGCAGCAATAAAAAAAAAGTACAGTGAATGTATGAAGTGAAAAAAGTCTGCATGTCTAATCATCAAAGTCCTTTAGGTTTTTTTTCATTTTGCTTGCTCATTGGCTGTCATTTTTGTTTTGTATTTTTAATTTCTATTCATTGAAACAACTAAAAATAGCCTTATGTCATTCACAGCTGTTTAACTGCCATGCTGTCTCTCTGCCTACACCCTCTTTTACATAGCAGTGTCACTGTCAATGCTTAAAATCTAATCCTGCAATAATTATGTAACTCTACCTCCATTTCACCATCAGTATGATATTGAATTAAACCTTGATTTAGGTGATTAGACCAAACAAAGCTAATAGTGTAATGACTATATGCAGATGGATTCTGTTTTTCCACTTACTGTGTCACTTCATTTACTCATTCTCTGTCCTGGTGAGCTCCTCTACACTGATGTAGGTGAACATTCAAGGGATATAGTATCAAAGAAAAATGCACATTACTCTTTATAGATCAGAGAAAACATCCTTGTTTCCTTTGTATTGAACTTGAAAGTCTGTCATTGATTTATGTGGAACGAAGAAGAAAATTACCATGGTCAGGATGTATGAAATTGAGTTGGACTGTGATGCATTGTTTGTTTAGGGCAGTAATGAGGTTCAGACAGTATCAGCTGTGAGTAGCAGATATACCATTCATCAAGGATAGACTCCCAGAGGTGAAAGTCCTCTTTCCTAGAGATGGATACACAACTCGATATACTGGATAACTAGGTTATCGTATTTTATTCTGTACCTGCTGTTCTTCTTCGTTACCAGTGAATAGATGAGATGATCTTATCAGCAGAAAAAAGTCTTTAAGGGGTTTAAAATATGAATCTCTCATTTCTTCTGAAGTAAATTGATATTGCTGTATAGAAATCACTGATCCTGAATCTAACTATTTCCATTGTGTGTGTGTGTAAAATATAGACTGCCCGCTGCATTCTCACATGCTGCTTCTGCCAGCATTGTGTATATATGTGTCATGCTCCATGAATCAAAGCCCATATGTTTAGGGGGGAATCAATCCACAGATTCTTAATGGTTATGCATTCTCCTTAACACATCTGAGGTAGAGCCCCACCTAACACCTGCTCAGGCAACTGCTGCATAAATGGCTTTTGTTTTTTAAAAACTTGCTGGTTTGATCACAGACAGTGAAGCAATTTAAGTGATTATAATCAATTTGAATGCTCTCCAGCTTCAGAGCTAATGGTTGAACGGATTAGAGACTGCTCGTCGGTGCTGGCATGGCCGCTGAGAACAGATGAGCTGGGAAAGACAGAGGAAGGAAATAAAAAAAAAGACAGAGAAAGAAAAACTGTTGGAATAAAGAAATGGAGGAAAAAAGAAGAGAGTGAGAGGGGGAAAAAAGTAGAGGAGGGCAAAATTTGATGGTCTCTAGTGTTGCCTTGCTGCTGGTGTGTTGTGGTCTTGTATAATATAATTACTCCCATGTCTCTGAGCTGATGTCATTCTGCGATAGTGTGAGGATGACAGTATCTTTGCCTCTGTGAGGCAGCGGAGATGATAGCTGCCTTGATAAGGATCTGAGTACATGTTCCTCTGCTCTAGAGGGGGCACAGGCAGTTATTGACCCACGAACGAAAGAGTGAAGATTGCAGTCGTTTCATTCTCCTGCTTCTCTGATGTATGAGAAGACAAACACTTGTTTTATTTGTGTGTGCTTTGGGTCTTTAACCTGCTCGATTCTCCTTCTGCCCGTTCTTCCCTGGCCTCCATCCCTCCTACTTGCTGCACCTCACCTCATCTCTTCTCAACCCCCTCGGCTTTACCCACTTTCATCTTCATCATCGGTGTAAAGAGTCCATCCAAGCAGACAGAGTGAGGAGGCTTTTGCGCCTGTAGTGGTCTGTGCAGTTTCACTGATGTCCAGGCTATGGTTGGCATGAAGGAAAATGAGACCTGACTGTGCGTGCGGTGGGCAGTGAGAGGTCGACTGAGTAATGTGTCCGGTTTGGGATTGGAGACTTTGAAGATGGAGAGGCAGGGAGAGAATGAGGGCATCCTCCTTTTGACTCAAGGGGATGTCTGTTCCTTGCTCATACATAAGTTCTGGATGAGTTTGACTCAAGGAGCTCTTTACCCATAGGGCACTTAATGATTCACCATTAACAGCATCGCATTTTCTCATTTTCCTGTTTCTTGTTAAGTCTTGGCCCGACTACACTTCTGGCTTTTCTGATGATGTTTTAACAAATAGAAAAAGTGTTATATATGTAATGTCTGACAAGTGTGATAAAGGAAACCGAGCACAGACATGGCAGAAATTGTACAGCAAAATGTAGGATTTTAGAGAGTGTGATGTTGATTTCACACATTCAAGGCCACATTCAGTTTGTTATTGCATAATATTGACAAGCTTCATTGGATACAAAAACATTTGATTATTGAAATGTTGTTTTTTTTATTGAGGAATTTAGCTTTTTTAAGGGATACATTTAATCTAAATTAATAGAATATTATTTCAGCGACCAGTGGAATTAGGGGATGCTTAAGATACAGAAATGATAGATTTATATAGGAAAGTGTAAGACAATGATGCTAATGGTGGTCATGTGTATGTGATCATTATTGGGTCTTTGAAATGGGGTGGTTTCTTTATTAACTATTAAAACATTTGCACCTTTGCTTGCTCAAACTGCATGAAATACAAGATGTGTGGGGGAGTGATGCAGCTGTAGTGGTAAAGTGTGTTAATGAAAAATCTTAGTTCTTCACAGTCCATTTCCACTGACTCTAAATGCCTCTGCATTTGCTAAGGGAGGTGCACAAAAAGGGAAAAAATGTGTGTGTATATATATATATATATATATATAGAGAGAGAGAGAGAGAGAGAGAGATCAAGAATGCCTAAGCCCACAAATTTTATCTGAATTGAATCCAAAGAGACCTCTTCTTTGTCATCATAATGAGGCAGCAGCTATCTCTGTGCCAGTCAAACCTTTATATATACACACTCATGCACATTCACTTAGAAATTCACACAAGCTCACTGCACACACAAAGAGCAACACTCCAGCAAATCATCTTTCATCTCTTTGATCACTTCGAATTATTGTCACGGCCAAGTGTGAATGGAGGGTAGTTGAAGCGATTTGCAGCTGTGCACACATTTAAACTTTCATTTATGTAGTTTAAAATATCACTGGTCTGAAATTAGATATTGCTCTTAAAGAAAATAATGCAGTCGGAGGTATGATGATAACACATTACAGATTTGTCCTCTGAAATTGGATTAATTGTTCCTAGGAAAGACTGCCTGATAAGGACAACCACAGTGGAAGCCACAGAGGATGGGTTTCTTTGAAAGCCAGCTTGCAGAAGACTCAAATATATGATTGTTATTGATCATCTGATCGATAATGAGCTTCTACTTAGATTTCACGCATGCCTGTTTTGGGAGAGTCGGGAAAAATTCAATCCTGCTCCTTCTGTGTGGGTGGTTTGATTGACAGTGGTATAATTATTCTTAGCCTACAAATCATTCCCTAACAACTTTTTTTTTTCTTCAGCTAAACATGTTGGCGCAATGATGGTCTGAAATTTAAAAAAGAAAAAGAAAAAGTTTTAAAAATGAATAGCTGCCATGTGTCACAATGGGGGCCTTCTATAAGAACCAAACATGTCATAACTATTCTTTTCTTTTTCTTTTTTTCTTTTTTTTTTGCAATTTACAATTGCTCACCTGCAGAAGAGTGGCAACAGAAAGAAAGCTGCCCTCTAATCCACTCTAATAGGATTGTGTGGGATTTCACCTTCCTCATTGCTCCTTCCATCTCTTAGAGCCTCAGGCCTGCTGGCACAGGCTGATAAAAACACCCGCCTAACACCTAAGTGCAAGCTAATATTAGCATATATTTTGCAACACAGTGTAGGAATACAACGCATACCCACGCACATTTATTTCCTGTTTTTTTTGTTTCTCGCTGTTTATATATTTGTTGGTAGATTTGCAGCATTGGCGTGAGATGGAGGACGGCACAGCTCTCTTATGGGGCTCCTACATTGCCTGCTGATAAGGTGGAGGCATCGCTGTACATTAATCGCAAAGGCAGTAGCTCTGCTGCCTCTGCTGCACGGCGAAAACTCCCTCTCACACATCTCAGCTCATCAGCTCATGCAGTGTTTATTTCTGGTTATTCTTTTCTCTTCATCTTGCCCACATTATTTTACTGTATGGTATCATTTCCATAAGATATTCAGCTAATTAAATAATATCTTACCACTTAGATTGCTTACTTACAAAGTGAGGCTACTCAGCAAAAAGGCAAAGTGGATGTTTAATCCTGCAATTAAGGCCAAGATGTGCTTCCTGTCTCCTGGGTATGACTTACAAGAGTAAACAGTAAAAATGAAGCAGTGTCATAGAGAACATTAAAATTAGCAAACATATTTACATGTGTGTTGTGTTTTGTGGTTTAACATGAAGTAATTAGAACATTTTTAGCCAAATGATAATAAAAGCTTGCATTTTTTCTGTATTTGATCTTACATACATATAAATTAGCTCATTAGCTGCTTTATGTACATACAGTATGCATTGTTTACACCAAACTACATACTGAACAGTGCCTGCTCTTGATTAGAGTTTTTATGCCCCACTTAGCTGCTGTGTGCATGCACATTGCCAAATATGAGATCGATGAATGAGAAAGACAATGGAAACAATATTTGACCAGATATTTCTAGAGATGCGGTTAGATTAAATCATTTTTTAAAAGCTCTCCTGCAGCACAAGCCTTTTGTAACAATGCAGGTATACACTGGATTCTGTTTACAATGGATTACGCTCAGTTTCTCTGTCTGGTCTGAAAGTAAATTCTGTGTGTGAGCAGTGTTTGTGCTGATGCAGACCGAGCCGAGCTGCATATGGTGATGGGCAGCTGGAGTTGTCTCTAGTCTCATATCAGAGCTTTGGCCCCCAACGTTTTTGGTTTTCTGTCTCACTTCTACTTTGTAATTATGCCACACTTGCCTTTTTCAGTAATTAGAACTGCAGTCACACTACACATCTGCTGGTTCCCTAATGGAGAAGACAACAGCTTCTGGAGACCATTTGGAGGCTGTGGTGCTTGGTACATGCAGCCCACAGACACACAGAAACGAAATAATTCACACTGATGTCTGATGACACATAATCAGTCAAATAGGCATTTAACTGAGCATGAAAAATAATCAGTTTTCTTTAAGTCTACCACATATATACGTTGGCTTTTGCACAAATTGAAGAGTGGATGAAGAAAACTCTAATCAACAAACTGCTGGCAAACAAAATGGCTGACCTGAACTGAGAGAAAGGGAGCATTGTGTCTGAGGAGCAAATGAGGCAAGTGATGATGAGAGAGTAAATTAGAAGCTGTCGATACTGTGAGACACTTCTATCAGAGCCAAGGCTCTTGGCGGGGGAGGCAGATATGCAGCTGCTCAGGGTAACAAAGGGCCCGTTTGGTGTATTGCTTCATTAAGACACTGGGTCTTGTCAGCTCTGCCTGGATGGCCCATTCTGCTCCACAACGCAGGGCTCATGTATCACTTTGGATTTAGAGGAAGTGAGCATGGCGGAGGAGGGGGCAAAAGGGTGTGAGTGACACTGGTCGACTGAGCATTCGTGGCATAATGTTACCAGCCCAGGGGGTAGAACTTTACCTCAACCATGAATTGATGGGCTCCTGCCATGAAGAGCGAGGGGGGTTGCTATGGTTGCCTTAGGGCCCCATCATGATGAGGTGAAGGCTTATCTTTTCGAAGCAGTGAGAGGGTAAAATATAATGAGTTACCACCACAGTATATGAAGCAGGGGCAAATATCTTCATTCACAATTTCTATTGAAATATAGATGGGTGAGAACTGCCTAAAGAAAAGTGTCAGAATATGTCTTAGACATGATAAAGTTTCAGTGTGTAATACTATGAAATAGGGAATCTGTTGTTTCCAATAACTGAATTTCCAACTTAATTTTTGTTATCACTGCCAGCCCTCACTTTAAAACAAGCCAATAATATGTTTAGATGGTAAGGGTTCTATTTAAACCAAATATAAACCAAACACTGGAAACACTGGCTCTACAGTGGCTCTCTATAACTTTATAACATCTTTTTGCAGTCCACTTATCCTGCATAATCGAAGTTAGGTAGTGGTGGTGGGTATTGACTGTAGTTAGCTGCAATTGCAACTTAACTGCTAGATATATCTGAAACCCTATTCACATTTCAGAGATATTTAAATGGATCGTCATTGCAGAATAGCACATGCTTTCACATATGTTCTGTCCATCAGCATTCCGAGCAGCTTCTGATGTATTTTACTGTTCACGTAACTTGATAACAATGACAATATATAACATATGCTCATATTGGGCCCCAAATGGGAAACACGCAAACAGCGTCCCTGCACCATCTGTTGCATCTGTTCTTAAAGGGAGGAAACTGGGACGACTATCTGAATTCATTACATGCAAAAAAGTTCAGCTGAAACAAAGGAGAGACTACAAATGATGTAAAATTAGCCAATTTAAGTCAGTTTTTTCTATTTTTTCTTAATTTGCCAAGAGAAAAATAAAGAGAAGCTCCTCCTGGTCACATTTGGTTTACAATAAACTCATATCAAATTTGTTCAACAATAACAGTAAAACAATTATTATAGAATTTCTGCTTTAACGATGTGTCAGAGCTTTTTATCACACCGTATACATGATACTATTTCATGTTCTGCTCTGCCACCTGGCAACCTAAATAGTCATCCAGATACCATCCAGTGAGGCGTTACTGTAGAAAGATCACTACATAATAGATGTGATTGGATCTCAGCTTTGCTAAACTACTTTGAAATGTATGTCTCTGCTAGAATACTCTGAAATTTCAGTTTTACTTATGCCAATTGAAATAATGGAAATAAAAAACTTAAATTCTGTATTCATAAAGCAGAAACATGATACATTCTCATACATCCCCCCCCTGCTGTGTGTTTCTACCCTTTGAATTTACTTTAAAGTCTGATAAATTCTTATATTCGGTTGTCCAATTATCCCTTGCATGATAATGATCACAAATCATCTTCATCATCGTTTTCCTCCCTCTGTTAATCTGATCATTTCGTACTGTACTTGCCTTTAGGTCTGACTATGTTTCTTCCATTCCTCTGTGTTTATTAGGTTCTGTCTCTCCTATAATTTTGGTGCCTGTATCTTATACCCTTTAATAAGGATGACCAATCATGAGGGCAAGCAGCAATGCCCCACTTTTAGTCACCACTTAATTTAATTACATCAAATTAGCAAGGCAGGGAGAGAGGGGGCAGAGGGAGGGGATTAATCCTTTTGCAGCTTATGTAGGCAGGTTGGACACTGTCAGCTGTCCTATGTGAAATTGCTGCTTGGGGATTGTCTTCATTAGAAGGAGCTTAAGGCTCACAGGTCACTGGATATAGTTAAAACAATACTGTGGAAATAGGCTAATTAGAATATTTGCCTCGTCTAGCCAGAAGACCAAGGCTGGCTGCATGATAACTTTACTTCCTTCTTTTTCATGTAAAACTTTTTTTTTGTTTGCTTCATTTGTCTGAGTAGTAGAATTTTAAGTATAACAAATTCTTTCATCAATATATGATTATCATCCAAGGATTGAAGCCTTGAATTTGTTGCTTAAAAAGAGTTGTAATGCTTGTAAACATTTATGAACTATTTTAAGTTCTAAAAATGACCTAAACAGTAACTACAGAGTAGAAAGATTATTTGGCCATGAAGTGTAAAAGTTGTTAGCAGCTATGCTGTATATATGCCAATATGTCCAGAATTATTAAGCCAACACAATATAAGCAGGCAGTCTGTACACCGGGTTGATTTAGCACCTTGTCCATTTCTGCTGACTGTAAAGAGAATAGCTCAGCTCTAGCCTTCTGATAAAGACTGAAGGAAGGATTTATTACTTAAAAAAGAGAGATGTGTGGAATGAAGCGGAGCAGAATGTGGCAGAATTTGGTCATTTAGGTATGAGTTAGATTGATGACAGAGTTGCAACAGTTACAGAATGTTAAACTTTCCCACTCATACTTACAACAATAAATGCTTTGACTATGATGATAGCAAGCTTGAAACCAGGATGTCATGTTTATTGTGAATGGTTAGAAGTTAGTTTTGCTGTCAGCTCAGTCATGTAATCTACAGGAATGTCCCAGCTTCGGTCTGTGATGAAACCTTTTCTCATGCCTGCTAGGTCTGTTCTGACTGTCTGTCCCATTATAAGGGAGGCAGTTGTTTGTGTTGGAAGAGGATTAAGACAAGTCAACAATCCATAGTCTTTTTAGTCTCCCAAAGGGCTGCTCATACACCACTGAAGGTAGAGAATGGCTTTTACCAGGATCAACGCTTGAGAGCAAGGTTTAGATTGTTGAAAGGACTATACTGCAATGGAACAATGAACTGATATAGAAATAGAGATTGGATTGGGGGCTGGCCACAGAAAGCTGGCTGTATCCACTATACCTTTCTGTCCTGTTCTCATTGTCCAGCTGAATTTCATTCATTTGCACCCACGAGACAGACAGCCAGAGGCTGTGCTATGACTGCTGTCTCCAAACAACTGAAGTAAAAACTGCTCTCATATTATCAGAGCTGCTGCTGTCCTCTGCACTTAATTATCACTGCATACAGAAACTGCCAGTCAAAAATGACAGGCAATTAATCACCTACCATGTCAAAGCCTTTGGTAACACAAGACGGGAAGGTCTGTTTTACCTGTAGGCATCTTTTTTGGTATTTGTCTTTGTGCGTAGCATTATTTGCTTTAATGATTTCATACAAGAACTTGTTAAATACTGTAGGTGCTTATTTTTGCTTGAAAAATATCACAAGGTTATGAAAATTGACTTATGTGATGACCAGTGTGTTTAGTGCCACAAAGCACACAGAATGCAAAGGATACTTACCACAAAAACAATGTCTCAAGAGGAAACGTGGAGCCCATTTGCAAATGTATATCACAGAATTTAATTAGGTTGGGAGAAGATAGGATACAATGCTGCCCTGAAGAGCTTTGATAAGATAAAATAAGAAATTAATAAATGGTTGACTGCTATTATGTTAAAAGGCAGATGTAAGCAGCAGCCAGATCCAGGGACAGTGTGGCAATGGAAAAGGTGCATCCACCAGTCTGTCCCTTATTGGTTCAACAGCCACGTGTGGTCATGCTTTGAATGAACTGGGGGGGGGGTCTTTTTTTTCCTGCTTGAGGGAATTACATCAAAGTCAAATTGGCCTACATATCCACAAATGGACTTTGTAGGTCTGTGAGCAGGATCTGTACATGCACACATGATTTAGTAAAGTAGCCCATAAATCTGGCTGCAGTCCGTCACACAGCACAACTGTTGAGGATTTGGATGTTGACAGGAATAGAAAAAAACAAACAAAAAAACAATACAATGGCTTTTCTCCTGCTACTTTAAGGCTGTAAAGTTCACAGCATGTTGCCAGAACACTAAACAGGCAGAGGCAAGAAAATCCTTGACGGAAGAGTCACCTTGCCAACACAAAGCCCCACCATGTGCTGACAGGAGAGTACAATGCTTACTGTCAAGGACAATCCAGGAAGGCATCCTGTGGTTTGCAGAATGAATGTTTTACATTTACACTAGCAACAGTGAACAAATCAGAAAAAGAACTAGTATAAACATAATAGGTAACATGGGTATATACTGCTATACTTGAACAGATAAAGAAACGATCTCTGGATATACATTAAATTCACTCCAAATGTATGTACAGTAAAAGAGGTGATGTGACTGATAAAACTTTTGCAATCTTAAAGCATTTTATACATTGTAAAAATGAAAAAAAAAAATCCAGTCTTTTTTGTGGGAGCAACAACAGTTTTAACTCTACCGATGTAATTGAAAGTAAATTATCCTTACTTGAAATTGATGTATTTATGGACAGCCTCGCTGATTAACATATTTTTGTTTTTCTTTTTGGTAAAATCATTTCTGCATGGATCCTCTCCACACTCATTCAGAAGAACAGCAAATGTCTGTGTAAACAAATATATATTATTTTTTAAAAATCTCTGAACCATGAACCAACACTCACCTGTTAAAACCCTGCTGTGTGCTTTGTCTTTGTCCTGATGAAATTACAAGACTGGCTAAAATACAATATAACACTCTAGTTCAGACATGTAATCCACTTGCATTTGAATAATCAAATTGTGTGTTTGTGGGTCATATCTCCAGAGACATGAATGATATTTCATACATTTTGTCTTCTGGGTGAAAAAAATGATACTGTGGATCAAACAAGAATCCCTGGTCTGTGAACTAAAAACTGATAGATATCAGTGTCTAGGCATCATTATTTTGGATCATGGGGTGTGATGTACCATTTAATTATACAGTGATGCTGTGTAAATGGAGCTCCTTCTCAACTGTCTCACTAATTCACAGCTTTGCAGTTTCTGCCAAGTTAGAACATGCAGCTAAAAAGACATCTAATTAGCCACGTGTTTCCACGGTTTTGCTCATAACCCCACTTTCTATTTACTACTTAATCTCCTCAACTACTAGACCATTTAATTGCCCCAAAAGGTAAAATTTAGTGAAAGTAATTCAGGAGAAAGCAAAAAAAGAAAAAAAGAATTGACCATGTTGACTTATGAATTTCCCTTCTGGCTCTAAATCTTCAGGAGCATTGATCGTAAATAGTTTGTCTGCCAGATACCAACAGCGTTGGATTGGACAATATGGTGTCCTCATGAATCGTGCTAATGATTTCTCTGAAAACTGAAATGGTAATCCGATAGACATCATTAAGCTTCTTTTAATTGTGCACCTCCCAGGAGGGCGCACAAACCCAATATAAACCCAGATGATCCTTTTCCGTAATATAGTTTTGTCCTTTTACACAGTTTGAGGATGTACAGCAAGTAGCAATTAATGTAGCTGTTCTTATCCAAGCTACAGTTACAGGGGAGAGCCATTCACTAACACAGGTTGTTCTCATTAAGGTTTGTTTCTGTTGTAAAAAAAAAAAAAAAAGAAATCCCATAAAAGTCTGATGTAAAACTGAAAAAGGAAAGTCTCCCTCTGAAGACTTTGTTGAGACACAGTTTTGAAAGGAGGTTATTTGACTTTGAAATTGTATTCAAAAGACTCGTGGAAATGATCAAAAATTAATTCCAAAAAGCAATACTATATGCCTCATCTTTGGTGATCTATTTTTGCACCCCAGTCATTACGGGAATCTGTGGCAGCAGATAGAGAAATGCAAGTGCTAGTTGCTGTCAGAAAACGGATCTATAATGTCATCTCTCCTTTTCACATTTCCATCACAGCTATGTAATTATGATTGGATTCCTCCCCAGTTTCTCGGCAGAGGTGGTAATATGAAGCGCGTTATGATGGCTGTTTTGGAGGTTAGAGGAAAGACAGTCTGCAATCCTGACCTTAGCTGAGCAGTTCAGTCAAATACACTGCCTGGTTTGTGTATCCTTCTCCTCCCACAACTGCTCCACGAAGGTAAACAGCCAGCATGTTTTCCTCTGTTTACACCTGCCTGTCTTTTAACATGACCCAACCATCATTAGCTAACCATGTAGTGCTTATTGCTGGTTTACTACATGCTGCTTCTTCATTGCAGCATAAATAGATTTAGACACTGAAAAGTCAATGCCAAAGGTGCTCTAATATCCAGGCCGTGTTTACTGTTCTGCAGTACCACTATCCCAAACACCTCTTAGGCCAAATGTATGAGAACTCCTGGGAAGGTGCTACATTTTTAATGAAAGCAGAGTGTTTGATCTGCCAATGTTTATCTTCTTTGATGTTAACTGACACAGCAGAGAGCAACCAGCTCTTGGTATAGTCCAACATGAGGACAGATTAATTCATTATCCTTTAACAGGGGAGGTTTGTGGTTAAGGAGTTCATTCTGGAGGCATGCTCCAGGATCCTCAAAAGCCTTGAAAAAGACCTTCCAAAGCACTGATGCTCAGTCTCTGCACTATGACCTCTCTGGGGAAATGCATTTGGATACAGGGGATGCAAATGCATCTGGAAATATATGAAGTAAGGAAATCTTGATTGCATTTTGTTTCATAGGTCTTGCATCAAAGCACTTGCCTTCACACATTTATACTGTACCTGTACCTTCCACTTTCTTTAAAAACAAAAAACACATTGGGAAAATTGGGAATAAACTTAATTTCTTGTTGAATTAAAGAAACAATAAACAGACAAAAATTTCCAGGACACTACTGTATCTAATGACTACAACAGATCCATATCTGGCCCGGTGTCCCAGGAGAGTACGCATATAACAAATATGGAGCCAGTGCATAATTATTCACCAGCATTAGAGCGATACAGGCAAGTTTCTGCTGATTTCATGCCATTACACAATCGTGTAGGTGTGCATTAGCTATGTTCCTTCATGTATCTTAATCCCTACCAGTTCCTCTAGGAGTTTTTATACCAATACTTTATGGATTTTGCACATGCTTTACCACATATCGGCATCACTATTATCTGGACTCACTGAATCTGTTTTGGAAGTATTTAGTTGATGGTTTTAGTTTTGTTGACCTTTTGTGCCTTGGCATGGCGATCTTGGTCTGAATCCATTTTACATAAGGATCTGCACTCCACTCCACTCAAATGACAAATTGTTACATTATAGCGTTCCCTAACAGTGAATAAGCTGTCAGTTGGATAAAATGGGTGTCAAATTTTATGAATAGACTGAGTTGGAAATAAATGCTTAAAGGTGCAGTGTGTTCCAATGCTGACATAGTTTAAATGCACTTAATTATGATAAGCTGGAGCACGGACCAAATGTCAGGTGGTTTGGGGGAAACTCAGAGACGGCAACAACAGTCTAGAGTGAGGTACATGAATTGCTCTGGGATGGAGCCAACATCAGATCTGCATTAGTGAAACAAGAGGAGTTTCTAGTGGTAGCCGCCAGACTACATGAAAAAGAAATGATGCCTGCCATGCAAATGTATCTCCCATAATGTCTTTTCCTTTGTCAAAGTCATCAAGCTCCATGGCGCTTTATCCATTAGGAGAACAAAAATGCCGAGTGTTATCATCATTAAGTTTTAACAAATGCGAGTTGTGCTTTATGAAAACAATAAATCCCATCATAGATCTGTATGTCCCAACATCATCTGATAATCACACCATTGTTAATTAATGATGCGCTTCTTTTTAGAAAATGGTTGACAGTATCTATTGACCCAAGTAAGAGAATGGAAATAGAAGGAAAATTTTAGAGTGGGGTGGCTCACTTTAATCACAGCACCATAAAGAAAAGCCAATGAGGAAGAAACAGAATTATTTAAATGAATGTAACATTTATCGATCGTTTTATATCCTTGTGAACTGGTTTACAAAAAAATGTCGGAATTACAGTCAATATGATTAATAATCTATTGTTCGGGCTGCGGCTGTTTAACTTCCCACCCCTAAGAATATTAACACACTGTCTCTGTCTCTGTTTCTGCCTCTCGCTCACACTCCCATGTATGAATGCACAACACACCAGCCGAGCTCCTTGACTAATTTTTCATGAAGATAGTTGTTTTTATGCTAATCTGACAGCTGCATCCATTCTCAGGCTTTTTCTTGCAGGCATTTATTTCCCAATCACACATTCATGTTCTCAGTCATACACACAGACACACTTTCTGTGTCTTGGCAAAAAAAATGGATTAAAACGCCACCCTAGTCTTAAAACATGAGACACGAGACACTTTTAATACACCATTGAATTGACAAAAGACTCATTTTCAAGCATCAGTTTGACGAGGTTACTGTCATACTGCTGGGAGGCTCTTTTTCACTTAAAAGCTGGGTTATTGGAACCACTCTTCCATCTACCGGCTCATGTTTTAACCCTTAATACAGCTGTTTAGGACAATGAAGTGGTGCACAGAGACAGGAAATTGCTGGTGTGGAGGTTACAAGAAGGGCATAATTGCACCACTCTGTTAATAATGCTGCTGTGTGCTTTGAGGTCTCTAATGAAGCGCAAGACATGAGGAGGTGACCGTTTGGGATGCTTGTTACCTGGGCGCCGGGGGCACTCCGGCAAAATCGTAAGCAATCACTTCAGTCTCTTCCCTACAGAGGTGAAACAGACAAAAGCAGTAAAACTGCGTAATTGTTCAGCATTATAAGGCAAGCAGCATGTCCACCTGTCTCCCTCATTTCTGCTGAACTTTCTTCCACTCATGAATTGGCATGAGTGTACTTAAACTCTCAGATGAGGCTGAGAGCTGTTCAAGAGTGATATGTTGCTCAGTGCTCTGCAAACTCATTACTCAGCACAATATAAGTCTCCAGACTGACGGTGCCGTTGCCAGACTTGCTGTGTTAATAATGTTTCTGTGTTGACAGTCAGTGGTTTACTCCTGGTACATGATTTTTATTGCAGTTGTTCAAATGTTTGTTCTTCTTATTTTCTTCTTCCTCCAGCGGGAACAACATACATATTTGGGCGAGATGGTGGACTGATCACATACACATGGCCGCCAAATGACCGTCCCAGCACGAGGGCGGACCGGCTAGCCATTGGCTTCAGCACGCACCTGAAGGATGCTGTCCTGGTGAGGGTGGATAGCTCCTCTGGACTTGGAGACTTCTTGAAGCTTCACATCGTAAGTGATGCACATATTAATTTACACACTTTCAAGTGCAAAAAGCAAGTTCCACACATTCAGAGAGTAAATTCATTCCTTTATGTAGCAGTGAGAATCGACATACTGGTTTATACAACACAAGCAGGGTTGTTTGGTTATTTGATTATTTGGTGGCTGTCAATCAATCCAGATGAAACCATGCCAACAGGGTCCTAATAAAGGCTTGTTGTGTGTGTTAATAACCAGATTCAGTAACTCTGTTATGAAAACTTGATAAAATATAGAAGTGCAATAGTTATAAGTCCAAGTTTTCTTGACTTTAGTTATGATGGAGCTTGTCGCTATGAAAGAAGGAAACATTGCCAGTACAACTTCTTTACAATGAAGTATGTCAATATTTGCGATCACAATGATGTCATGTTCGCTCACCTGCTCTTTTCTATGGGTTATTTTCGAAGAGGGAAATGGTGCAGTAATAAGGGCAGGTTCCACAGTGCATCTGTGACCTGGACATAATTCGGCTGGCAACCACATGACCTTCCTCTCTACAGCACCCACTCACTGACAGCAGCGCTGATACTGGCCAGAAGCATACAGGAACATTGCACACATACACATATGGGAAAGCTTCAGACCAGAACATGCACGAACATGAAATTGGTCTTGAAGTTTGTTTCAACCCCAGCTGCCCACACACCGAGAAACACATACAGCAAGCAGTGACATAAGCAGGCCTTTCCTGAGGACACAGAGCAGCTGTGATGTTGCTCCTATCAGACATCTTTGTACCTCACTCTGTGTGGAAGTTATTTATTTATTTACTTACTTATTCTTTGTTACTTTGTCCTCCTTTGCAGCATTTTGATCTTAAGTCCCCCATAGTTCTAAGAAGCTGACCTCTTAGAAAGGATACAACCTATTTTCATGCAGATCATTTTTAATATAATACCAAACGGGCCACGCATAAGATGTCAAGAGACCATAAATTGATTGTAAAACAACAACTATGGTCTTTCCACCTGTTTTAAATCACTTGACCGGGGATGCACAGGAAAAGTTTCCTTAGTAGACTGGTTTAATGTTGGTCATGCTACATGCCTTCCTCTACGATTTGATAGTTCAGGCTTCTTTTTAATATAAATTGCCTGACTGAGAATCTTGCTTTTCCCATCGTAGTGCTGAACTGATGAAGATACCGATTTGCTTGTTATATGAACATGATCATAAATGTTCTCTAAATTATTTTTTTTTCTAAGTTTGCACTTCTTTGCAAGTCATTTAAATATCAAGTGGTAAATTACCATCTGAGCCCTTTTGACTCAAGGTAATGATGAATTTCCTTGAAATAGTACTGCAGCAGGGACAAATACGTCAGAGGAATTTCCTTGAAACATTTATGTGTCTGCCATACTTTAGATTTCATGAGATGACATAAGATTTTACTATCAATTTACTAACACCACAGGCAATAGAAAATGAAGGATTTTCTTTGGAAAGACATAGATAACGGATACACAAGAACTTCATTTAAGCCTATATGCTAAGTTTTATATTCACAGTGAACTAGTAATGAATGTTATAGGTCAAAGACATTAGTCATTCAGAAAAAAAGAAATAAGAAAGCGCTTGCAGGTATGTTATAACAAGGCAGGAAGATCATGCAGCTTACAGCAGATGCACACGTAGCCTTGTTGATAAAATAAGTAGCATGCCATTGACATTTTACAGGGAGAAAGTGTTGATAAGGCATGTTCTTACAGCAGGGGCAGTGAGAATCCTCTCTCCTCTCGCATCAGCAGTCACTCTGAATGCTCCCTGTTATCTATTTATTTCTGCACATTAATCTGGGGGCTTTGTGAAATTTTGCATTTCATTAGAAAATGAGAGAAGCGCGAGAAAAAGAGTTTTACAGAGAAGAGTGAGCGAGGCTCGAACACGGGCATAAAAGTCACGCTATTGATTTGTGTTCATCTACTTATTTAAGATGAGCAAAGATGCTGTTATATATATCAATAACTCCCAGTATTGATGAATGGAGTGCAAAACTAAAGCTGTGTTTCGTGAATGCCAGTATAAATGAAGAACCATTCAAATATTCTACCAACTCACGTTTTTAAAAGCAATTTCAACCTTGAAATTAGCCACCAAATGCACTTTAAAGAAAGAAAATGTGTTTCAACTCAGCATGAATGATGATAAGATATACTTTTCATAAAGAGCTTTTCTTAAGTTAAATGCAGCAGCCAAATGGAAGAAAACTAAGAAATGAAATCACAATATTTTATGAAATTAGAATACTCATAATAAAAACCCTCCAGAAATGCATTCCACGCTTGTGTCATCTCCTCATTAATTACACTGCAAAGGACGTATTTTACTGCACTCCATTAAACACAATGAGCTATGCAAAATTGCCACTTTGATGTGTTTCTTATGCAAGAATAGTAGCACTCAGCTAGTCACCTGCAAAAATTGTATCTAGATGAAATGTGCCATTAGTGATGGTAAAATATGAAGGAATATAACAATACATTGACCGTGTGGCCTAATTTGCTGGGAATCTGTATTGGGAGCTTTAAAGTTTCACTCACTTCTAATCAAATTGTTTTTTTTTTTTATGTAAGTGTAATAAATAATGTGGCAGACTGTTGACTTGTGTTATCAAGTATGTTTAAGCTTATTTTTGGAGTTATTAGATCATTTAGAGATCCATACTTTTCCACTCAGTGCATGAAAAGGCCAATTCTCTTTTAGGCCTCACATATTCCTTTTAGTTACTTCTTCTCTGAGCAGAATTGCCTCAATAGGGGTTTATCTCTAGCTGTACAAGATGGGATTAAATCTGAATTCAGTATTTACCCCCCTCTTGCTCCATCCTCTGCATCCCTTACCCCATAATCTCCCGCTCCCATTTCATGATGACAGGAAACCCAGCAGGGCTTGAAGGACGCCATCTCAGCTCGCACTCTCAAGTGGGAATTTTCAGAGTTATATGTGGAGACTATGATTTAAATGCACGACAAAGGAATTGTGATCTCCGTCCCGCCTCTCCTTTCCATCGCAGATAAAGACAGTGACTGTGAAGTCAGCCAGCCATCAAATGTACAACAATCCTCAGGCTCTTTACTGTAGTGAACATGCAAAAAAGGACGAGATTTAAAATAGCGTTCCTGCTGTTTCACTAATTATGATGATTCCCCACAATCCCGCTCAGGTTTTCTAAGGTGAAACACATTCATGAGGATTCTAGTACAAGTATCCCACATGAATATAAGCCTTGTCTGTACATGATAGTGTGCCCCAGCAAAGAATCTACGTATATAATTAATTGCAATGTAGCTGAAAGTCAAATCCAGGAAAATATTCAAGACCTTATGCAAAAGAAGGAATTATGGATGTAATGATCCTTGGTGAGTCTATGTAGCAGTGTAATCCATAAGAAGAAGAATTGGAACTAAGTTTATAAGATGTAGGTGTGCAGAACATTCTCTGTTAAACATACTAAGACAGTTTCCTGAATCATTTTTGCTCAATATTGAAGGGGGAGGTAGATGTTACTTTCTTTCCATGAAGTTGCTTTATCCCACACAAAAGAAGTACAATATCATTATTTTTACTGCACCAACAAGGTTGGCTGTCTGTTATTGGAAATCTGTACATTTTTAGGAAGTCATTTACTTTGTGAAATGAAGGCTTTGTGGCTGTTTCCTTTATTTTTTGTTGTCAATGAGCAGCAGCGACTCTGGGCTCTCCTCAGTCTCAGGGAGGGCCCCAAGGGGCACCACAGAGCTTGTTTTGTGCTGGCACTCACTCTGTATGGGGGTTGGGGACTATTCCCAGCACTTTCTTCTTGCTCTTCCTCTAATTGCATGCATCCCTTTAAAAAAACAAGCAATGAAGGCACTCTAAGACAGCAAGACTGTGAAGTTAATGTATTCCATAGAGCAGAGAGGATGGTGGAGGAATAATGACTCGGTGGTGCATCGCTCCCTTTGGTCCTTCTCTAGCTGACTACCAGAAAGGGGGTTCTTCTTCTGATGGAAGACACCTTTAATTGCAGTTTCAACTCCTGCTCTCTACCCCATTAATCATGTAAAATGGCCTGAGAAGAGAGAACACTAGGCCCAATGTCTGAGTATCTCCATACTCAACTTATAAATGTCATATTTTTGCAGTTCACCTCACTTACAAAGATCTTATTATTCACAATTGTGTGCTTCATTAGGTGAATACTGCACAGTCTAATTTGATGCTACATGTTGTTACCTGGGAGAGGTGCTGCAGGTCTCACAAGAGAACCATACTCACGCTATCCCCCATACTCTTATTAAAACACCTGCCCAGGGAGGAGATCTTATTCTTATCCACTACTCCCGTTAAGGTCACTAATTACTTCTCATGCTCGCTCTGCACAAAGACGTAGAACAGATCTGCATGCAATACCCCCAGGATTAGCTGGTCTACAGCTCTCCTTGTTGCCTGCTTAGTCAAGACACAGGTATTAGCAAACCTCTTTAACATGACAGGTGGGCCATTGTTTTATTACAATACAGTAACGTTTCATTAACTAGAAATGGAAAAGTAGAAAAGCTAAAACTTGTGAACCTGTCTGTGGGTGCAGACTAAGTGTTTGATATCCAGCTGAACACTTGAAGTATATTCATATTTGCTGGGTATCACTGTTGTGTTTGAACAGTCAGCTCTTAGTTTGGATACCCTTTTTTTTTTTGTTCCATTTTACTTTAATTGCTGTTGCTATGGTAACAACCCCAGTACAGTACTGGACTCAGTGCCATGGTGATGATATGCATTTTAATCAGATTCAAAAGCAGCGAGAGCATATTACTGCCAATTTGAAATTGTAAAATCAAGTTTCTCAAAACCAAAGTGTACAACACGTTTGTGGAAGGAAATATAAGGCAAAATGGCGTCTGCCTCCATCACAGAGCTGCAAAAATCCCAACTATAGAATTCAGACTAAACACTAGTTGGATACATTGTTTAACTGCATGTGGAGTATGAAAGGTTTGACAAACCATAGGGAAATACTTTAGTATTTAAAAGATAGTCCCTGTGACATTCTTCATCACTGAATTGTCACAGTCTAATGAACAAATGTGAAGGTGTAAACACATCCATCTCACAAAGAGTTTGACTTTTCATGATTTGTGCTGACACAAGTCACTCTTACTTCTGCAAGCTCTTGTGCCTCACCGGGACAATATCTTAAGACAGGCAGAACTGCCAGCTTTCTCCACTTTCATCAAAATGGTCTGAAGGCAGCAGAGCGTGTAATCTGAGGATCATCAGTGAGAAGTCATTGATGGCAGGGGGCCAAAGTTTTTTTCATTCTTTTGTTTTAGCTTTTTACTTTAGTTGCTCCTTCAGTTCTTAAAAAAAAAAAAAAGTAATGAAACATATTTCGCTGCTATTCCTGTCGCTCATTTGAAAAGATCAGTCAATCAAGGAAGGCACACAACTAATCATAGCTGCCTCGGTGTCAAAGGTTGATTTGTATTATCAGCCGCTGACTGTTGTGACTTTTATATTTATATTCACAACCAGATTCCTTTGCCTTCCTTCTCTGATTTTTCCCTTGTGTGCCTGACTGTCAGTAAAACCAGATTTGCCATTTGCTAGTCAGTATGTTTGGACATTTAAGTGTAGTATGTGACAAAACTAAGCTAGTAACACATTATGGTTAAGATAATTGCAAACCTCAATAAAAAAGACAGCACAAAGAGAAAAAGATTGGTGAGCTCTGTTGTCTGCTGAGCTTTAATTCAGTCTCCCAACCATCAAAGGAGAGGAGGAGGAGGAGGGGCCAGTACTTCCATTCCCATGCTTTTCATGGGGCTAACAGAATTTGAGGTGTAACTGTTAAAGTAGCAATGAGTAGTGGTAATAGTATGGTAATGGCGCTGGTAAATATAACATTGATTTTATGTCTGCTGTGACTGATTGTGGCAACGGCCTGTATGAGAGAGCAAGCATCCTCCGATCTGTTTTAGTCATAGACAGGACAGCCGCTCGGTTCTGATGCCGCACCTGACCTCAAAGAATCAGATCTCATCATCTCCATATTGAGAAAAGACCGTGCTTGAATCACCATTACTCATCTTTCAATTCCAATCATTTTTCAATTTGTTCAAGCTCTTTGCCACTACAAAGCCAAGTGGTCCATGAAGAGGAAGTCTGTGTAAGTGTGTGTGTGACAGAGGGAGAGAAAGATGAGTGTGCATGTGTATTTGAGAGGGCAGGACAATACTGTGTCTTCACTTTTATTAGTGTAACAAATCATAGTGACTACAGCTTGTCATTCCCAAAGCTGTACATCAATACATTACGGGCTTGCCTCATACAGAACAATATTGCCATTGCTAACACGAGGTAAATTCGATTTCATCGTCAATGTTACACTGTCAGGCATGTTTGCTTTTTGTGGGGGTTACAAGGTTAAGAACGTCGACATGCTATTTGTTGCTATATTACAGTTGGATGGATGGTTTTTTGAAACAGCTTAGGTTTCCCACAACGCTCTAATTGGACACAATACTGTAGCCGTTGAGCCTGTTTGACCATCATTTATATCTTGAACATTGCAAAATGTTTCTTAATATGAAATTATTTTCATATTCTAAAATTTACTATAAACTTGTAATGTTTAGAGTGAATGTAGTGGGGAGAGTGTGTGTTTGTGTGCATTTGGGACAGAAACGCCGCAGCATGGAGTCACCATAGTTGTTGACTTTTGACACAGCTGCCCCGACCCTCAGGGTGGGATAAAAATAGTCTCACTTTTTCTCGCTCCATTACAGTGAGCTGAAGTACATCGTCCGTCCCCCCCCCCCAACTATCACATATGGAGCTTATTTCATGTGAAATTATTATGCACATCATTAGGCTGTTTATTTTTACTTGCTTAATTCCAACAGAGATGCAAGAGAAATTGTAACATGGCTGCAAGAATAGGGCAAAACGCTTTAGTTAATTTCATTTAATAGATTGGATTTTGTATGGGGTTGTTTACATGGACCGTAATATTCAGAACTGAAGCAGTGCAATCAATAAAAGAAAAAAAGTTTATCTGATTTTCAGTAGTTTACAGAGAGGAGAGAAACATTGTGTTAATCTCTTTTGCAATTATATTCCCCTTCATTACTCTAGCAATAGAGGAGGGCAGCAGTTATACCATTTACAGTAAGAACATCCCACCCTTTCTCTGTTTAATCACATTAGAGAGAATGTGTAGATATGATGGTTCCTTTAAAAGAAAGAGCAGCAGAAACAAGAATATTGATCTTAGGGCACAGTATTAGTATTTTTTTTATTCTCCAGTTGAATGGATTTCAATCTATCATTAAGATTAAAAACTATACTTCTTCTTTAGGTTGCCAGGTTAGCAGACAGAGCCACTTTTGCACATCTTAAATGTTATATTCTGATCAAATACTTTCATGCACATCTGTTTGTTATTTAGCTATATAATTTCACTACAGTCTACTGCTATAGACATCCATTGATTTATAAAATGAAACATTAAAATATTTGTTTTCTGTAACATTTTTATAATTCAACCTGAAAGTTTTCGATATAATCAATCGCATATTGAAATCTCTTACTTACTCACTCAGAGTTCATTGTCCATGCAAAAGCTGCATGATGCACACCAGCAACAAATGTATTTTGTGAATTAAGTTTAAAAAACAAACAAACTGTGAAACCAAGAGTCCTGAACTCTGAGTAAATAAGATATCAGTCAGACTTCTCTGGTGATTAATGACGATTGAGGAAGTCATAGTCTCATGTTTGTATTATTCAGCAAAAAATGTTTGATTTAAAAATGTTTAGGTGAATATATCCTGACACTGTCCTGCGATATGGCTTACATGCATGCACCTCTGGTTTTGAGAAAATGGAAGAGTGTATTTTGTGAGAAAAAAGCCCAT
>JAOXYM010000017.1:11766041-11804435 GCA_028567055.1 Leptatherina wallacei
ATGTTTGTATTATTCAGCAAAAAATGTTTGATTTAAAAATGTTTAGGTGAATATATCCTGACACTGTCCTGCATGCACCTCTGGTTTTGAGAAAATGGAAGAGTGTATTTTGTGAGAAAAAAGCCCATCTTAAGGGTTAAGGATTTAAACCTGGCCCTTGCATAAACGTTCAAATATGCTTTAGCACATTCTGCTGCATTTTCACAAGACCAACAGAGAGCATGAAGCAAAGTCAATTTGGACTGGGCCAAGTCTAAAATCACCTGTGCAATTATATCTAAATATCTCTAGCAAAGAGAATTCTTCCAGGTTGCCTCTCAGCTAATTATGCCATAATTGTTCTTGGTGCCCTGTTGTTGATGTCTTCCACAGAGCTTTGTGTGGGGCTGCATGAAATATTTAACACACAGCTCACCTTGTTCTGGTCAACTTAATTACCTTTTTCATTGCTGCACTGTTCTCAATTCTAACCCCATGTGCTTTCCATACATGTTTGGGACCCACACATGAGCATAATACACCTATGAGCATGCTGTGTTTAATTATTTGATGCTGTGGAAATTTTGTAGCATGCTGTAGGTGTGCTGTTGGTGATCTAGCTGAAATAACTCTCTGTTCTTTTCAGTTCATTTAGTTTTAGTTCACTGACATGAATATCTGTTCATAGTTTTTAGTGATGAGAAAATGATGCTGCTTTGTCATAGATTGCTTTCACCAATAAACCACACAGACTCATAAAACATTAAGAGCAAACAAGCAGCAGGAAGCAAGAGATTGAAAGGCAGAATCTTTCACAAGGACCGATGGAAAAAAGCACAACTGAAACCAATCTTTATCAGTTAGTGGGGTGGGGAACTGTATCCGCTCTTGAAATGTCTCAGGCTTCAGAGACAATAACCACATTGTCAGCAGAAACACGTATCCTCCTCAAGTCCCTCTTTTTTCATTTATGAATAATAGATTTAGTGGTCGTCCTTATATCTTCCATAACTACCGGTTGATATTACAAAAGTCTGACTGAGAAACAAGGATTTGAACTCCAATCATAGGCTGAGCAGCACTTGACATTCCAAGAATGATGTGTACTTTTTCCTCATTGTTATTGCTGTTGGGGTAGAGTGTCTGGCCAGTTTCTTGTCTTTCAGCTGTTAGAGTTGCATTCAAGCTGAGTGCTCTAAACAGAGCCCGTGGTCATAGATGGTTTATTCCACAGCCTCATCAAAGGAAGACGCTTTGTGAGTGCACATGTGCATGAAAATATTTCTCAGCCTCTCCGTTATAATAAACGCTGTGCAGTGATGGGCAGCAGCCCTGCCTGTGCAAGAGCAATCAATCCATGGCCCGCCAGCGGCCTACATGTGCAAGCACACCTCATACATTGAGATCAAACAGACAGGCACATATTGTTCCTTTGTCCTCTTCCATCCCTCAGGTAAGCACATGAGGTGAGAAGGGCACGCCTCAATCTGTGGCCTCATTCTGTTCGGTTTATCAACTATGCAGCACGCACTGCCTCAAGAGACAACAGAGATGTTGCATGGGGAATGTAGAGTTTTGTTTAAGTTAGAGTAAATGGTGCACAGTAGAATAGGAGCAAACTTTTCGGCTCACCTTGTAGGTCTTCTAAGTTGTTAGTATGAGCAATTTTTTTGGATTTGCTTTTCCCAGAAGGGCGAGGCAAACACCTTGACAACAGTAATTAAGAATGCATGTGAGGCTTAAATCACTCTCATGTCTGTGTCTCCTCCCCTCATTCAGCCTAATAAATCAGTTATGCTTGAAGTATCCTCTTCTCAACTCTTTAATTCTTCAGTGCATTTTGCCAGATAGCCTAGTCGCTGACAAAGAGATGCTGTAAAAGATTGTAGAAATTGTTATGGGAATTCTGTCTGCTGCATTCAGACTCAGGGTTAACACTTTAGGGTAAAGTTTTATACTGCAACAAGAACTGATGCATCATAGTGATTAGTCATGTATAAATCTAAAACATCTGCAGTTTACTGTATAGCTCAAGGTCACCTGTGGTTATGCATGTATTGCATCTTACATGCTCCACGTTGTATACTGAGGAAGAAAAATATGACATTATATAACATCACTGGATAATTTTTTATTTTTTTTTAATGTTAAGCTGAGTTTCAGATGACATTAAATCCACTTGCATAGATGTGTCATCCAAGTGTGGCTTCATTATCTATTACAAAGCTTAGAAAGAAGCCCTCTCTGTATTGGAGACCATGTCTTCATATGCTCACTCTTTCATCCAAGTAATGACTTCTGAGGCAGTTACAGACCAAAGCACTGCAGTTATTTACATGAAAATGTCTCATTCACCATTATTCTTTAGTCAACTGCAGCATAAATCAATGCCCTGTCACTCAGTCGATTTGTGTGTGTGTGTTTGTTTTTTGATCCATAAACATCCACTCAGTAAGCTCACAAACAGTTTTTAAGCATGTTATGGCTATCAAGATAATCTCAGGTCTTATCTGTTTCATTCATTCATTCATTCATTCATTCATTCATTCATTCATTCATTCATTCATTCATTCATTCATTCATTCATTCATGTTGATGGTTGGTTGTGTGTGTAAGCTACACTGGCAGGATGGGAAGAGGGCAAACTGACGAAGGCAGTGCAATGCTGTGGATGAGAACCTTGTGTTCTGCCATTCATGGGGGACATTTCTTTGATTACCATTCTTCGCCGTAGACCAGCATTCGCCTCTTCATGACAATGTAATTCCCTGATGGCAGTGGCCTCTTTCAGCACATTAATGTGCTCTGCCACACAGCAGATATTCCTGAGGAGTGGTTCGAGGGAGAAATTCCCCAGATTTAAACCAAACTGTGCACCTGTGGGGTCTGATATGTTTTCTTTCTTGTATGGTGTGGGTCAAGTTGCGGTTAAAGGTGTTATTGTAGTAACTACTTGTGAAGGCTTTTAGCAACTATATGTCAGCAAAGACTTATACAGAGCAAACATGTTTCTTCAGTAACTCAGTTTGCAGGTAAAAGGTGCTTGGGTACACTTAATCTATGGCGAGCAAGACTAACTCAGTGCCTGTTGCCACAAAGTCTGGTTCATGGCCTTGTACGAGAATAACAGTTGATGTTTTGGAAACATGAAGACAAGGTACAGAGAAGTCCAATATGCTGTGCTGTGTTGTTGAATTTCTTCTCAGATTTGTGCTACAATAATGAACACGGTCTTCGTCAGTCATCGTTTACCTCACATGGGGTTCTGAGTGACCGCTAATGTGAATAATACAACAGAAGTCTTGTGGACTCCATGCCGTGACAGGTCAGAGCTGCTTTCTCGCATGAGGGAAAAGAAGATGTCATTAATCAGGGGGTTTTAATCCTGTGGTAGATTGGTGTATTTCCAGGCTGGAAGTAATTGTAAAATCTTTACCTCTTCATGAAATCTTAATAGGTGCTGTCGATTAGAGACAAAGCAATTGCATGAGGTGGGAACTTGTGACACCATCAGTATTTACCAGCGTGTACCAGAGCTCATTTGAAGCCCTCCATAATGAGCCATTTTACAACATTTTACAGTCAAATTTACTGCTTACAATATATCTTATACGGTTTAAATATGATAGAAGCAGTCTGGTTAGGAAGTGGTGGGCTGACATTATATCAAAGGTAGTCCCTGACAGATTTTGATATCTATTTGCCCCACTGTTGACTTTCTTGCACACCCTGGGAAGAGAAGCGAAGCAGTGAACTGGTCACCCACAAGGCCTTATCTGCCTGTTGTATTATTTTGCCACAAAGAACCTCAGAGGCTATATCTCATGCCCATCTCTATGATAAGGACTGCTGCCACAAACAAAAATAAAAGACAAAGCAGAGGGTGTGCAAGAACAAAATAACAAAGCAGAGCAGAGCTGCTTCCACATGTTAGCCTTTTATTACCTTTCCCTGCAAGATAACTGATAAAAACCAAAAGACAATGAATGAAGGAAAGACAGAAGATAAGTTGAAGAAAAGAGAAAGGATAAAACCGTGAAAGATAAAAATAAGGACCGTGTAAGAACCCAGACATTTCATTAAAGCAAAATCCTGTTGATGATAACATGAAATGAAGGAGGTGGTTGGCTTAAGTCTGAAAAAGGACTGCGGTGCATGTGGACGTCATGACTTCTTATCCCTGTTTGTGTGTTTCTGGAAAGCTGACAGGTTGTCCTGTGTAGGATAGTGAAAAGCTCTTTAACCCTTTGTTATTGCCTCTGACACACAGATATGTTCTCCTGTACTGTTTGTATGTAAGAGTCTTTTTGCTCTTCCTACAGTCCTAAGTTATGTCATATGTGTAACGGTATCATACTGTTTGTTTTTTTTGTTTTTTATTAAGATAACCAGGCATGCATTGCAATATTCACGTCTCTGCAAACACCTTCTCTGGGAGATGAGACATCCTACTGGCCTTCAGGCATTATTGTTTCCATAGACCTATATTTAAAGGTTATGTTATAGTCAAAAGCATGCTCAGGAACAACAAGCTACACCTGCTCCTTCTACCCTCCCTCAGCTCTGTGCTCCACTAGGCGGAGTCATGGGCCAGTTTGGGCACAGAGATACAGACAGTTCTAATGCACAACATTTATCATCATGGCAGTAGTACTTGCTTCCCTGGCCTGATCACTCCCCCTGTTATAAAACAGAGCTCCAGAAGAACGCTGATTCAGGAATGGCCTGAGATCAGATCAGTATTCTACCATATGGCAAGAGTTGTGTTGGTCCAAATGTTATGAAACACTGTTGTCCTTGTATTGTTGAAGGCACACATAAAAGGACGTCTGTACACTCTAATGCTCAGAGGTTTTTATTATGTCATGAAAACGGATACTAATTTATCTTTTAGAAAACACCGGTCAGGAAAGCATGGCAAGCCTCTAATTCCACAAATAACCTTATGATTCATTTATGAGTAGTGTAGTGATGCATTTATCAGAAAAGGACTTTTTTTTCTGCAAGAGGAAGCCACACTTGTATTGCCAAATTCATTGTTGTTTCTGAGGGCACACTGAACAGGGCTGCACAAATGTAATGAAAATTAGATGATTAAACTTTGCATCTCGTTTATGTATAGAGACATAAAATGAGGAGAGCAATATTGTTATTACTTACCCTATATGTTTTTAAGTAGCATCATTAGTTTATTTCTGCTTTTGATAAATGTTTCTGCAACCTCTATTACTAATTTTTTAGCATTTCAATATAGATTTAATGTTGAAATTAACTGCAATGCCTAGAGCTGCAGTATTTTGTCTATTATTAGGCCTCATAACTACCAGTTGGCTTTGGAAAAAAAATCAAATGACCTATTGATTTGTCAAGAGACCTAGAAATTTAAGTGTATATGTATGTAAATTATACATGGGAAATATGTTGGAACCGTGTTAGTAGAAAAGAGTATTTTTCATTTTTGCACATTTCACTCCCTTTACATCTGCTGTCAGTTATTTGATTGCTGGTAATTACTGTACTTCACAGTCACTCAGTGCATTTTCAGTGGTGCAAGGAATGCTACCAAAATGCTCACCCTCTGAAATATTACATTTCAGTCCCCATGAAATCTGGATTTATCTGTGCTGGTATGCTGCAGTGGTGGTCAGCTGCAATGATTCCAGCTCCGAAGACCATCAATTTTCAGTACACACCTAGAAATCAGAGTTATAGTTGCCTGTGAAGGACAGATCCCATGGTAGTTTGTTCATGTATGTATAGTGTTAATGTGTGTGTTTTCCTTGGCCTTGTGTGTGTGAGTGAGTGAGTGACTGAATTGTTCAATAAATTCATCACAGAGCTCATAAAGAAAGCTGACATTTACAACAAAGCGCAAAGGTCAAGGAGGTGGACCTGATGAGATCATGATGGAGGAAAGGCTGCTTTCCCATAGCCACCTCGAGAAATGGAGTGGAGAAACACAGAGGAAGAAATGGCATTTCATTTTTGTTTGTTTGGGGTAATTTTTTAACATACAGTACAGAAGGGTTTTTGTGTAGTAACCACTTAGACATGTGATTTATGAAGTATCTGAGCAGTGGCTGATAGGGCCTGTGTGGACAGACAGTCTGATAATGTAGATCTAATTAAAACTCCCCGAGTGGGACCACAGCGTATGTCTCTGTCGACCCACACACACCAGGCACAGCCATGTCCTCATTAGCGCCAACAGTGTCACCGGAACTAGTCGACATACAGCCTTAAAATGAGGTAGAGCTAAACTTGCCCCTGCTCTCTGTGCTCTGAAATTATTCCGATTTCTGAAAGCAAGCCTGTAAACGTGAGCCACGATGACAGATTTAGTTAATGAAGACAGTAACACAGAGAAGAGGCAATCATCAAGGTTTGAAAGAACCCCAGTTCTCTGTTTGGGGACTGGAAGTGTTGCCAGATTGGCAGCTGAACCTTATGGGCCCCTCATACCTTTGATGAAAGACTGAAACTGGTTAGGAAAAGTTGACAGACACACTCCCCTTTGGCCAAGTTCTGTCTTTTTTTTTTCTGCGTCTCTGTTGTCTGACTTTGTCAGATCTGTGAATGTTTGTGTTTGTCTGTGTAAGAATGAGAATGAGAGTAAAAGAGAGCTGGAGAAATATTGTTTGTGTCTGTGCACTTGCTCCTGTGTGTGTTCTGGGTGAGCAGTCATCTGATGAACTGCCTTACCTCGACCAAGGCTTTTGCTCACCCCCAGCCAGTGAGATCCTGTTGTTGTTGTGTTGGTTAACAATGCTCATCCCCCAGCACCACAACTCACAGAGCAGCAGTAAGAGGTTGGCAGACCCTAATGGAAACGTCATCTTCCAGATAAAAGATGGCCTGGCGTTGATGAGAGGGGGAGTTATGGGAGGTGTATAATAAAAGAACCATTTCCAATCGGTTCCGAAGCCAATTTAAGAGCTCTGAATGAAGACAGACGCTGTCATAGACAAACTGAAAAGCCGACAGTCACTCACAGCTGTTCTTCTGTTTGTCAGGTGGAGGGCCCTTCCAGTGCAGCACTCTATAGTCCTGCCTTGAATCGGACAGGCAATAACTCACACCCAAAGCTTGATTTGGCAATTAAAAGTCTAGTGGGCACTTTTATCTTTTCTCCTCCCAGTTTTCTCTCCAGCTCAGCTGTGATGTTGCAGTCAAGCTGTGAATGTTGTCTGACTGATGCCATGCTTATAGAAAGTAATGCGCTCTGTTTGTAGTGTTTTTCAAAGCCAGGTGATGCCACTTACTGTGAGAGTTTGCAATAATTGGTTGAAAAAGCGAGCTGTGCTCCATATCACAAAATTTGCTGTAAACAGATTTCACTGTATCAGCTGTACTGGGTCTTTGGGGTTCCAACTAGTTTGTGTAATTTTTTGGCCATTATAGCAATAAAATAAGAAAGAAAGAAAGAAAGAAAATAGGGGTAGTCTAGCAGACAACAAAAACTTCAACTTATATTGGAAATACTGAGTATTATTGGGTCTCTTTCAATGTAAAACAAATGGGAAAAAAATACAGGCTGAGAGTGAAAAGAGACTAAAACAGGAAAACTATCATAGAGCAGCCAACACTGATGCTGTTAGACAAATAAGCAGATCTTCCTTCTGCATCCTGAGTACAGTGTTTGGACAGGGTGCATTACCTGCCAACATATGTGACACTTACAACCAAGAGACACAAACAAAACATGTAGTCTTCCATTGCTGTTGTTGTTCTGTGCTTATTGCTCAAAAATCCCCCACATCTGGTTATGCAACCACTTGAGTCTAAAGCTTGCGCTTGCAAAGCGTGGGTGGTTTGTATAAAAATTCTGCTCTACGTCGTGTCCGGCACCAACACTGTCAAAAAAGAGCCACCTATTGGATCCTCTAGACTTTAATATGGACCTATCCAGTTTCTCACTTTGTATGATTTTTACTCATATCTCCAGTGTGTAGTAATTGGTGACATCCAAGCCAAAAAAGCAAAATAACAGTGGGAATGCAAGCTGATTAAAAAAAAACTCAAGTATATTTTCCATGTTTTGTATGTGCTGTATTCATTAGAAAATGACAATAACAGCTTCCAGCATGGTAATGATTTGTGTAATATGCAAGCACTTTTAAAGCATTTATTTCATACTCATAATCATATGGAGTGCCACATCTTTGCCCACATTCTCTTCACAATTTTGCGAAGGTGCTTATGCATGTCCACATTTACATATTTATTGCACAAAGCCTTGCATAAGTGATTTTTTTTCCCCCTCAGGTGTGCACAAAAGACATGAGGCGGTTGTAAACACACCCTCTTTGATGGTTGTGAAATTAGTTTGGAAGTTTTTCTCTGAACGAGATTCATTGCATAGTCAAAAAATGTAATTGCTTGTCAAAAATGACTCGTAATTGTCTCTCAGTTGTAAGAGGATTTAAAGCATTTACTCGGTTACTTGTTTGCATATTGCTGAGCTGTTGTGGAAAAGTAAAACGCACATCTTATGGAAAAAAAAAAGACTTGCTTTCTGAATTTTCTCTCATTCTGAAACACAATATGACGTGTCATAAGTGGCAGTTACTTCCCTATTATGTTATATTCTGGTCTTTATTTCCCGTCTTTGCAGAATCCTGTTGATATTATCATCCTGTCAAGCAGACTGAGTTTGTCTGAAAGAGAAAAAAAAGGATGAGTGGGACAGGAGATGATGATACACCAAGGCAGCAATCTGACAGAGGATCCTCATAGTTTCAAAAGCAAAAATGTGTAAGAGTCACAAAAAAAGACAGAACATGGCCATTTTCATCAGCCTTCACCCTTGCTTGTCTTCTCTTCACTTCCTCCTCTGCAGCATGCTGTGTTGTGCGATAACTGATCCCCAATTTTGTTTCTCTTGCCTTCTCCATCTCTCTGCTTCTACAGTATCTGTCTTTATCTCTCTCTGGAACTATTAGAGGATTAATCAGGCTGTCTGGGAGCTTCGTAGACGCTCACTGCTGATAGGGCTCTTCCACAGGAGAGGCTGGTGGGTGGGTGGCAGCATTTAGAATCTGGTAGCACTTTGATCTTCAGGGCGGATTTACAAAATTGCACTTTTAGCTTCTTGTTGAAGGGGTGAAGGAGGAGAAATGCGAAAGAGAGAGCTGTAAGGTGATGGTTGTTTGTTTTATTTTTTTTCCTACTTAAAATGTCTCCAGTTTGCTAAGACAAAGTGAACACTGAAGAGAGTTATTGCCTCCCACAGAAAATGCAACTCCTGTAATGGCTCAAACACACTGTTTGTGGTCCAGGCTTTTCTTTCTGATTTCTTAACATCACCGGATTATGCAATTGTACAACCTAGTTTAATGTAAGGCAAACCCACAGAACTCCTTCTGTTTTTGTTTAAGAAACATCAGTCATGTGATTATATTTAGGCTGGTAAAGGCTCAGATATAATTTCAGTAATGAAAGTCAGTCCTTCATCTTTTTATGAATATTTTAGCTTCACCCTTTGAGGCACAAATAGGGTAAAATGACTCCTATATGCCCTCCACATTGTCAGCGTAATGACTACAAAGCAATATATCCTGTGTAACTGCCACCTCACCACACACAAGTTGCTGTGTCAACTCAGCTTAATTAGCAGGAAGGATAACGACCTGTAGTGAATAATTGTTTTTAATTATGTAATTTTACCACTTCTACAAATAAGATTGGTGTCCATAGGCTGGACGAGGGGCAGTCAGCAAGGAATCATTCACCATTGCTTTTCACCTCCAAGCTGAAGAGAGGGTGAATCAACGTGCATCAGCTGAAAAGAGAAAATTAAATCCAAACCCATTACCATGATAAAGTGATTACACCACATCAGAAAGTGCCCTATAGCGAAGTATGGAAATCCAAGCTCATGCATGTGCCTCCAGCACCCAGTGACAGCGATGCATGTCTCTGAAAATCAGTCTGCCACACACATACTTGCCTCTTCCTCCTTTACTCATAAGCAAGTGCACATATAAATTCATGTCCTCACACACGCAGAGGTATAAAGAGTCTATTGAGCCATCACATGGATTCGTGTTTGGTAGAGTGAGCCTGGATTTGCTTTTGCCATAACAAGGCTCCAGCCTTTTCGCCTTTGCTCGGATATCCAGCCTCCGTGGCCATGTTACACCTGGGTGGCTCTGCTAATAGAAGCATTTTATCAGACTCGCAAGCAAGAAGCCTGGCACAACTATTCCTTTTTATTATTCATGTAGTCCTGTTTCCAGATTCCATGCTCATTTTAGCCCTATGACCCCTTTCATCAGGGCAGTGCACCAATTCTGCAGCATACACACCAACACAGACTGTTTTGCATGCTTGAGGATGCACTCAGTGGGGGCATTTATGTACTCAAAATGGCAGTGGAGTCAGAGATGCATTCAGTGATGTTTATTGCTGCTATTTCTTTACTGTGATTTCCACAGAAAATATAAACTTAATGGCATTCTGAGGTCGATTTTGAGATCTTCAGGAGATTGTTATATGATAATGCAACATGTCTTGAAGGTTAAATCATGTCAATGTCAAATCAATGCACTTCTGAACAGGAAAATGAAGTTACAGGAGGACAACTGATAATATATTTGCAGTTGTTCATATTTAAAGAGAAGAAAATGTCTTTTGTAGCCAATACATTGACTGTAAAGAGCTCTGACAGCACATCTGCTGGGTTGCTTCTAAGTTGCTCAATAAATAGATGAAATATAATCATTCTTCAACCTCACTGAAGAGATAAGTTTCTCTGTCAGAACATTGCAGCAATGTGATAATCTGAAAGCCAAAGTTTTTCACAGTATAAGCAGATCATTGCCTAATAGATTTTGGCAAAACAACCCATTCCTTTGACTAGCGTTGAGAAACAATTCTAGGCTACACAGTAAATATTTATAAAAAAAAACATTCAACCATATTCAATATATCTCAAAGAAGAACAGCAGTGGAAATATCCATTTAACAAATTGATACGGTTGGATATGGGAACACAACAGTTTTGATTGTGCTTGTTTTATTTCTGGGAGAACATCCACTGGCATCAGAGCAGACAGTATGTGAGTGATATGTGGTTATATAAAGACCGCTATGGATCATTACACATTAAAATGTTGCGGCTGTAAGTCAGTCTATTTAGTCTATCAAGGCATCTGTGATTACTACACCAACATTTCTGTGTTTGTGTGGCTCTGGAACAGCTGGATGAAATGTCTGACGCTCCATTGCCAAATGTCACAAGTGGTCCATCCTTCTGGGGAAATAAATTGGCTCTCTCTTAAGCAGCAAGAAGTGGACAGGAGCCGCAGCATATGGCAAGAATCTGACATCTCAAGACGACAGTTTGGCTTTTCTCATCATGATCTGGACGGTACCTTGATGACGGGTGTCTTTGTGTTGCGTTCTGTGTGCGGCTAAAACCACTGTGGGCAACTCATGAATCTTTAATGAGAAACAGAGCATAATCCTTGACATGTTGTGTTTCTCTTCGTGGGCTGCTTAATGTCATTTACCAGAGACCTGAGATGTGGGGCATTTCATCAGGGAAAAATTGTTACATTTGTTATGATGACTTCATTGGATCAGAATTGTGGCACCTTACAATCTGATCAAGACACTGAACTACATTAAAAGCTAACATTAAGAAATGACTCTAGAAACATAAGATTTCAATCATGTTACATGTTAACTGTATTATTTCATTATGCAAATGTGATTACAGTTAGCACTTAAAGCAAAGTAAAGCTAAAGCTAATGATGTCTGTGTTGTGTAAGAGTTGTCATGAAACTTATTCAAATTATATTTTAGTATGATCTCACCAGTAAATAAAAAGTCAGCCAATAGTTAAAGTCACTACAGTTTATTCCAGAGATGGGGACTGTGACTCAGACTCGAATCACACTGAAGTTGCATTTCAGGGACTTGCCACTAGACTTGGACTCGCACTCAAAAGACAAAAGGGATTTGAGACTCGTGAACAAGCTTTTAATTTTTGTGAGTTTTTTTTTTCATGATATCTCTGTCTGATCAGCTGTCTGTGTGGTGTAGCCTATTGCCATTTCCTCAGACGTAACACTGACGTAACGCCACAGACGTGTCTGCGCGTGCAATCAATCAAAACAGTATTCAATTATTATAAACTTGACAAATAAAAAAGCAGCAAACTACAATGTCTGTGGTATAAAAAAATCCAGGAGGCTGGATCTACCACATCCACTGTCATCCACCTTAAAACACACCTGGAGAGGTCGGTCAATCTAATATGAAAGCTAATGTTAGCATCTATGTTAGCAACAAGGTTAGAGTCACAGCGGCAAAAATGTTTTACATTTGTACTAAAATAATCAGATTGGTTTTGCTGAATGTGTCCAGAAGAAGAATGAAACATTTACTGAACACAATTTCCATAAACTGCTGACTTTGCCATCATGACGTTAAACTGGGACCAAACTGGATCAAACCCACAGTATACAACATTGTTTTACTGGGTCTGTTAGAAAAGTACAGCTGTTGCTGAATTAGGAATGTAAGGAATATCTATTTGAAGTATTGAATCTAAAATAATGACAAAATTTAGGGTTTTAAAAAAAGTTTAAAATGAATATGTCTGTATCCATCTCACACAGTTATTTCAAGCCCTTTAACAACCTATATATGTACCTGCTGCAATACACTTGAGTCAAACTATCAATGGGTCATTGTTATGCAAAACTTGACAACAAGCTGTCATTTGAATCAGGTGTGTTGCAGCAGGGAAACGTGTAAAACCTACAGGACAGTTGGTGATCCTGCACTAAAGAACAGCCTATTGGCCCTCCTCTCTACATTCAGGAAAAAAATGCTATGAACAGCAGTCTTACTTTTGAACATTTCCCTGTGGGGCCAGATGGATTTTTGTACATGTTAAGAGCATATTTACTAATCTGAATAAATTCCCATGTTCATCATCAATTTTCCTAATTTAGTAATGCAAAGAAACTGTCCAGAGGAGAGGGACAGAGCACTTGTCAGTTTAAGCTAAAAACCAGTGCTGTTACAAAAATGCTGGTAGATAAAGGGCGAGTATGGATTTTAAATTCCTTGGAAATTATAATACAGTCATCTAAGCAGACCAGACAGCAGGCGTTGTGTGGGAAATTCCTCATCACAACTAAAAGTGACGTGGGACTTAACTTGGACTTGCAGAAAAGGACTTGCAAATATCTCTGGTTTATTTATGTCAAGGCAAAATCACTCAAAAACTGCAACATTTCTTAGTCTAAACCTCTGGAACCTGGCAAAAAAAGATCTGTAAAAATTTGGGAGTGATTTTTAATAATGTTTTTTCATTTGATAAATGGATAAATGCCTCTTGCCTGAGGCTTGTTCATAATACAGCTCCTTGACTTTTATCAGTCACATGTAAACATGATAAAATCACACAAATTTAGTCTGCATTAACTCCCAGTCCATTTTTGAGCAAATGTTAAGATTTAATTGTTCAGTTCTAAGTGTTTGAATGAGCTAGCCCCTTCTTATCTATCCATCCTTTTAATTGTACCCACTCCTTCCAGAGCTCTGAGATCTGCTGGTCAGATGCTTCTGGTTGTCCTGAGGTCCAGCTTAAAACAAAGGAATGACAGAGCTCTTTCTGTTGTTGATCCTAAACTATGAAACATCTGCATTTTAGATTGTTGCTATGTTAGCAATATCATCTTACTGTATAATAGTGAACATTCTTTGATTTATATCATCAGTATTTTCAGGCACATGAAAAAAGATTTCTTTGTTTCACATATAAACATATGGAGTCCGGGACCAGATTATCCACAACTGAATTTGATAGTTAGCTGGTTCACAATGCCAGATTAAACCAAAATATGATAATTGTCATATGATCAATATGTAGCTTTTGTTCTGTAAAGTATAATTTTTCAGTAGTTTTGTTATAGGTTGAGAACACAGAAGAGTAGGTCCCATTGCTAATGGCAACCGACAGCACATGTTTTGCCAGGCAACTCTTCATCACATATAGGGCACAGTACGCATTTTACCTTAGTAAGAAGAGTATCTGTTTTTTCTTCATTCTAAAACCTTCAGAGGAGCAACATCAGAGAGTTTTGTCCCCTTCTTGCCATTTGTAATTCTGTTCATTCATGATACAATATGGGTGAAGCTCCTTCATCCAACTTTTCACGCTGAGATGTGTCGTCACCGTCCTCATGAGATTGTGGTTGGATCCGTTGCTTCCACTTTCCCCACTTCTGCTTTTTTGTTGCACGGTATCGTTATGGTCAGTGAGCTATACTGAAGTCATCAAAGTGCTGGGTTCAAGAGTATTACACCCCTCCCACCCCCCTTTTTTTTTGATAGCAAGGAAAACCGTGACCAGTGGAATTTGCCTTTCTTGCTGTGTTTTGGACAGTGCTTACACAGCCTGAGGAAGTGAGGACAGCATTAAAATAGGCCTGACGTCAAGATTTGTTACTGTGTGCAGTTGGATGCCTGCATGCAATGTAATTCTATGAAACGATGCATTAGTACTTTAGTGTGACTGGAAACATCACACCTATACAAAACTGATCCATGAAAAATTGTAAATCCCTGCACCTTTGAATGCATTGCACTTTACTTTCCAGATTATGCATATAAAACTTTAATCATTTCCTTTTATTCATTGGTCATTTTGAGGGAAACATTATACAATGTCTCAGCCCAGTCTTTGTTCAAATGCTCAAAATTCACATTATTCCTGAGAACTTTCCATTTTGCAGGAAATGAAGGCTAAGGCCAATTTATGCTCTATGCTTTAAGACGGATATAGAGCCTTTCGTCCGTCTTCTGTGTCCTTCACGTGAGTAATTTGGTTCTTTTTGAGAAAGCTTACAGATGCGTATAGACAGATGTAGCAAACAAAGTAGTACCGCCAGAAACTGTGTGGGCAGTGCCGCACAGTATTGCTGATGTTGACCAGCAAAAGGAACAAAGAAGGAGAAGCCACAATATCTTTAATGGCAGCACAGACCACCCTCATCTATAGTGCAGCTTCTTTTTATGTCTCTTGAGAATGTACAAAATCATGATATCCTTCACCGTAACCATGTTTGCTATTGTCATAAACTGACGTTGGAACATGAACTTAAAACTATGCGCTACCATCTGGTGGAGATATTGCCTAACAACCATAGCAACACAAAGGACGCATGAGAATTATGAGAACACTGACGTTTAAAACCATTTATGTATGCAAAGGGAGCATAAACGACCCCATAGACTAATTCTTCTATTTATTATCCATGTTCAGCATATTTGTGCAAAAGGCCGGGCTTGAGACGGTGTCAAGGCAAGGCACAGCTGCGGAGCAACACTCGCCCAACAGGAATATAAAGACCTGCTTGGACTGAAAGATATTTGTCCATTTACTTAGCCTTCTCCCAGTGATAAATCTGTATTCATGCGAACAAACAGCAGTATACACTTGTTTACGTGCGCTTGTGAACGTCATGGGGAACTTGGCGGAGCGAGGTGTTGTATGGATAGAAATAGAGAGAAAAAGACTGATGGCAGGGGGAAAGATGTATGCTTGGCTGGAGAAGTTAATAAAATTGAAGCTGTGTTATGATGAATAAGGAAAGGGCCATAAAAGAGAATGTATGTAGTGAATCTCCCTGGCGAGCAGGGCTGAACAGCCTGGTGAGCGCACTCACGGGAAGGCTTTTTAATCTGGAGCCCCACTCCCCCTTCCCCCAACACTGCATGCTGCACAGTGAAATGGGCCCACATTCTGTTTGAGTTTCAATAAGACAGAGACATGGAGCTGGAAGAACGGGACCAAACCAGAGTGATATAACAGAGAATTAGGAGGGTGGAATTCATGTGATTGTGCCAAAAATTGGAAGCAGAAAGCAAAAAAAGTCAAATAAGATGAAAAAATTAACAGTGTTGTATAAGCATAGGGAAATACTAAATCAGCGTATGTTTTGTCTCACATCAGTGATCAGTGGATGCACTGGTGACACTCCCGGATGATCTGGTTACCAACATGCTTCCATGCTAAAGATCCAAGTGCAATCTCAGCACATGGTGTTTATATGGTTCCTAAAGTACCGAACTGGCAACTTGTAATAGAACCCACATCTAGAGGAGGTGGCACTGAATCTCAGGCTGCTGAGAGAGAATAACATGAATGCATGTCTTAATTTTAGCCAGCAATGTTTTGAAGTGTTTTATATTGCTGCAGCACTTCTTACCACCATTTACAAAACCCCTCCATTTTACTGTGTGCTTAAGGCTTCCTATGAAATGGTCACTTTGCTCTGATTTCCCAAGCATACAAGGCTTTTCCTTCATTAGGTGTGGTCTTATAGTTTTGGGATTTTTTTTATTTTTTTTATTTTGTTATTTTCCTTTAAGTTTGTGAAGGTTTCAAACTAGCTAAAATGACATATGAGACAAAGTATAGCCTACCTACTGGGATGTAAGCTTACATCACAGTGTAGTCTCTAGTCAAATAGTCTATTCTGAAGTCCTTACAAATTCCCCCAACTGTCCTCCTTTGATCTATTGACTTTTCCCATCAAGGCTAGAGAAAAGTATTGCCTGGCAGGCATCAAACATATGTGGTACATATTAAATCCAGCATAAAAATAAAAAAATAAGAAAGGCTGCACAACATCAAGGTGTTTGAGGGTGTTCAGAAACTGTGTTATGTGTGGAATTAAATAACCCTCTTTGGTGTGAACTGTAAACTGTTGACAATATAACACACTCAAGGTAAGAAGAAAAACTCAAAAAGTATAATAATGCCTCTTCAAGTTTCTCAACAGTTACAGGAACTTTGAAGCAAATTTTAACACGCAGTATGCTCACTAAAAAAAGAAAGCGGATATATGTCTCTGTTTTCTTGTAAATTTTATTTCATCGCCCATTTGTTATTGTTACACACCATACATATTAATAATAATGGATTCGATTTATAAAGCGCTTTTCTGGACACTCAAAGACGCTTTACATTAAATCTGATTATTCATTCATACCTGGTGATGGTAAGCTACATATGTGGCCACAGCTGCCTTGGGGCAGACTGACAGAAATGTGGCTGCCAATGTGCGGCTTAGGCCTCTCTGACCATCATCGAACATTCATACACATTTTTCAGCTTGAAGTACTTTTAAATGCTGAAGTGAAAAAGTGTGCAGAATATTTTTCTAAACCCATTTGAAGACTGCCGAAATGATTAATACAGATTATTTGTTGAGCATGTTTTGGGAATTAAACCTGTTGGCACAGATGGAAGAAAGTTGTTGACTGTAAATGGTCCAGTTTGGAGGACACACATCCTTAATGTCTGTTATTTCTTTGTAGGTATTGTGGTTTGTTTCTTTCCTGTGTATACCATGCAGTTTAGAATCGCTTGGTTCAAATATACCTCTTCCAGTCAGAAAATATGACCCTTTATGAGAAGTTATGTATCTGAATAACAGTATGTCTATTTTGTTCCCCACTGCTGGAAATGGAGGCCTGTGAAAGACAGAAAGAATGGTGGGGTCTTTGTGAGTGCAGCCATGGCAGCTGTTCATTTTTCGCCTGAGTTGCTTCCAGAGAAGCCAGTTACCTTGCTGATGATAAATGCCTGTGTACGTAGAGCTGTCTCAGAACTCCAGCAGCCTTTAAACCCTGACAGCCGGCACAGCCTCATCCCCACAACCCCAAGCATCCAGCCTCAGCCTGTCCTTCAGCACTACAAATCAATGGCAGTCTTTACTTGCTCTGGTCAGTGCACTGCATACTTCGGCCGCAGTTGCTCACGCATAAAAATCTATTTAATGATATGTGAGTTAATGCTCAAGTGCACTGATACCTCCATAATAGTGTGATGTCCCAGGAACTAACACATGCAGTATGTGGCTGCACAACAGAGTGATAGGGTGTGATGGGGGAGGTACTGGAATGACTGTGATTGGTATCAGTGTGCGAACAACCAGACATGTGGATGTAATCTGTGATGGAGAGATGAGGTCAACCTTTTACCTTCAGTCCTGATAGTTTCCTTTAGACCATATTCGTCTATTTGCCTTGAATTCTTGCTCTCTTTAGTCCTCATCCAAGTCCACCTGCTCCATCCTTTTCCACCTTCTCTGTAATCATGTTTTTCATCTTCCAAGCATCACTTTGATGTGGCTTTCTCTTTTACTCACTTATTCACTCCTCTCATCACACCAATCTCCCCCTCCTGCTCTATTTTCTATGTCTCCTCCCCTCTTTTAACAGTCACTCCCTGTGAGTCAGGCGCTGGGGCTGGAGATTAATGATGGTTGCAAAGCTTTGGCAGTGTCTGATTTTCTATTATCAAAACTGAACTGCCTCAGCCAGGCTGTATTTCCTCTCTGGGTGTGGTAGTGACGGCAGCTGGAATTGCTCTGCTATCATTGAATAGAATGTGTATATTATACAAATACAGTAGGAAGATTGCATTTCAGAAAAGCGGCTTTATGCGAAATTCCTTTACACACAAATATTACGCCTTTAGTTACATTGTGTTTATTTCTGTACGCAGATTTTAATAGTTGTGGGAGAGCCTGAGTTACAAACTGGGTATTTTAATGTAAAATAAGTGGAAATTTACTGAAGAGGAATAATTTAGGGAAATATTTACTGATTTGCAGTATGTGAAATTTCATGTCCTGTATTTTATGGCTTTGAGTTGTACTTTGGACTAAAAGTCCCGATGTCTCAAACTCTGCTGTTTCAATTTGACTCTTTTTTTTAATGGCAAGTGCTTCTGCCTTTTTTCTTGATGTGAACAAAAGAGCTACTTTATCAGTCATGGTAATATACTCTGCCGGAAAAAGGGTTTGCGAATGGAGGAAATGTTGATATAGGAAAAAAATGCTAGACCCAGCTTATTTATGACCTTGTTTTCTTGCATATTTATCAAAGTGTACCACCATCCTAACAGTCTTGCTCCAAAGTTGCACAGGTCATTCATTTGAGCAGATGAATTATGGAAGAGGATGCTAAACAGGTGACAGGTGAAGTAAAGTGCCACTGTAACAGTTCTTTGTAAGCATTCAGTTCTTTCTCATTGGGTCTATTAATGATCATCATTAGTGTTACAACTATAACATTATTTCCCTATCATGCAAGAGACGACAGAGTCTTGCAAAGTTTGCATGTGCGGCTGCTACCGCATGAAAAGTGTGAGTTACATGTCTATCCCTCTCTGTTTTTGAAGTTCCAGATACCTTGAAGGTAAAGGAGGCTTACAAGGCAAGCATAAGGGACATGGAAAATGAGATTGAAAAAGAGAGACGGGACTCGAGTAGGAGGCAAAGTCAGGATAAAGCAAAGCGAGGAGACGAAGAAATAGGACACAGTGAGAATCGAAGTAAAGTGATACAGCAAAGCACAGGGAAAAGAGTAAGAGCCTCGGGCTGAGAGGCACCAGCCCAAGCATCATAGTCAATTAACATCCCAGCCCAGCACTAATTCTCAGTCTATTTCAGACTATTAATTATGTGCACCATCAGTTCCAGCTCACTTGGCCTGACACAAGTCTTCATCACATTGCCTTGCCCCTACAGATAATGTTTTACTAGAGAAGTATCTTCAGTTTGCATATTCATGATGAAAATTAAGATGAAAAATGTGTGGATCAAGCCCCCTTGTAGGAATCATCAAAGAGAAGAGTGAGAATTTAACAAAATTATTTATGTAAGTACTTGGATGTAGCCACTTTATCAAGAGATTTTCATCCCTGAGATGCCAGAACTGTTTTATGTACCATTTCTGTGGTTACCAAGGTGAGTTACTTCAAAGATATGAAAGGTAATTTTTGCTTAAATCAGCAAGGCTGGAACAGATATTATCTATATGTCTGGCTGGTACTTTGATGTTTAAGGTGTTAGCAAACCCAGAGAGAAGATAAATAAATGAATTAGGTATTAAAAAAACAAAAAAGGTTTCAGCATATTACTTTCTTAATAATCACTTTAACTACTGGAGAAACCTAAACGAAAGTCTTGCTCTGGCAAGTTTTTGTGTGTGTAGTAACACTGTAGTAACACCTGACTGCTCTGGTCTAATTTCAGCACGAGCAGTATCTGCTCCTTTATGTGCCATAACTGAAAGGCTGGTAAACAATCTGCCGTGGTCCAGAAAACAGGCTAACCAATTGTAGTAGCACTAGAGGGTAGGTAGAGTTGTGATTGGAAAGCAAAAGTTTTCACTCACAATTAAAAATATACTTACAAAAATAGCCCTGACTAGTGCTATATTGTTGGATTATCCCTTCCTGCTGGGCCAGTTAGGAGCTGCAAATTTAGGTCATTCTATTGAGGTGACATCATCTCATCAGAAAGTGCTAAAGAATCTCAAAAATAGCCAACTGCACTGTGAGAATAACACTTTTCTATCATCATTATCTTGTTGAATCTGCATTCAAGCTTGCTTTAATCAATATCCACTCATTTTAACAAATAAAAATGACTTTCTCACAGTACAACAATTAAGATGTGTCAATACTTTGTCTGGTTAGCCGTTCAATTAATACACAACGCAGAGTAAGAAAAGCTGTGTCTCCTAAAGATAATCGATTAATGAATATAAAATGACCAATATAGACAACAAGAAGATGAATGAGGCAGCGAACAACCAAATCCCAAGGGAACACATTATTCATTCAGCAACGCTGTTGCCACCAGAGGCTATTACAACTTTAAAGAACAACTCTTGATAAAAGCTGCAGATAATCTCACAGAGTCACAAACATGTGGTGGGTCAATTTGAAACCTTTTCTATGCTACACTCTACTTTTTCAGCCAAACTCTGCTGTGGTATTTGACTAGAGAACAAGAAGGCAAGTAGATGTGAGGCTGCATCAAAACACAGAGAACTAAGATGAAAGTGCACGGTCAGCTCCTTAGAGATGACAAATATCCAAATATGTGTCACTTGGTCTCTACTTGTCATCACCTTTCAGAGAGGCTGTCAGCACCGCTGTCAGTGTGTTCATTGGCAGATTTCCCCTTGCAATATTTATCTCTGAGCAGGTGCTCCTTACTGTTCTCATAGTACTTGACAAGAGAGACTAATTGTTTTCAATCCAAAAATTGAGTGGGTTGGATGAGGCTTTTTTTTTTTTCATCCTCGAGTCTTTACATGAGATTAATGTACAGTTGAAACATCTCATGGTAAATTAGGATGATTGAGATCTGTTTAAATCAGTGCTGATTGCAGTAGGTGGGGGAGGGGGGTTGATTGGAAGAGAGGAACAAAACATAGGGAGAAAAAAAAGCACTGGTGCTGCCATTTTCTGAAAATGTATTTAGATTCAGAACTGACTCAGCTGGCTTCTAATGGTAGCTCCTTGCAAGGCTTGTCACCTTGCTCTGTGGCCCTAACAGGCATTTTTGTTGACGCCATGTCAGTCAGTCTGCCACAGGACAGAGGGAGGAGATGATTTTTATAATCCTTGCACCGTGTGCAGAAGAAGCTGGCAGGTGTTTATGGATGTTCACTAATCTTGTTAAAACAAGAAAGCTGGAAGTGTTACGGACTTATATGGATTTAGTTGCTGTACATAATAATGAGCTATAAAATACAACTTGTTACATGTTTACTGATAAACTTGTGATTACTGGAGACCTTTGTTTTTCTCTTGACAGGTAGTAATTGTGATCCACCAAAGCTGATAAATGACCATCTAATCTTGGTTATAAAAACTACTAAAGTGCATTGTGTTGCTGTGATGACTGGGCAGCTACAGCAGGTCATTAACTTTTGGAATTATACCTTTTTTAGGCTTTAAAACAACCCCTGTCCCTAGTGACCATTCAGTTGATATACTGTAAGCACAAAAAGGCAGAAAAGAACATACTGAAAAAAACAAGCAACCAGTATATTCTGCAATGCTTCTAGTTATAATAAGGTTATTGTTGCCTGACGATCCTCTGCAATGTATTGAAGCACCCATCAGCGCAAAGCTACTGGCTCGGTTTATTTAAAAAATAACTACTGCGCTTGGGGATAAAGACAATGATCCCATATCTCTTTAGGGTGCTCCGTGTAAGTATCAAACTCCTTTGTGTGTTGAAAAGATATGGCTAGCAGGCGAAAGGAATTTAAAGACTGAGAAAAAAACAAGAGAAAAACACCTTTTCAGTAAATATACTATTTGCCACAGAAATCACATATTTCCAGAGCTACCCCCCATGATAATTTGTCTTTTTTCATTTTGGTTTGTATCAAATATCTTTTTTTTTTGTGTATCTGATCACTTCTGTTAAATTACTTCCACTGTGGCCAAATAGCATTAATGGATAACAAGTGCATGGATTTGTGTGTTGATACAGCATCTGTAACCTTTTTTTTTTCCTACACAATTTGAATATAATCCTTAAAATTTTAATTTTCCTGTTATGGTTTCTCAGCTATAGATAGACAATGTGCTTTCCTGATTTAAATGATCAGGAATACACTTCACCTCACCTGTTTGGTGTGAAGGAATTCTCAAGCTTTACAGCCTGCAGGCAAACAGAGAGGCCTGATCCCGTATCGCAAATACAGCAGTCATACTCTCTGCCCCACACCCCCATCCCATCTCCCAACTATTGTTCAAAATGAAAACAGGACTAGTGAGTCTCTGTGCAGAAATATATTACGATTTTGTGAAAGGAACCATTCCTTCATTATCTGAAATATCTAGGCCAAGGTTCACTCCTCTGAGGTTTAAGTAAAGCCGAGTTCTTGTCATAACACATCATTTCTTGTTCCAGATGTTTGAATGCATTTCTCTTCAAAGGTAAACTTGCTTCAATGTGGGAATAGCAAAAAAAGGTGAGATATTTATGAAAAAAGAAAAAATGTTACGGGCAGAGAGGATTTTTTTTTTATTTGCAATACTGCAGTCGAAGAGAAGCAGATTTAGGTTTGGAGAAAAAAAGAAGGCACAATAATAGGGCTGATGGGGAATAATGTCAAAGAAGTTGAAAAAACTCATCCATGAAATTGCTTGTTGCATCCTTTAAAACCTCTTGATTGATGGTGGCAATTTTAAAACTCGGCACTTTCTTCGTTCTGTGGCAGTATTAGAAACATGTACTTCAGGGGTTTTCTTCAAGTAAAAATGCACCCTGAAACACTAACACAGTTAAATAACAGCTGGTGGCAACATAAATTCCTGGTTCAATTTTTTTTTGTGTTTGGTTGTGTGTTTTTCTCTCTCCTGTTGATAACTGGCCAGGCATAACAATTGTCTACTACTCCTCGGGCAGTTGTTACTTTTTCTTTTCTTTTTTCCAGGTAGAAACAACTTACAGCAGAGTCTCAATCTCTCTGTTAGAATCTGAGTTTAGTGTTATACTACAAATTGCATATTGGCTGAGCAACTGGTTTTCATTTTCCATCTACAAAATCCTCCCATATGCAACTGAAGAAAGAATTTGAAACCACGGCAACAAGCAAGAACATTTCTACCAATCATTCTTTATGCAATGCAGATGTCAATGAAAAGGATTTCATGAAAATAACTACATGTTACAGCACATCACATGCAACTTGGGTACGTATTTTTATTGATGTGTTCACAACTCAGTCTAAGCTGATAGCAATTCTATTTCTGATGCACTTTTCTACAGGCGGTGAAGCTCCAGGATTAATTTGTGCTGACGATGTAACAGGCAGGAGTTGCTAGCTTCTGCTGCCAAATGTAAAATAGCTTCAATGTTACGGCTAATGGTGGCATCGAACATTCTTGGAAGACATCCACAGCTCTAAACCCAACATGATTACAGTCCTACTTAGTAGTGCCTGTAGTATCGAGGATGTGAGGATTTTTTTTTAACAGGTCACAGTCATTTCATCAATTTCTTATTTTTAGTTTACTGAAACATTATTGGTGGGAAAAATGACATGTTCTTAAATATATGTAGAGTAGACTAAATGTAAATTTCTAGATTTAAGAACAGAAAAAGACATTTCTGTGTCAATTTGAACTATAAATTATGGTGGAAGATTTTTTTTCTTTGATTTGTTATCACATAATAAACACAAGATTCTTTCTCCTGTCGTAATATCAACCCAGTACAGCTTTCAATAACTAAATTCATTAATTGTCATATGGAAGACAGAGCCTAATAATAAGTAATTAGACAATTTTATATTAGGATTCAGGGTTGAGAAAGGCCAAAAGCACAAATTTTGTGCAAAGCTTTTCTTCACAAAAAGTGTTTGAGCAAAGCTTGTTCTGAATAATTATAAACGCAAGACGCAAGGCAGGCTAACACGAAACAAAGAGAAGATAACCGTGAGGTTATAATTACATTGTCTGTCTTATGTGTGCTAGTTGGCAGGGAAAGACATTTTTCCTTCAAGAAATGACACAAGGGCTCCACAGTTCATCATATTTTTCCATTTACCCCATCCAAACTATATCCAAATCATATGCAACCAGTAGCTCCTACTTAACATTTTTTATACTTTATTAAAGCTATAATTTTGTCAGTTTTCTAATTCAATGCTTATAATGGATTTACCAACAAAAAAATAGAGAGAAAAGTAGATCAAAGGCAGCTTGTATTGAATATGTTTGCATTGCAGTAACTGAAATGCAATGAGCTTGCAGTGAACCTTCCAGCTTCCTTTCTGATGAAAGCACTGTGTAAGGAGAGAGGATGCAGGAGATGCATGGATTTGAGTTTGAATGGAGAGTTGACATTTTGACGCTCGGAATCACATGTTTAAATCGGTGTCTTCTCATCCTAGAAGCTGTAGACGTTAAATTGTAACTGTTATCAAAAGTTGGGATTGTTCCCAGCCCATCATTGTTCATTAGCTATAAACACTCACTAAAGATCTAGTAACAGAAAATCATAGAGTAGTTTATCAGTTCTAATCATTCAGGAGATTGTCTTGTTAATTTTCTTAATTCCTTTGGTTACAGTTTAAAAAAGAAAATAAAAAACATACAGGCCTTTCTAAAAAAAAATGTGTATGCATTAATTTGCGACTGCAGTATAGATAGAATTGTCTATAGCTGGCACAATGACTATTTTCATGATTTATTTTCATCAAAATGGTTCATGTATTGTTTGTAATTCTGTGCCAAACTAGCTAGCCAAATAGTTACATAGTTATATGATCACACATGTCACAATTGTGAATTAGTATTACATGTAACTAGAATAAATTATGTTCAGCTTGCAGAATTATGCATTTATTGTTGTTCCCTTTGAATAGAAATAATCTCAGAGGACACAACAAAATGTTTGTCATATTCTATTATCTTAATGATGTTCAGTGTCTGGAAGCATTGCACTGTGGATTAAGGGTCACTCAAAACATATGTTCGCATCTTTCAGGCATATGTTGCCAACTCTGCTTGACCCACTTCTTTTCCTCGCTTTTTCATACTCAGGTGATTGTTCTGTCTCCATTCCTTTTGAAAATGTGTTTGATTATATGTGATCTTATTTAGCCAGAGAGGCGTGCAATATGAATCGTACAGATGAAGTGAGCTGGACTCTGACCGCACTCAGGGGGATGCAGGAAGTCCTGGCGGAGGGGATGGAGATGAAGGTCGACTCACCCCGACTGCGAGCGAGCTGTCACAAGTGGACAGACAGGAGAATCACCTGAAACCTGAATTGATTTCTTTGAGGGAGAACGAAATTTCAGATATCTGTTGACCTCACTTGATGGAATGTGTCACAGGCTGGATGGAGCAAGAGAAAGAGTGTAGACAGACAGCAAATGTCATTGCAAAAAAAAAGAAAAAAGAAAAAGATGAGCTGTGGCTTTTCAGTAGCGCCACTGTCCAGCTCCCATTACTAACACTCCTGTCACCTCCAGTAGACTGATAGACTCCACATCTAATGAGAGAAAATTTATGTTTTAAATGGCAATAACTTCTTCTACTGCATGTTTCACATCTTAATATAATGTAATGATCTTGCTTTTATTTAAGCTCACCCTCAAAAAGCCCCTAAATAGACTCTTTAACAATGGAAACCATTTCAAGCATCTTCGGTGAAATGTATTCACTTCAGCCACTGGAGTTGATTCTGAACAAAGCAGACATTTTAGCTTCTGTATTTATATGTCACCACACATGAAATGCATCAAGATGGTGCTTTTATGAAGAACCTTGAAGAACTACTTTACATTACAGCTGACTCACATTCAAGAATATATGTAGACTTGCACCTCTAACAAATGTCTTAATTAATAAAAAACAATAAGTTGGTAATACAGTGAAATACTGTAACACTGTAACACTTTCTGTCCATGTTGTCTCGGTTTTGTAGGGATCCTATCCTTTCTACCATGTTGCTTGAGATGCCAAGAAGGAAACAAACCAAATAGTAGCTCTTTGGCGTATTCTTGGCCCCTGTAGGATAAGTGGGTTGTATTTAATTGGTTGTAGTTTGCAATTCGTGCCACTGGTTGGCCCTACATCTCACATGTCTGATCTTTAGAAATTAGCTGATAGCTTTAACAGGTGGTTGTGTTAGGAAAAGAGTCAAATTGATGTATCACCAAAAAAACAAAAAAAAGCAACAACAAAACTCAGATGGAAGGCACTTCTGTATGTCATTTTTGTGGCCTGGTTGGGTTTTTTTTTTCTGAACTAACAACATTAGTTTCTGCACCTCTTTTTGCGTTTTCCTTTACCATGTTTTTAAATGTGTATTCTTCAAATAGATGAGATGGTGTGATCTCCTGTTGGGTCTGGTGATGAGTACATTAGCTGCGCTATGTGCAGCATTGACCTGCTCACTGCTTCTATGTCAGAGAACCTGCAATTTAGCTTCAGGCAGCATTTGTTGTGTTAGGTTGTGTTGCATTTTCTTTTACCACATGCAATGTTTTACCGTTTGATAGTATAGGCTCAAATGTAAACTAAAGCTAAATGTGGACCCGAGAGAGATTTACTACAATTGGCAGAATTATACAATTTGATTTTATACAGCTCCACAGTGGTGCTTTTATACAACATTCATTCTTATAATGAAACACAATTACCAATGATATCTGCGATTTCATAAACTCATATTTGTTTGTCTCTATTTGTTTGTCTGCTCTTAATTGCAGGTATAATGAATTACAAAATGAATTACAGCATAATATACAGTACAGTATAAGGACCACATGCTGTTGGAGGGGGGGGGAAATCCATTTTCTTTTTCCTAATTATTCCATTACTTCTGTAATTTCATTATCCAAGCTTTGCTTAAAAAAAAGGAGAAGCACAAGACTGTCAGAGGTAATTAAAAGATAAGGTGCAGAGTACAGTGTTCCTGCCCTCCCAGCATTAAGACATTTAGCTTCTACAGAGGGAGCATAATATCCCTCAGCATGTACACATACTGTACACACACACATTACACAGTCAGGAGATGACAGAGGTGCTCTCCCACCTGCCAGCAGACCCCTCACAGACATGTGCACTGAAGGGAGATGTGTTGCTGTCCCGTGGCGTCAGACTAGTGAGATATGAAAAGTGACGGGTGCACAATGGTTGTCAACATGAATGGCTTATAAACAAGTAGAAGATTAGGACAGACTATACCGTGGTGCTCATTTTTGCAGCGATCAGAGTGGAGGCCCAATACTATCTCAGACACCATTTTGCACTTCCTTTCTTTTCAGTGTTGTATTTATGAGGGGGGGGGGGGACTTGCTTCAGTAAACCATTACAACGTCAGTGGATCATTTTGCCTCTGCATTGCTCTTTTTTGCGCTTGGTTTGTTTAAGCCTTAGGCTTATTGTGAACAACATACCATACCCTTTAAAGAAAAACATTAATACGAGAGCATGATTTATTTATTTACTGATGTATTATTCATAGAAACCCTGTTACCAATAGGTTCCAGTAAGTTTTATCTAAGCTGTTAAGGTAATTTTGTTGAATGACTTGAAGCGGTTATCACATCTGTTCAAACATTGCTTTGTTGACATGATTGAAAGAAAAACAAAGATGCCACTCAATGTATCTCATATCTACAGAAACAAAAAAAAGGAAAAATACACTCTGCAGAGGCTGTTTTTATAGCTTTATAGCTAGTAAGTAAAACAAGTATCTCTATGGTCCTATAATGAGTGCAGATGAAGAGTTTTAACGGGAAACTGACACCCCGAGTATTGCTGCAGCTACTCCACCCTCCAGCTGCAAGGATGAGACACATAAAAAAGAGCAGATTAGTGGAGAATGGTGGATCAACTTCATCAGTTAATTAAACTCCATTGCAGCTTGATGAGCAATTAATCAAGGCAACGTGCAGCGTGTCAGGCAGGGCTGAGCTTCTTGGGTGTGGTATGTGTGCACCATACAGATTGTTCCCAGGGGGGCAGCTCTGCGGGGAGCAGCACTTACCAAGTGAGCAGCCCTAAAACTGTACAGGGTGTAATGGGCTGGGTTTATGTAAGCAACTATCAATCACTCCCTGACATAAGCCTGCACTCTATTAGAGCTCCAGGATTAGGCTCCTCTCAGTGCTGGACTAACAGAGGACTTGTCCAAGTCAATCGAATTTTAGAAGATGCTGGAGTGTATTGGATTATTATTTAGAAAATATTGGTGTTTAAAGCAAATGCTTGCACAGCGAAGATGGTAGAGGCCATAACAGTCCAAGTTAATCTCAGAAATAATTTAGAGAAATGAGCTCTAAACATGTCAAAAACACTGCATTTTCTCAGCTTGAAGAGTTTGCTCTTTCATCTGACTCCTTAAATCTACTGGTTTCATTTTCTTGTCCTTTGTACCCTCTCTCATCTACCTCTCCATCTCTTTCAAGCCTGTGAACGAGGCCTTTTTTATGCAATGGATATTCAAGTTGGCAGTTTGTGACTAAATGCTGTAAATTTATTAACGAGACCGCAGGGAACATTAAAAGTCAATTGAAGGAGGCTATTAAAAGCAGGATTTTAATTGGGTTGGTCCCTCTACTAAAACTTTTTTCTTTTTTTTTTCTTTTTTTCCTCTGTCTCTTTTTCTAAGAGCAATGGTAATAAAAAAGTTCTGAATTAATGTGCGCAGTGTGTGCTAGTCCTTGAAAGAAAGTTCCCTTTTGAAATCACAGAAACTTGCTTCATTTTAACTTTTTACATCATATCCAAATCCTTAAAATTCAGAAAATAAGTGAAAATCAGCCCTGGTGTGATGTCTGATGATACCAGATGATTGTGGTTTCTGCCGCCTCTTCCTATGTTTAGTCTCACTGAGAGGCTTGTTTCTCTGTGGCTCCTGCAGAATGATTTGAAGACGGGTACATTTCTCACAATGACACACATTCCAGCTAACACAAGATTTTATTACCACATAAACATCTACAGATTATCCCTTTACCCATTCAGATCGGAAATTCTGACAAGAGCCACATCTGTCTGCTTTTCAGTTTTTTGTTGATCAGTACACAGGCCTGTAAGCAGTCAGTAAATTGTGTTAGCACTGTAGCTTTAATGCATCAGATTATATAATCTGTTTAAATTACATTATAAAGCGTAAGATTGTCCTAGTTTTGGTAACGTGGTGTGACACATTACAAATGGTTTTAATTGCACGGTGGCCTCTGGCTCTTCCGACATGCTTGACTCATCCTGCACACATTATGGAGGGTGGGGATCTTTGTGTGCATGTTTATAAGTGTTTAATGATTTGGGGCTCAAAAAGAAGTCAGTTGCACATGGGAGAGTTGGAGGGATAGAAAGATGGAGATGCAGAGTAGTATTGTAGTATAGTCATCTGTGCTGACTGGATAATGACATGCAGTGTGCTGCGCTGCTCTGGTGGTTTGAGCCTCCAACCAGATGCTCCTTTCACTGCAGCTCATAAGCGGAGAGAGCGGGAGGCTGCGCTAGCATACGCACTCATCTTCCCTGGATTAAGCAGGACGATTCAGGGACTTCAATCATGTACTGTAAAAAGGAGCTTATTAAAGCTGATACTCATCACGCGGAGGAGACTGTAGCTAAGCTGGGTTCAAACTTTCTCTTAGACTTTTGAGATATTTCTCCATGCTTACTGTATGTGTTTATGCAGTGACTATTATGATGGTGGTACTCGCTGCAATCTAAAGATTGAGGCCCACGAACTCCACAGATGGAGTCATGTCTTGTGAAGTAAGGGATAAAGGGATTTCTTATTATTTTTTTAATGTTCATAGTTCTTAAGAGAGCCAGATGGCACCATCACACAAAGGGCCACTGAAGGTGCAGATATACTTAGCTATATGATTGACTGAAGTGATGTTATGTACATGATAAATGAGAGAATGACACAGTAGGCTTTACATTTTTAAGTGTACCTCATAACATCCAGGAGTAATGGCACAGTCAAGCACAACACATATGTTGTGTTAAAGTGGTTGCCTAGGCAATAATCCATGTAGTAATCTGTCTAATGGTGAAGGAAGCAGCGGTGAAGGCGGTCATTTTAATCCTAAAAACTCAAATAAAGGCAAATGGACTTCTTTTTCTTGGTTCTTGAAAATGTTTTACCTCTTCCTAAAGTTGCCTTGAGTGCAAAAAAAAAAAAACAGCAACACAATGAACATGCAGCTGTTGAATAAACATGTTTTTATTATCATATTCTGTATCTTCTGTAAGGACTCTTGACATGTTTTAAACAACGTCTAACCTTTACACAACATATGTCATTAGATATTGGGTGTAGATGTAAGCTGACTCATCAGTCGCTGCTGGTCTGGATAAAGGGGCTGAACATTATGATGCTGTATTTTTCAAATATAAAATTCCCAAGAAATCTTAGCAAGTTATCGATCAAGATGATTTACTTTTTAGCAAAAGTTCTCACTCTGGAGAGATAACAAACCTTGAGTTTGAAGAAAAAAAACACACCACACCATCAATACACATCGTAATAGGTTTCACACAGCACCCTAATACTGTGCTTACAGTTTTGCTTAATTACTAAATACTTTTTTTTCTGTGCTCTTCTCTTCATTTTTTTAGGAAAAAGGAAACATTGCTGTTGTATTTAATGTCGGAACAGATGACATTAACATTGAGGAGACATCAAAGTTTGTAAATGACGGAAAGTACCATATAGTGAAGTTTACAAGGAGTGGGGGTAATGCCACTCTGCAGGTGGATGACCTGCCAGTCATTGAGCGCTACCCCACAGGTGAGTCTCCCACTTTATCTTTAGTAACTTCTTCTACTGCTTACAGACAATAACATTACCTAGATATTATCATGGCAACTATTAAAGCCTTATCTGTTAGGATGTGTTTACGTTAACTTGGCATGTGCTGTAATTGCTTTTTGTGTTTCTGTTTTTCAGCAGCTGTTAAGACTAATATCAGTGTTGTTGAGTTTTTTTTTCCACTGGATGTTTGCTACTTGTTAATGGGATGCTTTTAAAAGCATTGATGTATATAAATTGCACTTAAGGTTGCACATTCCCATATAAGCACCAGCCAGCCACCATTTCTACATATCTGCATTATAGTCTCCATATGTATAGGTATCCACCTGCAGTGCATGCTCCAAGTACCCCAAATCAATAGACCATTCACTGACAAATTACTACTTTCTTTGTGGCAAGTAATTCTGTCCCATTTCAATATTTATTTACCTGCCAATACAGTCGATTGATTGAATGAAGGTAATGAGGTAGACAAGCCTGAAATAACATAGTCAAACTAATCTGGCGCTCACAAAGAATTGAATACCAGATGATTAGCTGCAGTACGGCATCTAGTTTGAACATTAAAAAAAATGCAATTTCATATTCATCACTTTGACAGCACTACAATTACTCACATACAAAACCCAAGCTGTGTTAATTTCCTTAGTCATCAGTGTTACTAATAGTTGTATTTTTGGAACACTTTTTCTAAACACAGCTTACATGACAGTAGAAGATGAATGCAGCAATTATAGCCCAGTGTAAAGGATGTTAAGTAATTGAATAAGAATAACATATGTTAGTTTTACTATACAGGTCTGGGATAGTAGATCTGGTGTTTTATGGTGCTTTACAGTAGATTAGATTTGAAAGTGTGAGGAAGAATGTAACCTTTGTGTCCCAACATTTGAAAGGGGAAGTATGTGGTAATCAACAAAGGACAATAACTCAGCAACACTGGTATGTTTCTGTAGAGTGTCAACATATTGAAATGTCACTAGTTTGAATTTAAATGCTACTGCTTGTGTTGTTGAAATTAACCTTCTTTTAACTGCTAAAAGGCTCTGACAAAAGTGTAAGAGGATTAAAGGCATGGAAAAATGACTGTTGGAAATGCAGACCCCACCATTACTGAAAGAATAATTGTAACTTTTTTTCCACAAGAGTAAAAGCTGCAGCATCCCATTTGTTAGATTGCAAGAATGTATAAAATGATTGGGAAACCTGCGTCTCTTCTTTGCAATAATGTTTGGTGACCTTTTAGCTATGATCAGTGCATTCATCCAAATGAAAGAAGGTTTTATGGCTGGAGCTCAATCCTCACTGCTTGCCTGAGGTGGAAAAGGGAAACTGATGGCTTTTGACATGATGTTAAGAGAGCAGCATGGTTTAAATGCCTCCATGCTACTATCTCAATCTTCAACCAACAAGCAGATATGCTGTGCGTAAAATAGATAAACTTGGGGAAAGAAACACACCACCGGTTTTGCTGTGGTACACATCTGCTACAGCGAAGATGGTCCAGCAACCTGGCCGTCAGTACACACTAAAATGTAGAAAAGTTATATAATATTATAGTATTAGGACAAATCTTGTTATGGTAAGTGCTGAATTATAAACACTGCAGGGCAAAGTGACTGATCTCATCCCCATCAATCATGCATCAGAGACAAAGCCAAGTGCAGCTACCGTATTTGGCCCTCTGCAGACTAATTACATCTAATCACAATTACTATGTGGTTCCTCCCCTCACCCCCAGCACACAAAACCATTATTCTCTCAGCTCGCCTGTAGCTTGATTAGTATCCATGTATGCCTCTAACGCACACATAATAGCAGCCCTCAGCCACTCTTAGGCCACTCACAGATCAACAGTGATTATAATAAAAGTAGACAGCAAAGATAAAAATGATGGTTGGAGAGTGAGAAAGAGAGAGGAGGAGTTAACACGTGGGGGAGCGATCACTCTCAAAGCAAGGAAATAATTGCTTCACCAGACCCTCTATTGCTGCCCTTGTAATCTCATTAAAAAGTCTCGTACTGCACGCTTATAGGCCATTAAAAGTCTTTAGTACAATTATTAGAATCTAAAATGTTAAGCGCACGCACAGAGACATAAGCATCCTCCTATTTGCCGTAGTTTAGTTCTCCCTCCTTTATTCTTGTCCTGCTTTCATTCCATGCTGAACACAAAAGGCAAGGCGGCAACAAAAAAGAAAAAAAAATCAGCCCCTTCTCCTGAGTCTTGGCCATGGAAGTAATACCATCACAATGGCGCTGCCAGGCCCACAGGGTACAGTGCAGTATCCTATCAGAGCACCAATGAACATACGCTGCACACAAAGATAATGGAGAAGTCCCTGGCCTTATTCTTTTACTGTTATCAGAGCGTGGTGCACTTACAGATCTCCCTGTCTCTCGCTCTCCTCAGCTCTCACTTCCCTCTTTTTTTCTGTCCTTTCTACCTCTATCTGTCCACCCCTGCCCCCTTGTCGATCCCACCCACTGTTTCTTCACCTTGCGGTTTGGTGTCTGCTTTGTGGGATACAGGAAAAGAGGGAGTTAGCTTTATCCATCAAAGCCCCATCCTATCTGCTCTGTGTTTTTCATTTCTCTCTCTTACTCTAGCCTTGAGCCTATTCAGCCTATTGTCAAAGCAGTCATCACTGAGCATGCTTAAAAATGCTTCATTGGCTATCAAAGCCTTAATAGGAAGATTTTTCTTTAAAAAAAGGGTGCAGAATAATAACAATAATTGTGAGAATTGTGTAGGTCCATCCTTTTTAATTCCCCTGGCTTCATGAACAGAGGAGGCATTTGCATATTTGTTCATTTAACGTGGTGAGTGTTCTAGGGCTTGTAATGAGATAAAGCTCCCACCTTATCTGACCACTTTATTAACAAAAAAGAAAACAAGCGAGTGAGGGCAAAGCAGGTCAGGTGGGACGGCTCAGCTGAATCGCTCCTGTCTGGCAGAGGAGATAAGCCAGGCTGTCCCATACTAAACCAAATCACCACTTAACAGCAGTCACAGGCTCCGCTTGCAGGCAGGATGAATGGACTCTGGTGCTGCATCAAAGCCCAGGGGATAGCATTGTTTAACACTATGGTGTCCCACAGTGGGGATCAATACACGATCAGACCTTGATTATATCCACACTTAATTAACCTCAGTATAAGGATAGCCTGAGTGTGCCACGGGGTGCAGAGCCAAACAGATAAGCTCTACAGTCTTTTTGGAGCATATTTTTGTACAAAAGTGGTCATAGTGAGTGTGTGTGTGTGAAGAAAAGTGTGTATGAATGTCTATGTTCGCTGTATGATAAATGTACCCACCTGACCCTTCCCTATCAGTCTTCCTGGATTCATCATGAAAATTGGGAACTTAGCAGCAACATTCTAATAGAAGCATATACATAGGTACATACAAGAGCCATCATTTTAAAAGAATAACACAAAACATAACATGTCAACTTCACTTCTAAGAATCGGAGCATCCACGAATATAAAAAATCTACAAATTAATACATTAAGAAAAATCTTTTTCTCGTAAACGTTGCTGTTTTTGAGTTTAGGTCCACATGTCCTAACTGTCCTCGCAGCAGCTGTAAGCCAACTTTTCTCCAGAGGCCAGTTTGATGCTGACCTCTCCTCAGATGAGGTGTCACAGTAGCGGGAAATGAAGAGATGACATAACTAACACTCCATGACTGACAAATGGAGGTGACAGGAATTAACAAATCCCTTGAATGTTCATTCCAACAGCGATCAAGGATTATTCATTAATTTGCCTCATTCAAAATATCAGAAGCCACAGCTGTGTTTTGGTCCTATGAATGTTTGCCCCAACAAATGCAGTATTCGCAGATGCCTGTGTGCATGAAAATACTGTGCACAGCTTCTTAAAGGAAGTCATTCAGGCTTTTTTGAAGTTGAAGAAATTGTAGCATTTAAGTTTTACTAGTAATATAAAAATGTTGAGTCTAAGAATGTAAACAACTCAGCTTAAAGTGCTTTCTCCTCTGCAAGAAGTTTTTCCTTTTAAGACAAGATGACTAATGAGGACAGAATATAAAGAGATGAAAGATAAGGAACTTTTGGACCAAAGGAACTCTTACAAAGTCCTTATAAATGTTGGAAAAAAATTAATTAGGACCAAACAATTTTTAGGAGTTTACTGAGGAATACAGGGAGTGAAGACGACATACATAAAGGTGCCTTATTTTTTTAATTTTTTTTTATTCCCTCTTTGTATACATGTTTATTGTGATGATGGATCAAGTTAGAGCTCAAGTTCTGCATTCATTAGTTAAACCAAACACAGGATACTTAAGTTGTCAGTATCATCTCCAATGCAGTTATTTCACAGAAAATGCCCTTCATGCTTTGAAAAAGGGATTAAGAATTAATTTGTAGATACAATATTTGGATTTCTTTGGGCTTTGATTCTCCGCACCTTCTGTTCTGTGAATACAAGAAAGAAATTGTATTTTTCTTAAATAATTAAGAAAGACTTTTAAGATGTTCTTTCAGTCCAAAAGCAAATTTCTTAACTTGTTTCTTGGGGAACTATCAGTGATGCAACTGCACCCTTCCCTTGGCCATAGGTTTTTGTAACTTCCATGTTGTCAGTTTCCTTTGCACTCCAGTTTCACTTTGTGTAGTTTACTATTAACACTATCACTTGTTTAAATTTAAGAAAATGTTCTGATGTTTAAAAACACACCACTTTAATCCAGTACAACATTAATGGATTCAGTGATAATTGGTGCTAAAGGCTCTTTTCATGTTACACTAATGATGTTGGCAAAACGGTATGATGTGATGCTCTCACAGTAAAAACGATGGACTCAGTTGCATCAGTGTACAGTGTAATGTCAGATGACTGGGCAATGTTTAGAAATGTTCACTTGATCTAATCAAATACTGCACACTTTGTTTCCATACGACTTTCTTGTAATTCAGAGTGTATCTTTCCCCATCAATGTTAAAGTGTTCCACTAGATTTTCCTTCATCCTTTCGTGCTCCAGCCTGGCACAATCAGCTGCAGCCAAAGTCCATGAGTTGTCCAGACAAGCCTTATATCTTTGCCTGTGCAGCTGATCCTCAACATTCATTTCAGCTGATGTGATTAAAAATGTCTTTTTATGCGTTTTCTTACCTCGAAGACCTTTCATCATACCAAAGGTGCATCTGTTACAAGATTGCCTCCTTTCCCTCATGTCTTTGCGATCCATTCCTCTCTGAAGTCATTCTCCACTGACTCATTGTTAGCTACCGGATCTTTTATCTCCCAGAACTAAATTAATATAGTTGATGGGACAAACATTGTCAATCTGCTGGAAGAATGGAGTTGACTGAATTCAATCTCAGTGGACAATACCGGAGGAAAAGCAGCAGAAACAGTACCAGTCTGCTGAACGCTTTCTGTTCTGGAGATGTCATTGGCCTTGACAAAGGGGTGATGCAGAGTTTGCCCTCATTAAAGGTGTAGGGTCCCTTCAATGCTGAAGTGGGGTTTTTCTAAAGCTGCTCTTCTTTTTTCTTGTCACTTATTCAGCTTATTTTCTGAACAATCTTTGAAAACCTCTCTGACAAACTCCAGTCAAGGCCGTGCCTTTATGAGTCGGAACTTTTGTCAAAGCTGTTTTATTAAAGGTTTTTACAGTGTATGTATCTACTGTGACATTGTCTTTTGACTTTTCTCTGACTAGATAATATGAGTACCCTGTATTAATTGTAATATGCAAATAGATTATTATTTCTTGTTAATTAGGCTATTTTTAAATGGGGTGTGCATTTGTAATATGTTAAATTGTTTTATACTTTAAACCATAAAAGGTTGATTTAATAATAAATTTAAATGATGATCCTTTTGTATAACTAGTTAAAAATCCAGTTAAAAAGGCATTGAAGGAAATGACAAATTGGACAGAAATTTTGTGTCAAGATTTTGTAATGGAGATGTATAAATCTTTTTTTTATTTTTGTTGGTTTATAATATAGTTTTATTAACCTAGATGAAAGGTTCACTTATTTTAAATTAATATAGGTCTAATGTGGTGGCTAAAATAGAATAAAGTGAGTGAAGTATGTTCAAATAATGTTTTAGTAAATATTGTTTTTTTTAAATTTACAAAACATTTTAAATAGAAAAACCTTGTACAGTTGTACTGTATAACTCCAGCTTTAAGTATGATTATTTAACCTTTGACCTTACAGATTGTAACCAATGAAATGTCTCTTTAAACTTTAAAGGCAACAATGATAACGAACGCCTGGCGATTGCTAGACAGCGAATCCCATACCGACTTGGTCGAGTAGTTGACGAATGGCTACTCGACAAAGGTAAAATCACTGATTAAAATTTCAAATAAAATAAACTGATCTTAACAAAGTTGCAGCTGTATTTTGTAAATAATAAACCTTAAAAATAAATGTTCAGTAAAACTTTAAAATTAAAATGATTTGAACATTTAAATTTAGCTGTGTTTCATACTTTTCATAATAATGTATTCATTTTATAGATGTTTTAATACGTGTTTCTTGTTAACTAAAGGTTAAAGGGACTGTAAATATGAATATAAATCCTCTTACTGAAGTAACAGCAGCATTGTTAAAATGTCTATAAATTACTGTAGCTGTTTTGCTGTAAACATAAATGATAAATTTAAAAGTTCTAGTTTATTCAGTAGCTGCTAAGTGTTATTTGAAACACTTCTGAAAGATTTATAGTACATATATAGTACAGTATGTTATTTAGTGCCATTTGATCTCTTCTGATTAAACTGCCAGCAGTGATAAATAGTGTGTAATATCAATTGGCATCAGAATTTTGAGTCCCTTTAACAAACATTGTAAATATGTATAGGGCTTTAGATAAATGAACTGTAATATAAAACAAACTGAGTGCATGCTTTGTTTTTAAAGTTCAATAACTAATTCATATTTTTTACTTAAAATGTGAAATTAGCCCTATCATTCTTATGATTTGTTGTTTATTCCTCTGATTTGCATTATAAATATGCATTTTTTCTTTTGCTTTATTTATCTTGGATTTGTTTGTTTTTTTGGTATCCAGCCCCATACTTTTCTATAAGTTGTATTTTCTTTGGTTTCCTTTGCTTAAAAGATGAATAGTATCAATGAAGGATTTTCAGCTTTTTTGAGTTTATACAGTTGGAAAGTCAAACATTCGCAGTCTCTTTCACCTCAGGTCTCTTTAACTTACAGTATAGTAAGTTTGTATAGAGAAAAAATAGATGAAAAAGATCATGTGAACAATA
>JAOXYM010000017.1:11806985-11849261 GCA_028567055.1 Leptatherina wallacei
CACCTCTAAAACCCATCTAAATAGATACGGGTCAAATCTGACCCGGAACAGCCTCAGTGTCCAAAAATTTCTAGCATCTAAATGAAAATAAACCACAAAAACATTTTTTTAATTTCTATGTTTTTTGAGTCACTTTAGGAAAAGTCATCAAATTTCAGGCCAAAAAAAATTAGATTTAGGGTAAGTTTACTGCGGTCAAATGTCAATATGGGTCAAATTAGACCCAAACAGTGTGTAAGGGTTAAGCATATATTTGTAGACATAAGTGATCATTTAATCAGGGCTTAATCAGCTTTTAAAATTACAGTTTAAAATAATTTTTGGATTAATCGGATTGGCTCGATGAAGATTACAGCATCACAAGAAAGTGGTGGTTGTAACTTGATATTGAAAAAATATACACCAAATTAAATTTATTTGATCAGGAAGAAAACATCTGCAGTTCAAAGTAAGAATTTTGGATAAAAATTCTTTGGTGTCCTTAAAATATAAGCTTAGTTGAAACTTTTGCATACTTTTTAAATCTTTATTCAAAGCAAAAGATAATTCTGTGTGCTTTTTTTAAGCTTCTTTTAAAAGTTTTACACACTGTTCAACTTTGTCAACTCAGCAGTAGTAACAATAGTTGCCACCCCCCCACCCACCCCCCAACTGCCCTAAAGCCATCATAACAGTTTGTGTAAGGGTCTGCAGATGCTGAGAAATAATACAATCATAAATATTGATTGGGTGGAATGGCTTTCTCTCACACTCAGCATGGTCCCTGAACCATTGCAAGAGCATGTAATGCAGGTGAAATAGCAGCCAAAGGACTATAGTTATGTCTCAGCTTTGTCCAGGGTTGCTACCAAGGAACCAGGTGATTGACAACAACAAACAAACTTGTGATCAGATGGACTCCTGTATTGTCAGGGCATTCTAATGGAATAACATTGGCAATGTAGTAAAGAAGTATTTTACATACATATGTTCAATGTAACTGTTTATACTGAAATTATGCTATACATGGAATAAGATTCTGCTTGAATTTTTAAGTCTCTAAATTAGAGCTTTTTGCAATCATGGATTAGTTTTTATTTTTTGATGCAATCAGTATGCTTCAAAAAAGAGGTTTGGCAGGATTCAAAGTTCTAGTCCTTCCTACTCCTTCCTCTAGTTTGAAGAGTGTCCAGGATGTCATTAGTGTTTCAGGTGGGGTAGTTGTGATGCCATTTTGGCAGATTGAATGTGAAGACAGGTGTTGTACTTTCAGGTTGCATTGCCAGCTCGCCATTTAAAGTGGCATTTAAAAGATTGGAAATACTGGAATGGTCAAAGCAAAAAGTGTTTTCAGTTTTATCTGAGGCATTTATTCAGAAAAAGGTCATAGGATTAAAGAGTTGCACAGAAATGTGAGTGGGTGATGAATGAGGCGTACAAAACTGTGCTCATTGAGAGATGTCAGTGTGTTCAGTCTGATTTAACCTGATAAGCCCCAGCAGTAGGACATTACTGTCTCAGGACACTGCACTTTGAAAGACATTGTGTCTGGTCTCAGTAAAAAGAGATGGTGCGTTCAGTGTCCTTTTTTTAGAATAGTCAGCATTTTCATCATTGTCCAGCTGTTTCATCTCCCCCTCTGATGGTGGATTTATTCACTGGCTGCTTTTATGTCCTAAGTATGCAATATTATCAGGACACATGCATTTTTAGTAAGGTTGGCCCGATTGGACAGAAAATGACTGTCCCCCATATCAATCCTGATATGATATGGGGAAGCCTGGTGGGAATGGTTCTGTAGAAGATGCAAATCATACTGTGCAATAGCAGGAATACATGCATTTGTAGACCTAGCGATGGGAATGTCCTCTCACTCAAACTCTCAATTTTCTAAAGTCTGAAAAAAGATATGAGCAGACTCTAAGCTTACGTTGAATCATTTAAACATTTCTTTGCATGTCAGAAAAAAGCAAAAGCTATTGATATAGAAAGAACCTAATTTACTTAACACACATAACTTCTTGTGTCTTAGAGCTTTTGAAACCTGCCATAACAAGGAAAAACACTCACAGAGAACAACATAAGTTCTCATATTCACTGCCTTGTATTTCAGACTATGTAAAAATTCCAGCACATGGGTTCTGCAGATTTAGGATGTGTCCGCTTGCACAGCTCCAGTCATTGCATAGAAAAATGATTTTGAAGGGTTTACCTTTTCTCAGGTGTCCAATGAGAGAGTTTAATCAGGAGAGGAATGCACCAAGGGAAAAAAGCTGAGTCAGAATTGGTATTTTAATTACAATTCGAATTTTACATTCCTATCACAGTTGGGATAATTGGTTTGATTCAATCCTTAGACTTAAAGCTCACCCCAGCACAAAGATAGCGAATAACACAGAGACCTTGCCTTGATGTTACCTCATATTTTGAGGCTTCCTGACTCAGAGATTCTAAACTTTGGGTGTCAGATTTTCTCTGTAGTGGCTTTTTTTTTCTGTCGTGTGCTTCCTGCCAAATGCAGGGGATGTATCATATGGTATGTGCTGGACTGTCATTTCGTAATGAAGTGCCTCTACCCTGCAGCAGTGGCTGCTCATATCCAATTATATACCGTAATGCACTTGTGTTTGCATTCAGAAACAATGAACCACCTACTATTCACATATAGTCACCAAGAGATGCCACACACCCCTATTGCAAAATATGAACTATTCATACCTCAGTATTGTTTTTATTACTACAGTTAGGCAAGTTTCTGTCCTCATTGCACCTAAAAAGTGTTACTTTCTGTAACTTGGATATAAATTTTACCAAAAGAGTGCAATATTTGCTGATGCCAACTGGGAGCCTAGACCAAAACCAAATAGTAAAGGCAACACTAATAACCAGTGATCAGATGCTGGCAGTGTTGTGGTTATCCTGTAGCTTTTGTTAATCACAAGTCATGGTTCAGAGTAACTTTCTTGATCAAATTAGCCAGAAAGCCAAAAAATAAAATAAAAAATAGAAAATTCAAACTTCTTTGATTAGCATTGTTATGCACATTTTATATGATTATTCTGAAGCATTCAACAGCTGATGCAAATGTATTTATGAAAAAATCCAAATCTTTTTGAAGTGCTGGTGGACAAAATGAAAGAGAGAAAAGCAACCTCTAATACTAGATGATGTTTATTCAAAACCAGTCGAGGATAAGAGATAGCACCCTATGTAACTGTTACCCTCTCAGCAAGAAGAAAAAAAGAAAAAAAAAGATGAATGTCTGCTATCTAGAAGAGCCATTGAGCCACTGCTCATGACAGTGATGGATTCTCACCTGCATTGGTCGGTATTATCAACCCCAGCCAGCACACATACAGTATATAAATCTCAGAAGCATTCCTAGTGTGAGGCTGCCATCCACTACTGTTGTCTGCGGGAACATCATCTAAAGTTGGTAATGGCTTCAGCGTCATGGAAAAACACAAGGGCACAATTCTATAGGAGAGCGATGTTGCAGTTTATACAGTAATGTCACACACTTGGGGCCTTGTTATGGTAGTGTATTAATATTTAGAACACAAGCTGTGTTGTATTCTCTGTGTTAAAAGTCAACTTCAAATTAGATAATTAACCATTTCAATACAGCTTTTTTCATCTGTCCATATATGTAGTTGATATTAACTTGTGTCCTTTAAGAACACAAAACGTTAAACCAGTTATGGCTTTAAAGGGAAGGTAAGAAGATCACCCTATTGATCTGAAATATCTGCTCTCAGGTCTCTCATTCCAAATACAACAGTAAATTTCAAATTCATGGGGCATTTCAGGCCTTCTTTCATAACCTCTTTACGTTCAACAATTTCATTTTTACAGCTTGTTGCTGGTTTTAGAAAAAAAGAAATCAAGAAATGCATGACTACAGCCTGTTCCTGTGGAGAATGAATGACCGCTATGGCACATCATTGCCACCAAATAGCCAATTGGCCCCACTATTTCTAAATTAACCCTGAGTGAGGTGGGAGTAATGGCCATTCAGTAAAAGTGAGGAACATTCAAAACACATTGTGTGGGTCATTTCATTTGCAATCACAGCACATGGCTGAGTTAAAGCTGAACTGGCTCTAAGTGGCTATGTTTGTCTTGTTCTCTGACATGATGGGCAGAAACCTGGCATCTCTGCAATTCCCAGGGATAATGGAAGAATTGACATGCTGCACTGCTACACCTTCAGTGTGGTGTTTGAATGCATTCAGGGCTCCCTTGCTGACTCTTACAAATACAATATAATAATGTGTCACAATAATCTCGGAGTGAAAAATTTTCACCAACTTAACGTCCAATAACTGCTCAGTCTGCAGCTTCTCTCCCTAATAACCATCCATGCAATATGTCTCTTTATTGTTTTTGGTTCTACCTGTAGGCATTGTTGCACAAGCCCTGATTCTTGTCTGGATTATTGTTTTACAAATTGAGGCTACATTTAGTCTTCACATCCCACATTTAATACTTACCCTGCATCAAAATTCAGACCTGAGTCTTCTCTTGGGTATGAGTGGAGCTTCTTCAAACACCATTCATCAAACGATGCTCAGTTCCGAGCTTCAGGATGATTCAGTCCTCATTATTTTTGATATGTATATACTTTTACATTTTTGACATCTTTCTTCTCCTCTTTGGAAAGGATTTAGCTAAATATCTAAATGCTAAAGTCAAGTATCTGAAAACCCTCATTAAAAGGCCTCAGCCCAGTTTAGTTTCTGTGTTGTTGTGAATTTAAACAAATAACCAAAAAGCTATAAAAAGAAACAATAAAAAAAAAACATTTTTCACACCATGCTTTTTTTATATAATTAGACTGAAATAAATAGAAAAGTTTTCAGTCCCTTTGTCGTACTCTGCACATTTAGTTGAGAAACCTCTACAAGGGCTTTATGACAGCGGAAATAAAAGCAGAGCCTGGTGCAAAGGCCACTTAACAGAGTGTTAACTTTCTTCAGTCAAAAAGGCATAATCAGTCAGATACCTGTTATACAATTCTCTTCATTTTGTTCCATGTGTTTTAACAGTGAGCTGGTCATCACCTCCCTTCAATATCTCAAGTTACTAAGCAACAGACTGCTCATAATAGCTCAGTAAGTTTTCTTTTGATTGACAGGCTACTGTATATAGAAGCTAAAATCATCCAAAAGACTGTTTTTTTCTTCAACTAATGGAAGTAAAATGGAAGCATTTACCAAGAAAGTGCTGTGTAGGGTATTGTGAATGTATAGGATTTAAATACCTGTTCATCACTAGTCTCTCAGCTGAATAACATGACGGATGGTGTCAAGTTGTACCGCAAAGCATACTCCCTTTTGTTTTATCTCTTTAAATTTGCCTATTAGTCCTGTAGACTTTAACACAAATCTGAGACAGGAACCACCAGACCATTCCCAAATGCTGCCTGTGGATGATGTCACTGTCACAGCACTTATTTCTGTAGTAACCTGGAAAATGGAGAAGCGTGTTTCTTAGCGGAGACATCTTATTATTTTGTCATTGTATGCGGTGATCTCACACATTTAAAAAGACATTAACTTAAAGTGTAACAATAACTATCCAGATGTTATCCTCACTCAAGCCAAACTTACATAATTATGCAAACTTTGTCTATATTCCTCATCTGGCAAGATGTAGATGTTGATTACTCCCTCCCAAAGACTAAAATATGCAAGATGAGTTGACAGCAGGAAATCACAGGCCGGGATGTTTCAGTTTGGAAATCAGTGAACTTGGATGACACAGTCTTCACAAATATGGCCTCATTTTAACGGATATAAAGATGACACATGTGGATTCACATCCTGTTAGAATGACTTTGGCATGGAAAAGTGCTAAAATTTGCTAATTTTTGTGCTAAAAACTACACAGTATTAGAATGTGTTGCATTATTTCATTTCTCATCATTCTGTTTTTGGGTAAAATCTTACTCAATTTGTTTCCTTCTGATGCTATGATTGAATATAAAGCTTTTAAATTAAAAAACAAAAGGCAAATAAATGCAACATACAGCTGTTGTAAAAGAAGCAATGTTTGTTTGTTGTTTAATTTTATTGGATATATTTCATTTTCTCTATAGCCTTCACAGATATATAACCACAACTATTTTATATATAATTGCTTGAATTGGTAGAGATGGATGGGAAATCACTGAGTTGTAACACTATTTTACTTTTTTCTCTGTCTCATATTTGTGTTAGAAATTGCTTTTCTCATATTTCCAACCACTGTTTTTCCAGCTAATAGATATGCAGTTTTTTTATTTCCTTTTTAAATGAAAATCGGCCACCGCCTTCTCTCTTGAATTTTACATCTGTGTGCTCACAACTAAAAGACAAGCAAATGCACATTAAAGTCAATAGGTTACTGTTGAAGAACAAAATATTCCACATTAAAGAGAGAGAAATTTCTCAGGAAGGGTTCAGCCATGTTGCACAAGTCTTATTTCATTTACAACATTAGATGTAACTGTCTCACACACTGCAGTGTTTAGCCATAGTGTCAGTGCTCTGTAAGCTTGTGGTGCCTTCAATTATTCAAAGAAAGAAAACATCCTCAGGATAAGATTTCCCCTGCATTGCAGATGTATGGGATTGACCATCATGCCACTACTATGAAAGACTGTCAACTTGAGGAGAAAAAAAACAACAACACAGCAAAAGCAATCAAACAACTCACTTTATCATTGCAGTGTTTATTGTTTTGGAGTTTTCTATTTATTATCTTTTTATTCCTCATGGAAAAATCACCACTTACTTAAGCCCATGAAACTAAAAAGCAAAAGACGGTCACCAAATATGCAACAACATTCATTTTATCGGAGCAGAGGTGGGCTGAATACAGGCTAGATGGACAGCACTTCTCTGCTGCTCATGTCTGACTCACTGATCTCCCCACCTTGTCCCTGAAGTGAGGTGTCGTTTTTTGGTGGTCCTGGCGTGTGATGCCCCAGACCCGGTCATGCTTCTGTGCCCACCCAGCGCTGACAGATGGTAAAGGACGTAACACCTAAGACCTGCATTGGCCTCAGGCCTGCAGTGTTCACTCCCAGCAACGGATCATATCCATCATCCTGACCACACCAGGGGCTGTTACTGAAACTGCCCTTCACCACTGGGTTGTACACATATAGTTCATTTGACTCGCTGGTCCAATCCACCTTGGCAGAGGTGAACACATGCATGCCAGTGTGGAGCAACATGTGTTCATTTGATTTGATGAATGTTTGTAGTTTTTGGGTTGTTGACAGGCCTGATAATCAGGCTTGTCTGCAGCACGTAGATAGTTGGCACATAAGCTTGTAGAGACAACTAGTCATTTTCCTTGATGACTTCCTCTCTGTTCAAGGTATTTAAAGTTTTCCCGAAATTGTTTCAGTCAAGTGCATCACAGTAACTATCTATACCATTACATGAATGGACAATAAATGTATGGAAGCTATGGCTTCTTGATGCAGCATGCCTAGATTTGAATCCTGGCCTGGTGCCGTTTGCTGCATGTCACCCCCTCTCTCTGATCCCTTCACTGTCAAGCTACAGAAAACATCAAGGCCGCTAGACCTCCCTTAAACCCTTAAAAAGAAAAGAATGGCCAAACTACCTTGCATTTCAGATGTGTCACACTACTCATAGCAGTACATGACTACAGATTGGCCCACTGAGTCTGTCTGGATGACAAGAATGAAACCCTCGCAGCATGACTGTAATATCTGTTTCATAGAGTGTTCGTTTGAGATGCTGGTAGCTTTGCAGCATATTTTCATAAAACACATTGTTGTCTCTCAGGATATTTGCTCTCATGATTTGAAACAGAATATAGTCTTAGGCCATCTGTTAAACATAAGATACAGTTTGTCCTGCAATGTTTTGCTCCCACCTGCAAAATTCAGCGATCAGATGGTTTATACATTGCATTCATGAGCGGGAGCTGTGTGCCAACTGCTCATTGAGCTGTGCTGAGCTCTTTCCTTTTTTAAAAATAATTTTCTCAGGGGGTAATAGGAAGTGTAAGGCACACGCAAGCCTATGCATCCAAAAGCCCCTTTATGCCTGCACCAAGATGAATACAAAGGCGGAGGTTTTCACTCGTTTGTCTCTGTCTGTTAGCAAGATTATACAGAAAGTATTTCTTGAAACTAAGTAGAGATGTGCAGCATTAGTAAAGAATGAACTGATTAACTTTGGTGCTAATCTGCATTAATTTCTTGAAAACAACAAATGCATTTTGGTGAGCGCTATCTTCTTGGCTTATTATTTATTCTACTGCAGTGTTTTTAGTTTCAAACATATCGAGTTACCCTCCCAGTGTTGTGACGGAGTCTATCACTGAGAGTCTTTAAAGTCTTACTGTTGATTGATTCTGTCCAGAGAGCAACTATCTTGACACCAGATCAAATACTGTAAAGGCAGATTTATGGAGAGATGGGAGGATAATATGAACTAACATCGTTACCTGAATAAATTAGGACAAAATCAGTTCCAGGTGGTGCAGAAATTAAATAAAACTATCTTCATGCCAGCAAAGGAAGGCTGTTAGTTTGGCAAACAAGTTGTTATGAGTGAAAGAGTAAGGGAACTTTAATTACCCTTATTCAAAGGAACATTTTTACATTGGGAAATGTATGTTTGCTTCTTGAAGGGACCCAGAAAAGAATGAATTTCCATGTGTGAAATATTAGAGCCAATAACATAAATGGAAAAGTCTAACATGGAGAAAAGTTATATATTTTGTTATGTTTGTTTTTATATGCACAAAAAAATGAAATGCATAATCTGTTTTTTTACAACAGGTTATCTGCTGCATTATTTCTTGGTTGGGTGCAGTGAGACTGTAGGAGAAGAGAGTTTTACATTTTAGTTGGATTTTGGTACCTTTGGATTGACTCTGGCTTTCTGTTTTCCCCTGAGTGGGTCTCTGGGCTCAGCTTTGCCAATTTGAGATTGATAACATTCTTTTAGTTTGAATCTGTACAAGAGAGTGATGAAACAAATTTCTCAAAAGCTTATGTTTCTTTATTGAGAAAAAAAAAAGATTAGGCATTCCTTTGAAAGTCTAAAGCTGAAACGCAACAAAAATAGAAATAAGTAGAGGTATGTATAATTAATAAATAGATGATCTAATCATGAATTGCCATCCTGAACTTTTGCAATTCAACAAAAGATGAAGTGGTGATAAAAAAAGGAAATTTACATGAAAAACTTATTCTGATTTTTTAATTATTTCCACCCTTCTTTTGAGATCTTTTTTTTTTCTTTCTTCTTTTTTTTTTAATGCACAATCATCCCTTGGTAAATGTCATATGCTGACCCAAACTCCAGGAATCTGATTTGACTGACAGACTGTGAGCTCCCGGCGACCTGGTCTGTGGTTGTAGGGCAAAGCTGCTCTTCCTCTTTCCTCCTGCCATGTTTTTGCAAACGTTACACATGGGAATTAGGCCTGAGTACATTCATCTCAGCAATGATGGCATCTATATTAGGATGACAAATTTGTCCCTGTCACCTCATGAGGGACTGGGACTTCATGTCAAGGCGCAGGTAAAGTCAGGAAGACAGTGATTTGTGGCCATGGTGCATATCTCCTCCTCTCCTGTGCTCTCTTTCTCCAAACATATGCAGCATCATGCTTAGATTTGTCATCTATTTTTTTTTTTTTATTTGTAAGGAGAGGAACATGAAAATGGAAAAAGTGCATAGTCTTTTAGGATTGAACTAAAATATTTTCCATAAATGACAAATGTTTTTATGTTAGCATTTAGATAGAAAGCACCATGATTACAAGCCATTCTCTGGTAATTGTTATGCCTCCCCTCATTCGCGAGCTTATCCTTGGTGTATGATATTCCTCCTGGGCAGTTCTCCGCTCTCAGGCCAGATTACTACCAAGGCAAGCAACAGACACGCACAGAGCTCCAGATTCGATTTCAGATAACGAAAATATCAGGGCATCCAGAGGGGAAAATGCTTCAATGCCGACAGATTTCATTTATCTGAGAAGTGTGAAAGCAAGGATAAGGACAAGAGACAAAGTCGACCATGCAATATACTTCTATGGAGCAGTGTTTATGCACTGGCGAGAGAGAGAGTAAATGAGAGAACATGAGGGGGGAAGCGTAGGAGGTAGATGGAAGCAGATAGTGTTTTATGCATATCATATTCAGATTTTATCATTTAGAGCATGTAGCTAACAGAAGGCATCCAGCCTTCTGTCTGTAATCTGCTAGAAGCTGTACACTACATGGCAGACTCTCAGTATGCACTCTCTGCACTGTGAGATGGTTTCAAGCACTCGTCCATATTGTGTGTACATTATTTATACATCCCCACTAATAAATAATAAGCACCAGGCTCAATTATAAATCAAAATATCAGCTGTTTATCATATGCTGTGCAAAATGTCTTGAGTTGTCTGTGGGGATGAATTAGGCTGCAGTCACACATGCTTCACTGTGAGTCAGTGATGGACATGGTGACAGTGTGACGCAGACACGCTAACTAGGAAATGGACTTGGTGCTTCCTCCTACGCAGCCAGACAACTATCCTGGTTGCTGTGGTGCCTGAGCCATATCGCATCTAGAATTTGCATCAAGGCCATGCAGATGACTGTTCCTGGAAAATGAGCTGAACGGAGTCCTGAGGGGGACTTGTGTAACGTCTACAAAGCAGTGCCTTGAAGCAGCCACATTAAAAGGAGTCCTCACAAGCAGTGTTCTCAGGTCCCAGAGAGGGAATATATTTAACGAGGGCGTAGGTATGTGTACATTTTGAAGTGGCTCTGCAATTACCTCATATCTACTTCCTTCTCTTTTACCCTCCTAAATATGACCCTACTCCTCTCCGTACGTCCCATTCTTAAATCCTGCCTTTCATTTTACACAACAGAAGCTTTTCTGGGCCTCTGCACCAAATTGAACAACTGACCTGATCCTACTCTCTCATTTCCAAGTCTTATCGTTTTATCAGAAGTGAGATTGATTCATTCCTTTCGACACATAGTGTACACACTGTTTTTATTTATGTTTTATAGCCCCTGAACCTTGTTTGTGTTAATGCCAGCTGGGGTGTGTGTGTTTCCTTGAGAAGCTACTTCCACAGTGCATGTTATGTTTACTAGGTGTGCAAAGTTGCCTTCCAGCACCTTGTAACACTGTCTGGGGTGAAGTGACTTAAGCCCTGAGGAAGATGTATGGCAAGACAGGAACATGTGGGAACCAAGGGAGGAAACAGAGCCTCAGACCATTCTTTTTTTAATGACACTCTGATACTCAGCCTGGGGTCCACTTGCAGCAACAGCTGCTTCATTTTAAATAAAGCAAAGCGTATTTTCCCAAGAGGTGCTGCTTCTCGTAACTGAGAAAGTGCAAACAGCTGTCCACCATGGCCAGTTCTGTATTAGTGCATACACAAGCAGTCAAAACAGATAGAAGCTCATCCCAATTATTCAGAGTTAATTGCCTTTAAGAAATGTCAGCATGTTTTAAATGAATTTTCTTGTGCTCTGATGATCACACTACCTACAGAGTGTAGTTCTGCTCACACTGTATTCAGAAGAAAATAATGCATAATATAATGCCTCTAGCAATTACTGGAAGTTTCAACAATAGAAATTATTTGACCTCATGATTTGATGTTGCTCAAATTGAAGCTGTTGGAGTCAGAAAAGTCAGGACTGTTTAGAGAATTGCTGTTTGTCATGAAATTATGCGGATGCAGTAAGGTTCCAAAGCTGTTCCATTTTGTCCGCAGCATATTAACTTTCAACCGGGTCAAGTTGAGAGATGATGAAAAATGTATTTCCAATTTGCTGTTACAAAGTAGTTGCGGACATGTTTTTCGGCACAAGGCTTTACTATTATGACAACACTGTACTTTGTATGTGAACAAGTAAAACTGATCATATTCATGTTTCTTTGACAAGCATCTTAACAGTTCTTTTACCTGTGAAAATAACCAGATCTTGCCTAATATTTCTGGTCTGTAGGTTTTCAGTTTATTTACTCACGTTTCTGTTCTTGCCTGCTTTAGAGATTTGTTTATCTATACGTGGAAAAATGCAGAATCCTTATGCAAATCCTCTTCATAGTGGATACAGCTGAAAAATAACCCCATTTCTCCCCAGCTGGTTGCTCCCTGTTCTTTATCACTCTACTCTGCGACAATCTGTTGTGTCACCATGAAGCTTTGCGTCAGAGCTTTTTTGAACTGTTCAAAGATGTTTCGAACATGATAAGTACTCAATGTTATAAAATCCATTAGTGTTTGTTGCATAGCTCGCTGTGATATTTATAATGCCATTTCATTGTCTCTCAGCTTTGCAAGTCTGTATCTGTGTGAGCACATGATGTTGACAGCTTGGCAGGCCAGCAGTAGGAAGAGTGTGGGCGAAGGCCAGGCAATACACCGGGCTGAACTCACAGTCTGAGAGGCCCACATGCCTTCATTATTCAGTTGGAATCTATTGAGCATCTGGGACTAAATTATTCATCAACATCGACCTAGTTCCAGGGTGCTAAGTTAGATACTTGGATGTCATCAGGCGTTCTGATAAGAGAGGCTGCTGCTGCAGCATGATAGCTGCCATGGTTAAATAGAGACCGTGTGCCTGGATCATAAAGAGCACTAGCCACCATTTCATTGTTATAGACTGTAGTTTTGTATAACAAAGAATTAAAGGTGGTTTTCTCTCAGTGGAAGAATCAGTAGGCATTATTTAACCTGTGTCTAACTACGAGCCCTGTCCCACGGCCTCCCTCTGTCTCCCTCACTGGCTTGCTAATGATGTGTTACTGCAAGACTGGAGCAAAGGACAACAAACTCCTCCCAATTAGTCTGTTGTTCAGACTGCAACTCTGGTCAGATGTGGACTCTTGCAGGCTGCCATCAGTGTAAATAGGTGTGAGCATGAGAAATAATGGCACATGTTTCAAGCAGGAGTGTATTGGAAGTACTGCTTCCTCTGCTTTTAGGGTTGGTGGCAGTTAGTGTACAGAGAAGATGTGAATAAAATCTCAAGCAGTAACATTGACTTAAATTGGATTTTTAATTTTTTTTATTTCAGGAATATTAATAGATAGCACCACTGACAGAAATATAAGGATAGATACAGTATTAGAACATTTAGACTATTCTAATATAACATATTTGCTTTAGTCGAACTTAAATCATGAAGCGTGGTTATTTCTGTAAAGACCAAAATGTGCCTTGTTAAAATATAGTAATTGGGGGTTAATTATTAATATCCTTGATATTTTGACACATAATATCTGTAAGCGAAGTGCACATTCCACATTAGCCTTTCTAAAAATGAAACTTCATTTTCACACCATGATTAATTATAGAAAATCTGCTCTGTTGGAATAAAAGATGGGATTAAAATCAAAGATCTTTACTAAAGACAGTGGAATAGAAAACGTTTTTCATCAGTAAATTCTTTGTAGCATGTCTTAAATTGATGCTGGCTTGTGGAGGATAGTCAGTCTGTAGGATGTTTACATCTACAGATTGTTTGCAATGTGAGCACAAAGGAACAAAGGACAAGTTGTAAGGCAAAGTCTGTGTGTTTGCCTGCAGTGTAACAGACAGCAAAGCATTTTGTGTATTGCTACTATGTGAATGAAGTCAAAACAGTCTGACTGAAAGCACAGCATATTTGGCTTTTATAAAAAAAAAAGCATTATGGGTTATATCACAAGCAACAGATTTTGAACATTAAGGAAAACAAATCAACTCTATTATTGTCACTGATAAGCAGCATAACAAGAGAAAGCATTTTGTTAATAAAAGGCTTAGATTGGGGGAATAAAAGAGAGCTCACGAGAGGAAAGACTTTTTTTTTTTTTTAAAAGGCAGAGGAAAACAGCAAGAATCCCCCGTGGAATACATTACCAGGACAGCACAGACATGCTTCGGATAAACCCTTCAGATGCCTTCAGTGTCCTCCTGACTTTCAGCTTGTCTCCAAAGAGACATGTTGTGTGCCAGAGAGCATTCATCAAATTAGACCAGAGAGAAAACAATGTGAAAACCCACGGCTCTCCATAGAGACATGCCGACAGGTTATCACAGAGAAGGTGTCTCGAGCACCGGGGCAGCAGTACACAGCATCCTCCCTGAGGAGCAGCCCTTCCCTCTCTCTCCCTCCACGGGCCAGCTTTAAGAGAGGAAAACATGCATGCAGGAGAGAAGTGTACAAATATAGTGCGTTGTAGTAAAGACACCTACTCTATATAGAAGCTACTAAGGAGTGGCTGTGAGGTTGTTTAGAGCTGGTGGAGAACATGAGTGTTTGTAGAGCTGTAGATAAGCTGGTGTCCAGCAGAATGTGACTGCTGACAAAGCTGAAGAGAGCACATGCAGAGCACAGCTTTGCCTGGACATCTCATTATGGAGGACCATTATCAATCCTCAGCGATCGAAAAGCAGCATGGCAGTACGATAGAAAGCACCGGGACACCTTTGGCTGAGTCAGGTTGGAATTTCCTGGTCAGCATCCTTGTTGATGGTTCAATCAGTCCATGAACTGTAAGGACAGGCCTATCTTTACATCTTAAATAAGTTGACAAAGACCGATTTTTATTTGATTTTCTTCATAAAACTAAAGAATCTGAAATTCCACTTTATTTAAAAAGCATTATTTCCTTGTACTGTGACCACTGCAAGCAGATTTCCCTCCATAGAGTTTTTTTTCTTCCACTTTTCATACTAGCTCCCCGGGTTTTCTCAGAGGAGTGGGTTCTCGGCTGCTCTGAGAAGAGGCAGATAAATGAGCTGTGCTGTAGGTTTACTATGGTTTCAACACTTTACAGCTAGATTAATGATGCTTTACAAACCCAGAGTCTTTGCTTCTAGCATTTTAGGAGTACGTTCATAAAATGAACTACAAGTACATCTTGTTTACATACCCATCTACTGGTTCATCTTTCCTGTGTGCATGATGCCATGCACATCAATAAACCTGACTCTCAGAGCATCTCTGAAAAAGAAAAATGAAAGAGATTCTATTTTTAACTCAAAGTCACAGTTTTGTCAAAATGATCAGATGAATAACCAGAAACATTTAGGTTATCTCCTTTAGAAAAATAAATAAAAGATAATCATTCTCCCATCTCAGCCCAAACTGCTGTCAGTTTCCATCACTGTGGCTAAATTGCATGGTAAGACCCAGACATAGCCCACATTGAATTGTCACGGGTGAAAAAGAAGCAAAGTATTGGAGGAGGACACCATGAATTGGTAATGTTATTGGATTTCAACTAGGTCATGGCCACATCAAAATGTTGACCTACACACTAATCCTGGGTGGCAGACAGATGCCCAGCAACATGTGAAACCATTCCAGTGTTTATTCAGAAACTTGCCTCCATCACACATGATGAGTTTAAAGGTATGGCTCGTGGTTTATGTTTTTTGATAAGAAAGAAAGAAGTGGACACATCCTGTAGCTTTCCTTGGTGGAGGCATAGGAACATGAAGCTATATTAGGGTATACAGGTATAATCCAATACATTACTAGTTTCACACCAGCTATGGTCATTTTCATGTACCTTTAGTTCTCACAGCCATGCAGAATTGAAATTAGCCTCCAAATTATAAACTGGATTTGCTGTCTTTACCTTTAATTATAAAATATAAGATTCTCATCTAAAGAAATAAATCAATATTCACATGTGCTGGATTTTACTCTGACAAAAGAGTTTAAAGGATTGTCATGCTTTCTGAAACTTTTGAGGAGACAGGAACATAAATATGAACACCTCCATTTAGGTTATCCTGTGGGGAGTTAACTTTCATCTAGTACACCCACATCATGCTGGTTCTTATTCTTCACGTGCAAATAAAACTGAAGGACGGTGTTGAAGGGAGAGAGAAAGAAGAGGAAGGATGCAGGGGGGGAGAGTGAGAGCGGTAAGGTGGGACAACAAGAGAAGCAGTATTGATTCCTCGATTCCCGTACCCCTGCCAGTGAGTGCAGAGTGTCAAGATCTCCCGCCAGGAAAAACAAATCACAAGGCAGAAGTGATGGATGTGGCACTCTAGGATCCGGCGGTTTTGCCATCTGGATGGCCGACACTGTATATCAGCCTCATGCACAGCAAATTAAATTTACATTTGGAAGGCTTCCCCAGGCCTCACGCTTCAGAGATGCACCAAAAACAGCCCTCCACCACAACACCCTTAATGGGTTTGATCTATCATTTCCAGGTCTATTATGTAAAGATGATGTTGGCCCATGTTCAGAATGTCAAAATGATGTTACAGTCACAATAAAATCACATTAAGTGCAGCCAAATGGATGTTCAGCAAAATGACATCACCTTTAATTTCCTTAAGATGAGTCAATGCTAATCCAACTTGTAGATGTTTTGATGCACAAACATCAGTGACATAAGAGCGCAAATTCAATAACAGCCAACGTCCCTCTTGTTTTTTTGGACCTGATGCATTCCCTAGCCTTTCTTCCTAATTTTGTGATTTTGTGGCTGTCACATATGCTGACCCAAGAGTATAAAATATGTACAATAAGTCCCACCAGGCATGCATGTAAGGGCTTTTTGTGTGTGTTTGTTTTTTTAGTAGATAAGTAGATGTGCAAGGCTAAATTCATAGCAGCGGCTCATTCTGCTTAGCAGCACTCCATAACCGAAAATCTAACCTGGCCATGAAGAGGCTGCCATGCTTAAATGAAATGACCTTTAACGCAGAGCTGATCAAATGGCCTGTGGCAAGACTATAAAAGAACATTGCAGTATAATGTTTTACAGTGTACTTTTTTCTGGTCTTTTGTTTGCCCTTTCCCATTTTCCAAGAGGGTAAAATGTATGGTGTTTGGCAGGTGAGGAAGTGCACTGAAAGCAGTCTAAAATGGATTTGGTCTCAGGGTAGAAATGGGAGCAGAATAATGATCTTGGTTTATTTTGGATGCGTATTTTGTTTTTGTTTAGTTTATATTTTTTTTTTTTTTGCGAAAATAGTGGTTCACTTTGAAAGAAAGAAGAAAAATATTGATTCAAACCTCTGCTACTCTGCCCTTTGTTTGCCGTATCTTTTTTAAGCTTTCATGGCCAGTTGTCCTCTAAATGTCAGAGGTGTTTTGTGATGGCTCTTAACAACTTCTCGAAGGGATTTCCAAAACTGCCTACTGAAACAAACTGAGTATGTAAGTTGACAATTGTGTTGTGAACTTCAGCCTCCACTGTTCTTCAATAATCAGATCTGATTTCTGTACGGAGGCTGTTGCCTGGAAAGCAGTGTAACAGCTGTTAGTGTGCCAGGCAACGTGTGGCCATGTTGACAGATGACTCCAGCAGCCAAACAGTGTAGCCGTCTGGATTCACATGCCATCTGCTCCGCTCTCCTTAACCTAGCCCTGTGGAAATGCTTCTATTGGTATTTTTGAGTGTGAATCATTTCATCTCATTGATGCATCTAAAGTATTTTATGCCCTCACCTCTCCGCTGTTTGTTTGTCTCTTTTCAGACAACTGACGACTCTCTGGTTGCTTCAGCCGAGTGTCCAAGCGATGATGAGGACATTGATCCCTGTGAGCCGAGCTCAGGTGGGTTAGGTTAGTCATCTCTTTTTTTATTCTACTTCTTTCTTGGTGTGTCAGTGTGTGTCTATGTGTGTCCACCCCCATCAAGACACCAAAAGCAAACACTGTTTAAAGGAGCAGATTGGAGTTGTAGTTAAAGCTCGAAGATGTCTCTTCTCAGAGGCATGTTGTTCTTCTTGCTATCACTTACTGCATCACACTGCAGCCTATCCATTATTTCTGTCTGGGAAGTTTTCTTTCTGCCTATTTTTAGTAGCTCATAACTTTGACTGCGCAGAGATGTAAAATAGAAAAGGAGTTTAAGTTATGAAAAGAAGCTTTTGTTTAGATTAATTTGTGAAAACAGTTTTATGGCTGTTGAATGTAACCATGTTATCTTGAAATCCTAAGTGTACTATAGAGCTGCACGACGTATAGAAAATCTATCATTGCATTCCTGCAAGCATTTTCAATTGAATTAGGACAAGAAGGTGTAATATTCAGGACTGCATTTCAATTCAAAGAATTTCTGTTTTGTGCAACTTTTACAACTAACCAGCAAGCACGGGTGGATTTTAGTTGGTGCATGCTCAGTTTGAAGAGACAGCGACTATTGCAAAGCTTTTCAGACAAAGGGGTCAAGCGGTGTGTGTAGGGGAATTGTGTGAGAGGGGGGAAAACATTTTTTCTTTGCAATGAGATAAAGCAGCCTGTTCTGTTTTTAACCTAAAATATACTTATAAATCCTTAAATTACCGTAATCTGCGCTCTTTGAAGAAACAAAAACATGTATGTTTGCAATAGATTATATTAGCCTTTATCTCTACTAGTAAGTCTCATTTATGCAAAAGAAATACTTATTACTTCCAAAAGTCACAACAATGTTTGATTTAGACGAAAACTCAAGTGCGTATAAACAATATAAGAGGCATTGGATTATTTTCTAGACTATGGGCTTCTTTATTTCTATACAATTACATTTTTTGACAAGTTGTAAGACTAAAGAGTTTCATATTAGTAGCTTCCTTTGCTGTTATTGAGTTCATTAACTTTTGCTCTGTGGGTTCCACATCTCTCAACAATTAACTCACACATCTTGTATATGTTTTACAAACGAAAGTCTCACCTAGGATGTATGACTACTACTCCACATTGCTTAAGATATTTTGCATGCATCAAAGTAGCCGTTATACTGTTCTTAATTTTGTACCTGCTGTATTTGTATTCATCGGCACATGGCATTTGTTAATGTGCAAACAGGGAAGTTCTCAGGGATACACAGAAACACAAGGCGCAATTATAAAAACCCACATGACTCCAACACAGTACGTACAAAAAGGGTAAACCCAGAGAGGAATGTGCGAGGGCTGATTTTTACAGATGTGTAAAGGGTCCCTGCTGTTGTTAATTAAATTCTGCAGTGGGCAGTGGGAGTTGATCCTGTTGTTTTGCATGAACTGTTGTTCACAACTGTTGCACATAACTTCTGTTTGAGATTATGATTAGGCACGTCTGTTTTTTCTCCTTAAAAAAAGAAAATGAACATACAGTATTTTAGTCTGTGACTTTGTGTGTTCAAGAGCCAAGATGAATTCAGCATAAAAATAAGCATTTATTGTTTCCTCTTACATGTTTAAAATGCAGCTTTTGAACTCTATCTTATCAATTTGAGATAGTATAGCTGTTACTTACAATGCTTCCAAAAATGTATAATCTTTCTCTTGCCACACATGGAGGGCATTTTAGTCTAACCCTGGCATCTGCCTATGAAAACAGGGATTTTCAAACGCACTTTGAAGTGATGAGAAGCAGAGAGAACAATTAAGTCTAAACTCAAAGCTCTCCACTCCATGTAAATGTGCTATTGATCAGTATGTGGTCATAAAACTTCCGCCAAATTAATGTCTGGCTCTCAGCCTACGATTAGCATTCTAGTCTATCTCTCCTGTTTTTCTGGCCTTTCTCTTGCAAGATTAGCCACATTTACTCTGTTTTTGTTTAATTTTAATACTAAACATTGAAATGGTATAGGCAGTGTGTATAGATCTGCGACTTCAGGCAAATATCATGTACAAGCGATTGGACATTATCATATTCTTTGACAAGGACATCTGCCAAAACATCAGTTGCAAACTATGTGATGCTATCGGAAGCACCCTCCCAGTGCAAAGTATCCTTCTCCTTCTGTGATCAGTGAGGGTGATTTGACACCAGAGCTGGAGGCTCCCAGGGTGGCAGCTGTCTAACACTGTATCCTGATTAATATCTACATTCACAACGATTCGCATGCTCTGCCAAGCACTCACCACATCTCAGACAGGGCCTCTGTGCATAAAGAACTGGATACACTTTCACTGATCAAGTTCTACTTGCTCATATTACTGTTGAGCCAACTCATTTTAATGACACCCATAATATATAATTTTTCATGAAATTCTTTGACAGTCTGCTCTGTCTGCTAACTCAAAGCGGATACAAGAAGCACACTATTGATATCCCTGCCGATGAATACCTCCCACTCTTGCTTCACAGCCTCATGTATGGATATGCTACAATAACGTTAATGCATAAGTGATCCCAGGAGGCGAGCTATGAAACAGACTATTATGTGAGCTATCTGTGGTCCAAGGGCAGCTGTAGATCATCCTGTATCTCACTGAAGTGTTGCCCCCGGCAGTCGCTATCAGCCATTGAAAGACACGAATCAGGTAAACTTACTTATTGCCAGGCTTTATTACCCTTACTTCCAGAAAGCATGGAAAGCCAGCGGTACCACCAGAGTCTATCTCCCGGCAGGACTCAGATTAGATCACGCTGCACTAAATTGAATCATCTCTCTTGGTTCAGGAAACCACAGAGGAATACACAGTCTCATGATCCTGCAACACACCTGATTTGTAATAGGAGGACGTTTTGGGGGTGTACTCTCGTCATTCAAGTTCTGACAGCTGAATATCATTGCGGCCATGATTACACATCATATTCCTGTCATCGTGGTACTTGTTGTGAGAAATTTTTAAGAAAGCTGAAGTATAGCAGAGCTTTACCTTCTGTGAGATCTCACCTTACTTTTTTTTAGAAAAGTAACCAAAAATATGGAGATGATTTCCATAGTGACCTAGCTTGCCTATCAAGGCAATTTTACTGTTACATAAATACTGAATAAATTCTGACATTTAGCAAAAGATCTCTGCATCTTTCTGTAGGAGAATTGCTCATTTATGTGAAGTACTGGGCAATTATTTGGAGAAAATATAGATGTAGACTTGTGTGAAAATAGCCCTGTGAACACTCTGGCATGATGACGGCTGGCACTGATTTTCCAGCACTAACCCCAGTTTTCATGGTGAAAGTTAATGAAAGGGGCTGTTGCAGAGCTGCATGGGTTCAAATGGAACGGATGTCTCTTACCTACCTGCTTCATTTCATTGGCGTCATGCAGGCTGTTGATGGGGGGCAGCTGCTGCACAGTGATCCATATCCAAGGTTACACAGTTACATACTGCAACTGCCTTTGTTCCACATAACATGGTTCTTCTCTGAGCTACTCTGCCATATAAGTCCAATTTTACCCAACAAATGTGATTGCATTTTCACTGTTGCACTCAGTGTTCTTTGCCTGGGATAAAAAGCGAATATGTACCATTAATTAGAAATATTAAATGTGTCACAAAGCTGTGATCATTTTTCATGGTAAAATTGTAAAACATTTTACTCAACAATATCACAGTTCCGTTCAATCATCACAAATAATTTAATTCTTGCATTGTCTTACAGCCATTATTAGAATATTTTGGTGAAATATTCAGTTGCTTTCTGGTAAAGAGACAAACAAGAACATGGATCATGTCTGCACAGTAAATTTGAAGGTACGAGCAACCAGTTACCTTACTTTAGCATGAAGGTGCAAGATGGAAACAGTACCTGTACCATTAAAGCTCACAAAATAAATCATTTATCAAATCAAAAATCATTAATTTTTTCTTAGCTGGGAAGTTAGTGGTACAATTTTACCACTCTCTAAACTAACAGGCAAAAACTGCTATTGACGGAAGAAAAACTAAACACATTTATTGTCTTGATTGATCATTAGTGTGTTAATTACTGTTGTAAGGAAGACAATATTGTGATTTAATCTCAGTTAAAAAAAATGTATCATTGATAATAGGTATAACAAACTCTACAGCTCCTATATTGGACTAACAACAGTCCATTTGTCTTGTGGCAATATGTTTCCCAAAGTCTCATTGTGATTTCTGTTAGCAGCAATGAATGTATCAAGAAAAATCTGACACTGGGACATTCCCAGTTCAAGCTTACTTACTTTAATGTAACCAGTTGATTAAAAAGCTATCACAGCCATGAATATTTATCAGATTGGCCAGAATGCTTCCGCCAGTTGGCGGAAGGTTTCCTTATCATTAATTTTGACCAATGATACAAAACTGAACCCACATTGCATATGGGCTGTTCTGCAATGTGGAAGGGATATCTAGTGAAATCTCCACTGATGTCATTAATTTAAGAGCAAATTTTCATCAATAACATATTTCTTATCTATAACCAGTTCTATTTGTGAAATATTTCTAAAGGGCTGAAAATAAAGATGAAACATCACTACTGAAGAAGACCTGAGTATTCTTGCAAGATGGTACTCCTCCCAGCTCATTTATCACAAATCATATAGCTTTAACATCCTGCTGAGCCTAATAACTGGGGAAGGACACCTATTGGTCAAATCTAGAGGACTGATAATGAGTAATAACAACTACGTGATGGTCTGCTAATGTTTAAAGGCATTGAGATATCCAACTATTCCTTTAAGGCCAATAGAAAGTGAATGGCAGTCAGCAAATGTTCAAGTTTTTATTTCTTCTATTAATGATGCTTGCAATTAATAATTGATTGGTGTAATACTTTCTTTCTATCGTTAAAAGTCTGTCTTTGTACTATGCTAAGATGATTTTTACTTGAGAACAAACCTCGTCAGGCCTCAAACTGAAAAGATGATGAAGGGAAACAGAGGGATGTTTTCTTTGCTCCTGACAGAATACTCAATGTTTTGCCTCTGATCTTACAATTCTCTGATCCCAGCCTCAACTTTCTTTCTTTGCACTGACTGCACAGAAGTAGAATATTACCTCACATAGAATCGCATGCATCAAATGGATGTTTATCTTTCTTATCTATGAACCTTAATTCTTCTATAATTCCACTATCATTAATTATGCAATATGCACTCACACAAAGTAAGACTTGTGTGAAAGTAATAGACTCTCCTACACACTTACCAACAGCTTCAATGACACTTCCTGCATTTTGCAAATAATCTTTTAGAGCATTTACTTTCAGCTTTAGTAGCCCTTCACTGTGAATAGCCTAAAGGCAGGTTAAGGTTAATCATCTCTACTTTCCTCCTCTCTCCATCCTCTCTCATCATTTTCTATCCTCAAGCATTCTGCTGTGACATTAGCAGCTACTAATGTGTGTGACATTTGTTTTAATAGTATTTAATTTATGGGTGTGGAAACAATACATAGAGTAAAACAATAAATCAAATGGCAAATGAATGCTCTCTTTAACCCGGTGGCTGTGACTGGAGTGCACCCAGCCGGAAGGAAAAGAAATAGAGTAAATTATTGTTTTAAAAGTAGCTGTGAGATTAATGAAACATTAGGAGCACTGTGCTGGCTTAAGAGGTCACTGCCCACTTTTAATAGGTTATTCAATCATACCCAGCTGGAACTCTGTGTGTTCTTTTCTTCCTTTGCCGAATGCAGTGGCATGTCAGCAGACTGCTTACTCAATAGCCGCTAGCAGAGATGGTTTAACCAATGAAAATACCTTTTCAAAACTGGATGTCTTTTCAATCCAATCACAGTTTGCAACACAGCAGTGATGACCTTCGATCATCTCGCACGCTCCTCTGAAAACACATTTTTATTTTATTCTATATTGTCAAAATTTATACAGTGCATCATGAGGAATATTTCCATTTTTTGTTTCTCCTGCACTTCCTCACTAAAGATTAGGCCATTCAAGTCTTATTTCCACATCCAATTTTAGATGAAGTGAGAGAAAACAGGATTTCACACTTACTGTCAGTCTTTCTCTTTACTGATCCCACCATATTTATATTTTCAATTATTCTTATTTTTCTACCACACATCTTTTCAGTGGGGTGACATTGATGCTAACACAATGTGTCTGTTTATGAGTCTAAGTAGGGCATGAAAGACTTTGCTCTACCAGGAAAATGAAAAGCAACCCAGCCAAAGGTCAGTTATGGTAATATTATAAGTAACTATAGGCTTGGAATTAGTGCACAGTTATCCAATCAGTAACATGCTTTCCTAGGGTTATTTATCATTTAACACAGCTGATTGTGTAGTTACATGGTTTTGAAATAGCCTCAAGTAAAACAATAGCCTTTATAGAATGGCTACAGTATGTTCAGAAGCTTTGAGTCTATATTTTCTTCCATAGTATTTCTACACTGATGTGATTCCATAATTAGATTGCATTGCTTTAGTCTTTGGATTCAATTCTTAAGATACAATAAGTGTGTCTTTACATTTTGTTCAGTTTGCATTTGTGTCATAATGCATGAAATTACATGAGTTTAAATCCTGTCATCCTCTTGCAGCAGTGGAAATTTTAGCTTCTGTGTATTTCGCTTCACAATAAGATAAAATATAGCTGCAGGGCAGCTGTATATATTGCAAATATAGATCCTAAGAACGTGTAACCTGACACTTTAAGAATCTAATCAAGAGATGAACTCCATCTAGAGGCATTCAAGCCGAGTAAGCTTAGTCCTCTTCTTTCATCTTACCGTCTTTAGTGGAACCCCTCTAGGCAGTGGCTTAAAAGGCACCATGCCTTTTTACTGGGCTAAATCAAACACCTTTTAATAATTCTCTCACCATTTCATGCTCACTCAGCTCATCTTCCACCATCAACATAAGCAGAGCCACTTCAGTCTCACACGTGCATTCTATCATGAGGCGCACTGCCAGCATGTCTCATGTACAGGATGACTCGCATCACTTCTTGAGGACGTTCAGATAATTAAAGACGGAGAACGGATTTTTAATAAATGTTTTGGCTCTTCTACAGTTGATTCAGTGACCAATCTCCAGACTGATCCCTCACAATATGACGGCTCTGACAGTTTGTGATTATGGCTGGATATGTGAAATAAGAGGATGGTATAACACTAATCTGGCTGAATAACAGCAATGTGTCACCAAGCAAGCCAACTAAGCCACCGTTGATCTGGAAGCAGCCCACAGCCACACCTCCTTAAGCTCTCAAAGATGCACGATGACCAGCTCTTGTTTATCAGCTGTTGCAGGTTGTTGAGAACAACTTCACACAAGATCACTAAAAAAGTCACTTCATTCTGAATAATCTTGCCTAAAACATAAAACAGATTTTTGTTAGTGATCCATTTGTTGAGGAGCATTATCCCTATATTCTTAAAAAAAGATAAATAAATAAAAAACTCTTTTGACCAACTAACACTGACAGTTCATAAAAGGTCAAACCTGTTCTGTCAATTCAATATATCCTGAGTCGCCCTGCTTGCTCCATTACTGCTCAACAAACATGAAACACACCTGAAGCACCCCCCACCCCCCCACCCCACAGCTCCCCTCTATCCTCCATCTCCTCCACCTTTACTCCACGTCTTCCTTCATGCATGGCCTCCATCAACCTCCTCACCCTGTTACAAATTACCAAACAAATGAACCCTCTCGCTGGAGACAAATGAGGAAAAATAGTCTTTGAAGAGAACCATTTATTTAAATCCCGCGTCACAGGGTAGAATCTCTGATCCCATTTCTCTTCTTGAGTGCATATGGCAAAAAAGAAGAAATCGGGTAAAAATACGGGGGAATCGCATCAGGCTTTTAAATGACATATTCCTTAATATCCTCGCCAAGCCCATGTATCCGTACCGAAGACTCCTGGGAGAATTAGTAGGAAAGATGCTTTCAAGTAAACCCTGCTGTAGATGGACACTTTAAACCAAAGCACATCTTGGATTACACAAACATTTATGCATTAAGGTCATATTTAACATTGTCTTTGCTGGTTTCTTTATACTTTTTTTTGCCCTGGATCTCTTCCTGAGCAACCTCTGGTGAAGGCAAATTATTTGTGACTAAATGAAACATTTACTGTTGTCCTTGTAAATAAAATGGCCAGGACTTCACGATGGCCTGGATGTGATACTGTAATTCAAGTCTCACTCTGGGATGAGATGAAGAGGAGAAAGTTATTTTGGCAGCTTTTACACAATCGCAATCACTCAAAAGTTAACCCCCCTGAGTTTACCGCCATTGCTTCACAAGTACACCCCCGCTGTGCTGCTACGAAGCCGGGCGCCACTTTAAGGTCATTTTCCCCATGTCTAATTTTACCCTTGGGTACGCTCGAGTGGAGCGTATGAGAGCAGCCATCATTTTAAACACTTGTTTCAGGCGCTATTTCTTTCTCAGTTTATGTGCCTTCATTCTGAGGTGATGGAGTGCTAATGAACAGACAGGCAGATGCAATTTGCCTAAGGTCCTTATGAGGCTTTCTTGAAGGCCTTGTGGGGAACACATTACTTTGCCTGAGTTCGATTTTACGGAGAGCGGAGCAGGTTGCACTTCGAGGCCCATGGGCAACAAATGAGGTGCATCATGAGGTGTATAAGGTTATCTAGTGGATTATGGAAGATTGCATCAGATTGCTGTTTGACAGACACTGCTGATACTAACTCTGAGCTAATGAGCTGTAATGAATGCTTGTCATTTTAGACTAAAGAACATTGGAGCACAGTGCTTAATGCTGTTATTTCTTTGAGGGGCGCTCAGTGTTCAGTAATCTTTGTTAAGCTGAATTTTGCTGGAAAAGATTAGAGAATAAATGATCACATATCCTTCTTTTTCCTCATTTTATTTTTTCCTAGCTCGCCTATAATGAAAGAAAAATTGTGGTCAGTTGATTGAGGGTTTAAAGTCTCTGTGTGAACAAAGCCTGTGGGGAGCCAATCAACAGATCCAAGCAGGAGGAAATAACAAAACCCAACGCTGGAGGTGTTAGATCACACAAGGAAGAACAGCACACTATGGTGCTCTTGTCATATGGCTCACCCGTGAGTCTTAACCTGCTAAATCAGGTTGAAACTCCTGAACTCCAGCTCTGTCACCTCACTGCAGGAGCCAACCAAGGTCTCAAACAAAACCCCAGAGTTGCAGATAGAGGGCTTTTTCTTCCATCAATCTGCTGTGTTATCCACATTTCCAGCTTTTTGACTCCAAAAGGATAGATAACAAATATGAAAATAATTCACCGTTAATGCCCGCACAACGGCTTGCTGGGGACGAGCTGTGACAACCAGTGGCTTTTGCCCACAAGGCGCGGGCATTCTTCACACCTGTCTGCAAGGATAAGTGGGCTTGTCACAAGCAGAGCTAATCTGTTGCAACGCTCAGTCACACTCAATCCCCTAGTGGAACTCTGCACTTGTCCTTGAATGTCTGCTGGCAGTAAAAGCATACTTGGGCTGCTGATCAGTCTAACCATGGTGGAAAACATGTCAATGAAGTGCAGAGGCATCTCCTCTCCTGACAGACAGCTTAGAGGACTTTTGCCCTTTACAGTTAGCACTTTAATGCCCTTTAGTCTGGCAGAGGCATGAATTCCCTAAAACAGACGTGTTTTCTGTCTGTGTGGGTAATTAGTTAGTATTTCACCATTCAAAGTGCCGCATGTCTGAACAGTAATCTGTCACTGAAGAAGAGAAATGAATGAAATCAAAACAGCCTTTCATCTCCCAAAACTGTCAACACTGACTGAGACGCTAGAGAGAAAACAATGACGAGAGCTGTCAGAGGCACGGGGGGCTGTATTATAACTCCAACAGCAGTCAGAGTGTAAAGTAGGTCTGCTGATGTGTAGTCAGTTTCCTACTCACTGGTGGAAATCATGGCCAAGCGTGGCATCTGCTCAGTGTTACCAAACAGTTATTAGTAATATAGTAATTTTGTATTCATCTCTGCATCCTAATGGTTTCCAGTGTGGTTAGACATGGTGATCCTAAGAGCTTAAACAAAGGCTACTGGACTTCTTTTTCTTGGTTCATGCAAATGTTTCTCTTTCATTTCAAAAGCTTTTTTCAGTTCTTAAGAAGCCTTTCAGATGAAAAATGAAATATCCTCAAAAACCAAGAAAAAGAAAGTCTAGAGTTCTTTCTTCAAGCCCTTAAGATTAATATGACCTGAATGACAGAAAATCAACACCGATAGTTAGCCATGGTGATTTGTAAGTATTGGAATCAAAAAAGAAAGCTAGAACTTTTTGCTCACTCACAGACGTTTATCTGTCATAAGGATGTGAGAAGATTAAGTCCTTATTAAGTCATAATTACAAGGTAATAACAACCATTGGCAGCTTACTTTAGTTTTCCATTTTCCATTTTTCCAAGAGTTGCTTTATATGGTCAATTCTAACATGAGAAGAAAGTAAGTCATATAAAAAAATTACTTAAACAGGCCAAGATCAAAAGATTGTAAAATAAATAAATTAATAAATAATAATAATAATAATAGGGTTTCTGTTTGAAGAGTAAAACTTCTTTTTTAAAGTTAGTGATACAAATAATGCAGTTATTTTATTTGAAAAGGGCACCAAAATTTAGCAGGACAGACATCATATGTACTGTGATAACTAGATATCAAAATCTTATTTAAATTAAATATTAAAATGATGACATTTGTCTGTTTAAATTTCCTCATCAGACTGAGTCTGATGAATATTGTAGTTACTATGAATGTCATTAGCTTCTGTTCCTGTGATGGAGAGCGTAACATCCCCAGCTGAATGAAGGTCTAACTCATCACAGTTACATTGCAGAGCAACTGATTAAATCATGAATTTAAGTTAATAAAATGCAGCACCAAGCAGAAAAGTCTTGAGCTCTAATTTAAAAGGGCTGAAAGTTGGAGTGTACTTAAGGTTTTCTGGGATATGTGGAGCATGAAAGTTCAATTCTGCTTCTCTGTTTAGTTTTGACCCTGGAGACAGTAAACAGACCCGAAAGGTATGAGCGGTTCATGATGGTGCAGCAGATCAGGAATGTATCAATATCCTGAATCACTCAGAGATTCATACACCAGAAGTGTAAATTTGTAAGGATCTGAGAAGTGTGCCACTCGGGTTGTAGTTAGAACCCTGCCAGCTCGATTCTGAATTAGCTGCAGCAGTCTGTTCAAATTTGTCAAATTAATACTTCTACTGAGCTTATTCTCTTCCTATTTTCAAATAAGATCCTAAACTATAAGAAGATGCCTACAGGAGGAGTAATCTAGCTAAGAATATAAGAATATAAAAGTCATTCACATCAAATACAAAACCTTCAATGCATAACTTCAAAATGTGAATTTTATATTCTTCAGCATATGTGAAGCATCTTTCTTTAAAAACTCTTCAGCACAGGGACAAGGAGCAGAGGGAAAGAGGAATGCCGCAGATCATGTAAGCTACACAGAGGAAGTAATTCAAACCTACATCTGAACACAGCTGTTTCTCTTCCTGTGGTAAATGCAAATGGCAGTGTAACATCCAAACGTCAAACTAACTACAATCTAAGTTTTCCCAGCTGGAAAACTAGTCGAAATTTTTGGTCCCAATCCACAGTAACCAGGGTGCTTTCATTTCCAGCTGTTAAGGTTTGAGTGTTTGGATTTCATACGTTCAACAAAGACGGCTTAAGCAGAAATGATGAATGCTGCAATAACACCCCGAGAAATGTGCCAGGAGGACTGAGTGATGTGATGGAGTTGACATGTTTTTCAGAATATGCTCAGATGAATGGCAGCATTTGGGAAACAGAAGTGGGAGCAGCCTTTGGCAAAATCTGCTGAGTCAACCGAAGAATTGCCTCTTTCTGAAACATTTGCTTTCAAAAAGCAATCATAGCCATTCCGCTTGGATATGTAGTAGATGTTGGAAATGTGGCCCGTTCATTCATGACCACACAGCAAAACATGCGAGGAGCCATGAGGTTTTAAATCTGTTCCCGTTGAGTCATTTAACACATTTCTCTTCTTGTTAGCTTTACTTCAAAATGTAGCAAATCTCTTAAACCTTTTGCATCTTTGTCAGACTCTTCCACAACTTCTTTTTTTTTTTTTTACCTGCTTTTAAAAACCTGATCAGGCCTCTCGGGTTGGCAAGAGAGAGTCTTTTAGCTGAACCCAGAATAAAATCTGTTGCAGTCTGATTAGGGTGCTTTTAGAAACTGTGGCCCTGCTCTCAGGAACACGCTGCCTGGTGACCTGAGATTTCTAAAATCCACTTTTAAAAACAAGCTCTCAACATATTATTGTCCCAGTATGAGGTTTCTTCACAGTGGAGGTCTGCTGTTTATGGGCAGTTGTACTACTTGCGTTGTTTGTTGTGTGTGTTTATGTGTGTGTTGCAGTTTGTTTGAGCTTTTTTATTGCTGAGTAGATTAGTTAACTCTTTGAGTCGTATGCCTATTTCATAGGTTGCTACTTGATGATTGATTTCCCATAATGAGATGAGCACATCTCTGCAACCACAAGATCTTAAAATACCCTTTTGGGATTTGTTAAAGTGTGTGAATATCAGTATATGTGTTACTGTTGAGGGATGAATAAAGATGACCCATAGCACAAATAAAAAAAAAGTTTCAGGCTCTTCTAAATAAAAACCCAAACACTTTCAGGATGAATATGAATATCCCTTTGGAATGATGCAGCTGTAACTCTAATCTTCCATCAAAGCATTGTCCAATATGTGAACTCTTATAAAGTAAAGCAGAAGATAATTAGAGTGGTGTTAGTACAGACAGGGTGAGATCTCCTAAACGGCACAGCTTGGCACCATCTGTTCTCAAAATACCTCAATTGAGGGACCTCTGCTTTCATTAAATTGAGATTCTGCATTCTCATTGACATCTGAAGATATTTCTTTCCTTATGCAATTGTATATTGTATATTTCTGCATTTTGGAGATTTTTATATCATATTTGCTGCAAAATTAGTTATATATACAGTTCATAGGATTCTAATTCATTGTATATTAAGGCATTAAAAAAAGACATTGAATCAGACAGTTAACATGTCATATACTTAAAGCAAAGTCTACAAACATCGACGTTTGGGTCCTGTAACAGCTGTAGTGCATTCCAGTCATTTGAAGTGTAAGATATGATTTTCTGACAGACAAATCTTGTCAGTGGTAGACCTTCAGAATTTTATTTGAACAAAAAATCCTCCTGGAGTGTCTGTCTTCTGTAAGGATAATTTCTGACAGTGATAGCTGTCACTTTGGGCCTGTTAAATGTTTAAAGATTTAAGTTCTGGTGTTGAATTGTTTTATTTATGTGAGAAAGATTTAAATGGGATCTTCACTGCCGTATGCGGTTTCATTCTGCATCATTAATAATAGACTTTGTGGTTTGTTGTCTCTTCATTGTCCATCTCTTGCATGCTCTTCCACTTGATGGGAAAACCATTGCTGCTGCTGTCTGCATCTAAACCGTAATCTAATCATTATAATGTGATCTTGATCTGCTCATGCAGCTAGAATAAGGGTTAAAATCTGGTTAAAATTGTAATGAGAAAATGTAAAAAGATAGTGAGTTTAGTGTGGTAATCATATCTCTGTCTTTCTTGCAGCCAATCCCACAGGTGCTGGAACGAAGGATTATCCGGGCCCGTCAGAGGTTTTCCGGGAGTCCAGCAGCACTACAGGGATGGTGGTCGGCATTGTAGCAGCCGCTGCGTTGTGTATTCTCATCCTGCTTTACGCTATGTACAAATACCGGAACAGAGACGAAGGCTCGTACCATGTAGACGAGAGTCGAAACTACATCAGCAACTCAGCACAATCCAATGGCACCGTAGTCAAAGAGAAACCAGTCAACACTGCGAAGACATCAAACAAGAACAAGAAAAACAAGGACAAGGAGTACTATGTGTGATTATTAAAGCTTTGGTCTTTACCGGACCAACTTAAACATCAGTTAAAAAGACAAATCAGGACATCAAAATGTGTACAGTATAATAACAAAGATGAACATTATTTAGTCATTTTCCTACAAGACAAAACTCTACAAAGTGAAATGAAAAAATAACTGTCTTTACTTTCAAGCACTTAAGACAGAAAGACACTCTGTCCAGAAAGAGACTAATGGGAAAATAGATCTGGCAAACACCTAAAAATGGACTAAATACATATCTAACATGTCAACCAAACCACATTAACCCATCTGTAACTTGTTGCTTGGCCAGGATGATGATGTGATCAAACTCCCTTGTTTCTGGTAAACAGAGGAGCACACATGCACTTTGCAAATGGAGATTCCGCATTACAAACCTGACGTTTGCATTTACATTGCCTGTGTTTGTGTTGTTGAGACTTTTTTTTAGAGAAAATGGCACAATGCGTAGATAAATACTTACACAAATACGCAAAACATTTACTGTGGATGGAGAGGGGAAAAAAACAGCAACAAAAAAAAAAAAAAACAGGTAACCGGCAGATCCAGGGATTGAGAAATCAGCCAAAGTACTCACTGAAAAGGCTCTGAAGTCTGGCAAAGACTAACACCTGGTTGGCTGAGCAGCTGCAGTGCAAAGATTAGAACAATCTCTCATGAAAGACTTTGATTTTAAAAAGAATATGTCAATTGTGCCAGTAAGAAATGTGGAGGCCTTCGCTTTCACACTGTGCGATCTCAAAGCAGGAAGTTTCCTCGGAATCCCGGGGACGTCTCAAAAAGTGTCATTTGGGAGCCATGCACGCAAAATTATCTTATTACAGTACATATGTTTATATACAGTACAACCACATCTATATGTGCTTTCTGGACTGTGACAAAGTTGTGTTTTATAGCCTGTTGTATAGATGATGCAAACTATAACTGCTCCTCAACCATTTTTGGAATAAAACATAAAAAAAGACAAAAAGAAGATGTAAGTGTTAAAAAGTGTTGCTAGACATAGAAGATTTTATGAGGACATGCTGTTTTTTTTTTCAGTTGGATAATAATTTGACCCCCACCTTCCTGTTTTTACATGTGTTCCCATATAGTTTTTATACAAATGCCAACCTGAGATAGATGATCCTGGACCAGTTATAGCCTATCTGTTTCCCAAAAACACTACACAAGGTGTTGATCATGGAGATGTGTGTTGTCACAACCTGTGTGGCTCTCTTTTAAGGAATCACTGCCTTCCTCCTCAACCCTGACTTACATGAGTGAGTATGAAGACCAAGAATATGAGTGATGATGATGGATGAAGATGATGATTAGGGTAAATTAACTCACTGTGTGTGTTTTTTTTCCAAGTGGTATTATAAGACTGTCCAAATGTGTGCTTGGGCTGACACAAAAACCCTGTGGAGAGTAGCTCAAATAAGTCTCCATTTCAACTGTTCTGTGTTTGTTCTGTCATTCTGTCTGTCAGTTCTGCTTTCCAGAGACCTGTACTTGGAATGATTATGAGGAAAAATGACCATGAACTATAAATGATGATTATAAATTCTCTTTGTTTGCTCCTCTTTTGTTTCTTTTCAAGTGTTTTCTGCTCAGTTGTATTTCTTCTTGTACTCCACATTAAAAGAAAAAAAAAACGTATAAAAACTAGTTTTGAAAAATCTAATGAATAAAATATTACCTATCTGAACTTAATATAGTCTATTGACAACATCTGTTGGAGAACCATGCAGGTATCATGATTTATCAATGGACCCCCTGTAACTCTCTCTCATGTTGAGCAGAGTACACAATTTGTATTCCATGTGCACATCCTCCTTGTCAAATCTAGCGGCTATCTTTACTCACAATGCACCTCACTCAACAAATTGAGCCTCAAGTGTGTCATGTTAGTTGTGGCTAATACAGTTTCAAGCCACGAGAAGGCAACACATATTTGATAAGCTCACTGCAGTGTAACTTTACACTGCAAGACTTTTTCTCTTTCATTTTTAAACTTGTCTTCAACCTTGACTCAAGTGACACCTCTTGATATTTATCTCCTACACAGGCATTTATACAACATTTTCAGATTTTACGTGACACATTCTTCACAGCATGAAGTGTTACTCTGTGTGATCTGTAAACAGACTTTGATGTGTAAAACTGACTAGGTTGCATTTCTTTGAGCTGTCAGCCTCTGGCTCTTGATCTTAAGTTTAACCATTGCATCTGTCCGTGCATTGTATGACTACATGCAGAAAAAAAAAAGGGGGGGGTGTGACACATTACACTAGAAGGGAAAAAAATCTACAGAGGCTATAACTAATTTTCACAGACATGCTATCAACAGACTTGCTATCTGAGCACTGCTCTCAGGACGGCGGTAAAATGAAATAATGAATGACTGTATGGAATGAACTTTGTTTCTGAAAAAAGATGAGGAAAGCTGTTTTCAAGTATTTAATTGAGAATTTTAGGAAGACAAAAGTGGAAGCTGGAGAATGTTTGCAAAAGATGCTGATTTGGATATAATTTCACCAACAAAATTGTAAACAAAATAATACTGGAAAGGTTTTTAGAAAAAAACTTGAACATCTCAAAACTAATTAACTAATCTTTCAGTAACAAAAGTAGAATATTTAAGAGGCTTAGGCTAAAGATGAACATAATCATCCAGGGATTCCAGAGAATCTAAGAGTAAGCATTTGTAATGTTATAAAGGTGTGTTAGTCTACATGGCATAGGTCATTTGCATGTATGTGAAGGCCTTAGTGAAGCTGATCTGGAGGAACATGCTGCCATCAAACGTATGTCCATTTCAGGAAAGGTCTTGCTTATTTTAGTAACATCATGTCTCAGCTGTCACAGCACAGCTCTGTCACAAAAACTGGCGCTAAACTGAGCTGCCGGCAATCCAGATCTGTCTTCTATTAGAGATATTGAACATACAAAAAAATATTTAAAAAGGTGTTACCGCGACTGCTAAGCAGAACAGGTAAAAATTTCATTTCTAGAACTTTATTCATTGCTTTCATGCTGAGTTGAAAGAAGAGCTGATGCAACACGGTGGTAAACATGCCCCTGCTTGGTAAATACGTTGCTCACACTGAAGTAAAACTAAACTAAATCCAACCAAAAATAATTGTTAAAATGCCGTCAGCGTGAGAAGTTAAAACAATTTTAAGCAATATATTCATTGCTCTTAAACATTTCTTAGCTCTGCTTTCTGAATCTGAAGACACTTACTTAAACAGCATGTTGGTTTTTATCTCAGTGCTCGTATATTTCATCACAGAAGTTGCCACCCCTCTCATCTGGCTAAATTAAGTTTTAGCCAGATGAAAGCTGCTGTTTGGCTTTAGATTAAAGTAAAACACCTCATCACAGTGTAAAATCTACCCAAACATCTAGTCATCATCCCATCAAGATACAGACAGAGCATCAAGTTATTTCTACCAGGGTGCAGCTAGAGACAAATGTCCCCCCAAAATGACACTTGTGACATTCTACAGCATAGTTCAATTAAACCCTGACATTTTTTTTTTTGCTACTTTAAGTGTTTGATTATTAGATTGTACAGAATATGCTCAACTTAAACCCATACAGCACAGACATGTTTCCTCAAGAGACTCCACCTCTCTGTCATAAGTCTTGATCAGCAGTTCTAGCTTTCTAATATGATGGTGCTCATGTGTGATATGCCAACCTCTCCAAATGGAAATTCCTTACTTCAGCTGGCCTGCTCAAGGACAAAACAGCAATGTCATTTCCACACTGAAAATAGCACACTGGGTTGAATAGAATGGAAAAAGATCGACAGTATGTTAGTGCAGTTGCTGTGCTACATGTAGTTAGAAGATGCAATGCAGTGCGGCAGACTCACACTGAAGTCATTTCCTGATTATAGAGACTTTAAGTCTTAGTTATATCAATTTATTACAGCTAAATTGGCAACTGTCGAGAATCAAATGATGTTTTTTAAGTTTTATTTAGTAAATCTTAAGGCGCTTTTTGTTTTACACTCAGGGATTGACTGGTTTTGCTTTGATCAGTGGGGACTGACTGATTCAAGTGTTGCAATATATTTATTGGTGCATAGGTGTTAATTGCATCACCTTTTTTTCATATTACAGAGAACCAGACACACAAAAAGAAAAAACCTCTTGTGAAATAAGCAAGGCTGTTTTCACTTTGGTAAAAAAAAACAAAAGAAAAAAAAAGGTGCTTATTTAATATTTTGCCTTAGGGAAGAAAACAACAAATACATTTTTTCTGGTTAAGTCCCAGAACAAATCCTTAACCAAAGCCAAGCCCTTCATGAAACTGAAATCTCAGTTAAATGCCAAGGGGTTTTGTCAGTGTAAATGTACCCATACATGGAAGAGTAATTAGTTACATCTGCCTCCCTGCTTTGTGAGATAGAGTGATGCATGATCTGTGTTCACGCTGAGTGAAAAGGTATAAAATATTTTCGGACCATAAGGATATTCTATCTGATCATAAACCATAAAAACAACATTTACATCAATAAAAACGATGCAAGGTCAGATGTTAAGTAATGTCAGAACATCAGCCCCAAGTTGCTGATGTTGGCATCTCAACACCAACAATCCTTTTCACCTTGTCAAAAAAAATGTTTTTACAGATTCAAACCACATGTATTCTCTGCTTTTTGATATATTGTTTTAGTCTGAATGGTGCAGCATTGTTCAGTTTGCTGGAGATGCTGCTGTGCTTGCCTTCCTTCATATGGAACAGCTTCATGTTTCTGTCAGCTGAGCTCACTTGTTTCATAAACATTTGCGCTCGAAGGATTTGATCTTGACTTTCACCAAAGGCAACTGTATCCTGGAGCTTTTGTTTTTTCTTTTTCGTTTCATTTTCCATAGTCTAGGTTCTCATCAGCTTACATGTAATGCACTATATATGGCCCACTTACCTTGGACATGACATGATAAGACACCATGTTGTCCATTATTGTCAGACCATGCTGATGAGATGAGTTTGTAAGTTCCCATCAGTGTCCTAGTCCCAGACATTTAAATTATCAAATAAATGTACTGTATTGGATTTTTTTTTTTTTTTTTACCGAGGCCCAAGTCCCTTTACAGTTGAAGTGAAGTCTGCTTTGCTAAGCACGGCAGTGCTACTCATCCAGTGGTACATTCTGGTCCTTTGCTAATCGATGTCAGAGCTCTCCTCTGTTGAGTGGTAGCATTACCAAGGTGTGGATTATTTTCACTGGAAAAGGCTGCTGATGTTTAACCCGAGTTGTTCTTCCTCTGCTTCTGTTGTGTTGTTACGGTTTGCTGAGTCTGACACATTTAACTTGGCTTCCAGTTCTCTTTCTGTCTGAGTGCCTTTATTGTCAGTGGTTCATTACCCTCTTTTCTTTATTTCCTGCACTGTTACATTGTTGTCTTTTCACATCTAGGTTAATTCTGCCAATTTAGAGTTACTGACTCAGGATAGTTATTGTTTTTGTCTTCTTTGTCTCTCTTTATTGCTCTTTTACAAGCTACAAGTAGGTAGTAGTAATGTTTAGTGATTTTGGAAATGTTCTCTGATTTGAGCAGGGATGTTTTGATGCTACATCTGTAGTATGTGATCCCTCCCCGGCCTTGATATGATGGGCTTGATGTGGACTGATCTCATTCTTATAACTATGTTTAAGGTCAGTCTGGTATGTGATCATACTTGGACTACGACGTTGCTTTTGTTGAGACCATCTTAACTACTTCAGGGGTTAACATAATATGGGGTAACTGATATGGTACATCCAAAGAGGCGCTAACCACTCAACGATCAACTAGCATGTAATGTAACACCCTGAACAGGACTGAATTAGTCTGCAGGACTTTATTTGATCGGGTGTGGAATGCCCAAAAAATGTTGCCACTTCCTTCTCCTTTTACTGGCTCAATCATAGCAAGTAAACAATGGAGGAATACCAAGTTTATGCAGTCTTGAGGCTTCTGTTTTTAATGTAGTGTTCAAATGTAAAACCGTTTTCACAAGAAGATGCCCTATATCATTAGCAGGTGAGGCAGTTAGCTATCCAAAATGGTCTGTTTGCCTTCATGATGCAAGTAAACTGCACCATGGTTCACAAGGGAACCCAATCCTCCATCTTACAAGAGGAACAGAGTTCACAGCTCCACACCAGAGTATGAATGAGTGTTCACACTACTCCAAATGAACTGTACAATCCATGAAAAGAGACCTGGGTTTGCTTAAATCGGACCAAACAGCACCAGGATGAATACTTTTGAGGTTTTATAACAGGCTGTATAAGATGGGCATAGCCGCAGTGACTGTGTCTAGGTCTGTCACGGTAACAAATTTTGCTGTGCGATTAATTGTCTCAGAAACTAAATATTTGGCTCTAGTATTGCCTAGATTACCTTGATTTTAATATTCATTTGTTAGTTTTCTCTGTTGAAAAAAGAAAAAGAATGCACATCCGACTTTACTTTTACCTCTTCACTCAACATTCCCGACATTTTAAACACACAAATTTGGAAGATAGAAAAAAAACTGAAAACATCACTAGCTCCAAAAAAAAAAACGGAATCCTGAGCTATAAAAGAAATACATGACAGCAGAAGAAAAAAATTTGCAGTATATAGTTTTTAAGTTTTCACATTCAAGACAAGACAAGACACTGGCAAATCTATTTACTCCAGATACTGTCATGTTCTCCTTGTATAACTCGCAGAATCTCTTCAAGGCAACACAGCAACAGTCTGTGCATCAGAATGTTTCAAGGCCAAAGCAGATCATGCTTAATGTATGTTCTGCCTCTGGGACATTGGGAGGGAGCGTCTCTTGACGTCAGCAAGAGAAAATCTCAAAACATTGAGTTGCATTTGTGGAACATTTTCAGACAAGGGCAAGAATAAGGGGAAGCGAAAATTAACCGTACTGTTTAGTGTTTGCACTGTGAACAAATTGCTTTTGTTTGCGTTCAGAATTTCTCTGTAATACCAATGTGACCTGAAATCCCAAGAGTCGCATGGCATTTTGTTACAGAGAAAATATTCGAAAGCTTTTTTTTTTTTAAACATTGTTTGCATTTTCTTGAGCCTCTCTTGTTCTTGTGTTTCCACATCACTGCTGCTGTTTTGTTTTAGAGCATGAATGCAAAAAGAATCAGTGTAATAATGCATGATGTATACTCACACAAACAGTGATCAAACTTACCGCAAGCCAACAGGTTTAGAAATAAAAATAATGGAACTAGAGAGTTCTTTATTAGACATATATAGTGATCTCGTTTTAATATTGTTTTCCTGTTGTTTTCTTAGTGGTTTGATGGTTCACTTTTTTCCCTTTTTCCAGTAACTAGCAACCCACTAATGCCTTCTTCAGAAGGATCCCTCCTGGGATAAACTCGACATAAACTAAGTAATAATGAAATGACAATAACAAGCTCAAAGCTTTATTTCAGTCTTCATCATCTATAGACTAGAATACACAAAATCTTATAGGGTTGAAGAAGTATTTTTAATAACTTGCTTATCCTTTCCTCTCACCCTCCCTCCCCTTACATCTCTCTCTCACACAACGTCTTTGTCCCTGTCTTTTGCATTCATTTTATGCCATTCCCCTCCCCTCACTCCGGCTCTTTGCTACCATCTCAGCTGGATATACCAGACGTCCCTTTAATTCGACACACTAATGTAATTCGCCTTCTCTATAATCATCCATTTTCCCGTTTTCATGCCCTTTCCCCGAACTTGAGACACGTCTTGTGAATTCTATTTCACAGCAGTACACCAGACTATATCAGTTTCCATTTCATTTATTCAGTATTTGTTTTGAAAACTCATGCTGGTCTGATATGAATCAAAATTGCTTAATAGAAGGAATTCTTGCTGACCAGGTTAGAGTAAATATAATTACACCCAAACCTGAAACTAAAATTGAATGTTCTGAATGAAGTGAAGATTGAATCTGTCACAATGAATAAAATGTGTTTAGTCATTAAACATTCCAGAAGAACATTTATCTCAGGTACCCAATCTAAAACCAATGTGCTCACTCAAAGTGCTCAGTGCATGCATCTGTAAAGGCTTCCTGACCACAAAAGTTCTAAGTCTCTATAAACATTGGTGAATCATATGTTTATTCAGTTGTTTCATTTTGTAAAAAAGGAAAAAAAAAGAAAAGAAAAGAGAGAAATAAGATTTGACATAATGAGAACATTTACCAGCTACTATAATAATTTGAAGTAGAGGAAAATTACAGCTTTTATGAGTTTTCATTTTTTCAAGGCAAATATTCTTCATCCATCCTTCCAACCAAGACATAACAACTCAATGATGACTTTTTGCTAGACATGTCATTGTGTTGGTTTGTCTTTAACTGAATAAATGTCTTAAAGCTATTTGCTCTGTAAAGATCATAATCATTCTGAAAAGTTACTTACAGAAACATATTTTCCAATTAATGAGAGAGAAAAGTTGTCCAAAAGTCCATTATTCCTTTTTATCGTATAGAGCTAAGGACTGCTAACTCTCCCGGCACATCACCTGACATGTAACACCACATCATCAATAGCTGTAGAAATTTGTTTTCTTAAATTGGACTTGCACATAACAAAAGTTATGGCATCATCTCCTTGTCAAATGTACATTCACTAAATATAACTTTCATCTAATCATTCACAGTCTCTGACGGCTTCTTTTCAACCCAATTTTTCCCGCTCTTGCTTTGCACGCTCTTGGAAAACAGCAAAAACCGAAACTTCCATCTTTTTTCTTAAATGTTTTAAGAAGAAAGTTCAGCTGTTAAATTAAATAGTTTTCTCTCATGTCGGAGTTATTCATTTAGAAAATATGAGACCTGAATAAATATAGTCCGAGAGTGGTGATTTCATTAGTTTTGCTAATGGTTGGTTTAAGACTATGTTCTTTGTCACCAGGTAAAAAAATCATTGTACTTAGATACATTTTATTCTAATGTAGAAATTCCAGCTGTGACTATTTAAGTACCCAATTTCTGACGACCAATTAGTAAATTATTTCACAATGAATGGAAATGCGCATTTCCTGCTTAACTTTACTTCTTTGAAGCATGCAATTTAATTACCAATTTTTAATACATTCAGAGGCATCTCATTGCCTCTCAGAAAACGTTTTTAAATAACAGCAGCTTGAATGTGTGATCTGTTGTAAAGAGAGTTTGTGTCCACTTTATTCTCTGCATTTCTTGAAGCGTCTTGTTATGAAATGCACATTTTCAGGGGATGGGACTGAAGGTACATTTCAATGTGACTCCAAAAAACTTGGTTGGATGATTCTGATGAGAATAGAGGAGAGATTCCGACAAGTAAAACACCATATCTATTTTCAAAGCCACATTTAGCTTAGAAAGTGCAACTCTGAAAAGTGTAAGAGGTTTGAGAGATATTTGAAATATGGTGCAAATGACAAAATTAATGCTTCCGAAAAAAGTCTGTAAACTGGAAAAAATGAAATTATAACCTGAGTTCATATTTGAAATACAGTGGAAATGTACAGAGCATAAAATCAAACGTTCAAAAGGGTATTCATATGTAGGGTGGAAAATCTGAAATACTCCTAACACAACTTAACCAGAGTATACATAAGCGAAGAAATGTGTATTAGATTTACTGGCAGTTTCAGAGCTCCATCCTCTCAGCATTGAGCCTCTGATGGAGAGGTTAAGGTTGGCGCTCAAGGCCAAACCCAGCAGCTGAGAGCCCGCCCTCAGGAGAAAGAGTCAACATGGCAAGGGCACAGAACACATTCAGGATGCATCGGTGCCATTTATCATGGCTGACAACTGCACCTCTCAGTGCCATTTGGGTTTATTACTGGTACATTCCTCCCCACATAATGATGTTTTCCTTAGCACCTTTCCTCTGAGACTGACTTCAATGAAAAACTGCAGTGGAAACATAAAGGTGACAGGTTTCCCCCACCCCCCTTTTTTTAACTTTCGTTTTTACTATTTTCCCATATAAAATTTGCTTGCTTTGACTTGTGAGGACATGTAAATACAACAAAACATTTTTATCAAAAATATTTAGGCACATGTTCTGGGACCTCCACTGCCTGAATATGTAGGTCACATCCATGAAAAAAGGTACATTGGTAAATTCATGGTATTCAAAAGTGTGCCCCTCCTATTAATTAGGGTGAGTTTTAGGTTGAACATAATTCATTACAAGAACAGTTTTATACAGTTCATACCAGCTATATTTGCCTCCTATAAGAGCTGCAAAATAATTAGTGCTTGTTGTGAGGAATTCCTGTTCATTCGTCTGCCAGCACCGTCTGGAGTTGGCACTGCTGGAGGGTTTGGAGATTGTTGAACATAACAGCTCAGCAAATCCCAAAGATTTTCATTGTGGTTTATGTCTACCCTTCAGGCAGGCCAAGAAAGAAACTCAATATTATTTGTTGCACAATATTCCCACTAGATCCAACCGATGTGATTTTGAGATTGTGGCATTCAATCACTGCTCATATTTATATTATAAGAAAAGCTCAGGAAGGGACTGAAATTCATTGCAATATCTCTCTGTAATAAGTTTTCTCTTGAGAAATTAAAGGTCAATATGAGGACCAGTAGTGACTGTTCACAGTACCAGATAACTATGCACACATATATCTGACTTTACACCCTTAAACACTGGAATTCTGTTAGAGAACACAATGGCTGGACGCTGTTGAATTGTCCAAAAGGTAAGTGTTACACAACAGCAGCCTGT
>JAOXYM010000017.1:11878624-11895314 GCA_028567055.1 Leptatherina wallacei
CAGGTGCAGCACACAAAGCCATCAGTCAGTACCCAATCATTTCAGTCTTCCATGTAGAAAGTGAGACAGCTCCAGATCAATACTACATTTCCTCTGTGCAGGGACTCGGCAAATATTCCCAAAGGATCACAGAGGGGCGTTTGTACAGAGGCTTGATACAGTGCCGATACTCATACACAGTCAAGGTGGACGTGTCCTGTATTCACGGTTTGATTGTATGACAACTGATGACATGTCTGCAAAAGTCAGTTAATTCAATAAAAAGCTGTTTGGAGGCACTTCAAATGATGGAACACTTTAATGCTTTAATACATCCACTAGATTTTGTATATTGTTCTGTAATCCACTTCCAGTGTGAGAAGAATACGATAAGCCTGGTACTAGTGCTGGATTACTAGGAGAGTGAGGTAAGTTACTTAAGTATAAAAACTATAATTTTAACAAGGAAAGCACATCAGCATCAACCCATGAGCAGAGACTCATTTCATTTTTATATTATCATAAAGTAGGAGAGTAAAGATTAAAGTGTATTCAAGAAGAAAGAAACATGTGCTCTAAGAATGAATAGCTACAAAGAAGAGAAGCTATCAACTATTCAGGTGTGATAATCTTCCAGGAAACTGTTGAAATTCAAATCTTCCAATTTATTTGTGTCTTTCTTCATGTTTTGTGAGTTAAAAAGCATCACAATTTGTTAATCTGGTCACGTTTTTCTATTCCCTGCTCAGCCAGTTACAAAAAAGAAATGTGATCCAATAACTGAAAATGTGATTTAATGAACCTTTTCTGTGCTCAGTCCAGAAGACTGGGATGTAGATTACTGTAATGAATAAGAAGATAGAGCTCTCTTCAAGAGAATGTCACCAAAACGTAGATGATGCCCTGAAAGCTGTTAAAGTGAGTTTAATTCATCATGGTCTATTACAACATGGACAAGCTTTCATGATCAAGGCAATGACCCGTTTTTCCAAACAACTACTCAGCATGTGATTTGAACACACTGTGGGAGTGAAAATGTATTGGGCTTGATTTATTGAGTGCTGAGGAAATTTCTCCAAGCTCTGCAGTAATAACATGCAAACTACATTCTGATCTCTCTGTGTAATATAGATTTTTGTTCAATTTTACTTTTTCCTCTCAACATTAATTTCAAATAGAGTACATTCATTATTATTACATGCTTAGACTCAAATTTGTAATATTCTGTCAGATGGACACTTATTTGACAGAATATTTGAAGATTAGAATGAAATCAGAGGATGTTCTTGTTGGAGATATGGTCAGATAAAGATCAACTTCATCATACTCACACTTGTTTTCTCCCTTCTGTTATTGTAAATGGAGGCTGTTAGTGGTGGTTAGATGATGTTGTCTTCATATATCTCTATGATGCTGAGTCTCTGTTTTAGTAATCTGTAAGTATTTAGTGTCTTAGATTTCTTAGACTCATGTGATGTCTTTGTAAAGTTCATTAGCAATCAGGATTATTTTATTTATAATTGGTTCAGTGAAGGTTTCTTTCTTTACTTCCATTTATTTCTCCAACATTTTATTTCATTCTTTTTAAAAAACATTTTGCTTCCTTACTTGTAGTCGTAAGTTGTAGAGAGTATCTAATTCTTTTTTTCACATATGTAGAGGTCTGAATTCTCTGTAGCAATGTCCGGGGCTTAGAATGCTAAAAATCAAGCGTCAAACCTTCTTAATATGGCCATAAGATGCTTTTTATGTAGTACAAGACATATCATCATTAGCAAGCTCAGCCATCAATGATTGGGAATTTCTGCTTTGATTCTGCAGAGCACTACCAACAGTTTCAGAGAGAATTGAGGTCAGACAGGCTGTATGTTTCTTGTAGAAGATTGGAGGACCTGATCCTGAATATTTGTGAGGTGGGACTGTTAAGCTATTTTGTAGGCGAGTGACTGATGAAATGAGAATCTGGTGCAAGCTACAAGAGGTGAGCCAGAGGCTAGCTTTAGGGACTTGACCAGGCTGATAGACCGGGCACAAGTCCCAAGTCACCAGTGCTTGTCCAGCCAAGTGGGCTGGCACTCGCTGCTAACAGCAAGGACTTGACCGCGCTCAACAAGGGGTCACTACCTGCTGCTGATGAGTGGAGATGCGGGCCAGGTCAGATGAGCAGTTTCATGAATTCTCATTACTTGGATGAAGAAAAAGGTAGTCATACCTAAACTATTTTATGGCACTGAGATTTATTCATGACAAAACTTTGAAATGTTAAAATTTGAGGAACACAAATTATTTATTATTTATAGCTGCTAGAGTGAAACTTTAAGAAGCACGTTTCAAAGATAAGTTTATAGGTTTAGAGCTCGGTGTAGTTTTGTGTTAGAAAATATGGAAGAAAACTGGAAGAAAAAGGAAGAGTTTGCTGATGTTATTATGCTAATGTTTATTTTACACTTTGACCTTACACTGTTTCTTTATCCACCTTGGAAGGAAGGCAAGCCATTTAGAATCTGGCAGAAATACAGTAAACCAAATTTGTTTCTTGAACATTTCAAATCATATTCAGTAGATACAACAGTTTACCATTAACATGGTGAACATTGTAAGTACAGTCATCTTCTTCAGTAAATATCACAATATCACAAATATCGCATCAGGAAATGAATGAAAAACTACACAAATCCAATCAAACTTGGCACAAATATTCCTGCACAACTCAAACTGGTTAACAAGTCTTACAGCAGAAGTGAGCATTGCCATGCCAGACACAGCAATGGTGTGCAAGCTGTGTAAAAACCACAGGTGGTACCACCCTTTCACACACGCACACATACACTTGAGTCTGTTCATTCTTTTCCCCCTTCTGGGCAAACTATATTGCTAAGCAACACAATGATTGCTGGGGTCCTCTTCTAGAGAGCTAGTTTCAGTCCTTCAGTGACTAATGATACTGTACTGCAGTGCTCGACTATATGAGTGTCATGCTGGGAGTTATGTACTTTGCCAAGTTCCACACCTGCCCTACATACCTTATATACCTTTTTTGCTCTGTGGTCCTCAATGCAACACATCAAAAATAACGGTGACAACATAACTAACCCAAAAATGTATTTATTATGCATGCAGTCATTTATAAATTATACTTTTTGTTGTTGTTGTATCACATGTGGTTAACTGGTCAGTCACTACGCTGTATTTTGTCTCAAGGTGCAAAGCTAGTTACTCTCTTTATTGCTTTTCAGGGTGATAAAATGGAAGCAGCATTTACAGTCTCTCTCGCTTTTTAGTCTTCTTCATACTTTTTGGGGACCTGGACCGAATGTGGCAGGACATAGGGGGGCCCGGGCAGGGATTGAACCCACAACCTCCCAGGTGAGAGTCATACGCGCTGACCAGTCAACCAAAGGGATATCCCTGTGGCCAAGTAGCCAGGGAACATGATCAATCAGAGGCATAGCGACAGGACCCTCACTATCACACTAAGAAAAGAAACATTCAAATGTTTTAAAGTGAAAAATTAAGCTTATGATGTGATCTTTACACTTGGATAACATCAACACCTTAGGATGATTGATTCAAAATGAGATTTTCATGTCTGAAAAATCTAAACTTAGTTTTTAGAAACTAAGAATCTTAGTTCTTTGAAAGTTGCACTAGAATGTAATATCAGAGTTCAACTTAAAAAAGTTTGTTTTGGAGGAAAAAAATGTTAATGCCAAAATTAGATTTCTAGCCAATGCTGCTGACATTTTCTGTGGATTATTAGAACTTTGTTGGCAGGAAGACCGTAAGTGGTTCAGCTACAGATAGCTTATATAATCAGAACAGAATCAGAGTTTATGCTTGATGTGCTCAACAGCACAAATCAGTACTCTCTTTTTTCAAACTTGCTTACAATATTTATGAAGGTTTTTTTCAGGTTATGTGCTACATGGACTGAAAAATGAGGAACTAATAGCTAAGAGGTCATTTTGTGGTAAAGGAAGGTGCAATCGAGACACGAAGGGAATACATGAAATAAGCATTAACTCTTAAAATGTTGGCAGGCTTCCTTAAGAATATCCAGTTAAACTAATAATGCTATCTTTCTTTAATGTCTACCTTGGTGGTAGATATAAAATTTTAATACAATGCTGCTTTTTGGCTGATGGCTGATATTTTTGTTCTTCTATTCTCATCTACATGTATTTTAAATGAATGAGAATTATATGTCCTCAATATCCACATAGTGTGCATGATGACAGCTGTCATGTGTGATGTTTTTCTCAGTTACGTTGTAATACAGTGTGAAAGGCATACTTTCCTCTTTAGAAACCTTTTAAATAGCAGAATCATCATTCATCTTTCCATCTACAGTGTCTAAAATAATCTTTGTAATAACTTGTAATAACACTGTACTTGAAATCTAGAGTTGCTGTGATTTATCAAAAAATAATTGTCAACAATTTCCAGCTATACATACATATATATATATATATATATATATATATATATATATATATATATATATATATATATATATATATAAAATAAAGCACAGTGCAGATCCTGGCATCTGTCTAGGCTTGAAATAAGGTTGATCCAAAAGAGACTCACTGAGTCCCGTCAGCATCAGAGCTTTTCCTCATGGCAATGCAAAAAGGTTATTTCCAGTCATGCAGGGACTGCACACTCCATTTGCATTTTTCACCTGAAGTCTCCTCACAATTGCTGGAATATTAGCAAAATGCCTACACAAGCTGCAAGCAAAGAGCAGGCTATTATAGCTGGTGATAGCCTTGTAACCTCTTCAAGTAAACAAAGTCACTGCCCTCCCAGTGTAGGAGTACAAGTAATTTCCATCAGACAGGCAAGAAACACATATGAATTTTTATTTTACAGTATATGACTTTTCCTGATTGGTTTAGGGTATTTTGCATAATGCAAGGCAGCAAAGCTTGCTGAGTTTTTTGTGTTAGGAAGACAAAAATCCACCAAAAGTATACCACAAGAAATACTGGATGCTAGAGTTTTCAGACTGTATGTCAAAATGCTGGAAAACATATGAGCATAATTGATTGATTGACCTATTATTTTTATTTGTATCTTATATGTTTGACAATAAGCTGCACTATTTTTAGTCATAAAGGAGTTGTTATTGTTACATGCTGGGCCCACGAAAATGTGGGCAATGTAAAGTCAATGGGGAACTTTTTCGTGACGTCAACACGACTTGTTAGAAGTTATAGAATACAAAAGCTAAACAGTCTTTTTTTATTATTTACAAAGTTTCTCTTGGGTCTCGCAAGATCTTTGCCATGAACGCTGCAACGTGTATGCTGCGTGTATGACATGTTCCAATTCTCTTCAAGATCCTCCGCCGTGAAAAGGCAAGGTTCCATTTCAAACGGCAGACATCCAGCGGCTCTGGGAGCTCATAGGCCTTGACTTTGTCTACTTTCTTGTATATTTCGGGGATATACAGAAGGTTTTCCCTCGTTTCTTCTCTATCTTTTTGTAGTTTGCATCAACAACAATAAAGCACTGTCATGATGGAAACTTTTGATCACACTTACAGGGGTTTTTTAAAAAAAGGTTGTTACACAAATCTTTTTAAACTATATCCTTTATTAAACTCACTTTACTTATCTATTATTTAGTAATCTATATAATCAAAATGGACTTGATGAATTGGAATAAAACCCCAGCAGTGCATTTATCAACTACTTATGCACAAGCAAATACTGAAAATGTTTTGCATCCAATTCAAAAACGATATGCTTTATTGCCTTCTGTAGATAGTTTCACATTCCAATTTTAATTAAATAAAAGTTTATAATATTTTTTACATTATTTCTCAGTATTGAAATGGTAGCTTATGTGTATATATTTGATCATCTGTGATGTTACCCTGACTCTGACCCATAGACTGTGTGCTGACCTTACATCCAGCATTTCAGTTCTTTCAAGGTTATACAAATGACCTAGATTGTGAATAATATTATAACTCTAAAGGTGACTCAATTTGGGTAAATACTTTCCATAAAACTGAAGGGGAACAAAACCAAAAAACTTCATTCTTTATACTCGGTCAAGCACTCCCTGATACGTTGTCTCTGAAGGGGTCTCACTGTAATGAGGAAAAAGAACTTTGGCTTTCACTAAACCAGATAAATCACTGAGAGATCTTCATCTGAAGAATAACATCAAATTATGACTCTGCGATCATTGGATGTGTAGCAGATGGACTGGATAAGGAATGCAGGGGCCTGGTGGAGAACTTTGTGGGATGGTGCAGGTCTGCAGCTGAACCACTCCAAGACTAAGAAAATGGTGGTGGACTTCAAGAGGAAGAGGGCCCATTTGTAGCATATTTCCATTGAAGGTTCAAACATGGAGGTGGTCAGTAAATACCAGGGACTTCAGCTGGAGGACAAACTGGAATGGTCCGACAACACAGACAGCATCCTATAAAAGGACAGAGTCGTCTGTAGTTCATGAGGAGACTAGGGTCCTTAAACATTTACATTTTTCTGCTGTGGTTTGTTGGAGGATGCTGGAAGATTGGACATACTGGTAAGGAGGGCAGGTCACAGAGCTGGACTCTCTGGTGTCAGTGGCAGAAAAACTGACCCTATAAGACCATCCTGGACAACACAACACCCACCGGACTCCGGTCAGTCGCAGAAGCATGTTCAGCTGCAGGCTGCCGGCTCTGACTTCATCCACGGTTGAGGTTGGTCTGTCTGTCTGTCTCTCTTTGAAAAACTGACTTTTGCACTTTAACCTCTGTGGATAGACATGTGAGCAACTGTTATAGAGAGCTCTTGACCTGAGCTGTCATCTAACCTATGTGTTGTAATCAACAACTTGAAACTTAAAATTTGATGCAACACCACTACTATTTAGCAAAAACTACAATTACTTATATCAGCGCCATGATTGTAGTTCTTTACAAAACGAGCTAAAACAATACATTGGTTACGTAGCCTACATCAAGTCTACTTAATAAAGCTGAACTACTGATTGCACTACTGCTAGATAATACATGTTAATAAAAAGTAAATATGATGGATTTATTTAAGATATATCCGTCTTTTATTAGGCTACAGGAAGAGAGCGCAGGCTGCAGTAGTCCTTCCGGTTTTTCCACTTTAAAGAGGTTTCTAAAAACACACTTCTTCATATTTCAAACATCGTACAGCAGAAATTTTCGTTACTCAGTAGCTTAACTAAGTGATCGGTGGAAAAAAAAAAGTAAATTTGTTGTTTTTTTAAGATATTTGCCCACACCAACAGCAGCCAATGGGAAGAGGAGAAAAACGTGTCAGTTGAGATGAAAGCAGAGACTTCATGTTAAACCAAACAGGGCTTAATATTTTTTGCTTATTATGACTGTAAAGTGTGTTTAATGTCAGCTACTTTATTATAGTGATGGGGGCAACATCTGCTCAGGTTGCCTTCTGCCCCAGATGAAACGTTACTGACACGGCCCACTCGCAGGACCGTTTGGGGAAATACCTGGAGGGAGGATGTAGGCTGGAATTCCACGGGCGAGCAGGAAGACACGGCACCGGATTAGGAAAGTTTTAGCTGTCGCCCCACGTTTGGACCCAGACAAGTGAAAGAAAGTGATCTCTGATGCAGCAGCAGACTTTTATATGTTCCGATTTCTTCTTATCGAGCTGAATTGATAACAGGAGAATAAAAAGATCCTTTTAATAATGTAATCAAAACAGATTCCCTGTCGCTTGATCCAAAATCATCTGATTAGGCTGTGTAAAACAAAAAAAAAGGGAAATTACGATAAATATAGGCTATTTAGAATAGGGTTAGGGGCTAGTTTCCAGCCCTTTTTGTTGTTTCACAACCAGAAAAGTCCTGCAGACAACATGAAAGAGCCCCACAATGAATTTAGCAGCCCTGATTTGCTCAGGATCTTATAAGATATGTGTGAATATCCACGCATTATTTTGATAGAAGTCCCATGAACCATTTGTGAGAACGGCCTGACCAAACATATCAAAAAAAAAAATTTCTGCATTCGGAAACATAAAATGAAGCCTTTTGGGGAACCAGGAAAGTTGTGTAGATGTCCCGAAAAACTTCCCCATTGACTTTACATTGCCCTCATTTTTGTGGGCCCAGCACGTTATTTTGATCATTTACGTACCGTAAATTAGTGGAGGGTGTCGAAATAACTTTGTGCTTATTTCACCTATTTTTGTAAGGTCAGGTTGGCTCGAGCAAAGAAATCTAATGTCACCAGAATGACTTCAATAAGGAAGAGTATTTGCTCAAAAGTAAAAGCAGTTGACAAAACAACAAGAACACCAGATGAGGTTAAAGGGATACCTGTTTGACCCAAATATTAGCCTAATGTGAGTAATAATGGATGATTTCTGGGGTCAATATATAGTGTTTGACGTGTGTCTGCGCTCCGAGGGGGCTGCCCTCTTCAGAAACCAGACATTGTACCTTTGCAGAAGCGGATCCGTCTCTTATGGATCATGTGACCTGGAGCGCTTTGCTTTACGGCTCCCCCTCTATAAACACAGAGGGCTCCGGTTTGTGATACTTTTTCCTCCTCTTTGATCGAAAGTTTGTAATGGCTGAACCAAGTAAGAAGGTGAAATCTGTGTCTGAGCAGGCCAGAAAGAGAAAGTGGGAAAGGTATTGTGTGGCCTGAGGGAAGTTACAGGTTTAGCACCCCTAGTGGCCAAAAGTTACAAAAGTTATCCCTTTAAGAGGAGGTGGCAAGATGTAGGAAGTTCCAAAACAAATTGTGGTACACCACAAAATTGTGCAGTTTATTTTATATAAATAAAAGCTAAAGTTATGTTATTGTCCCCTTAATATATGTCATGGGAGAACGTGAGTGTAAGCGGTACCAAAGTGGAACTTTAGACACAGGTGTAGCTATGTTCCGGGTTGTTTTGTCGGGGAGTGCTTCCGCCTGCCTTTCAGACGCAACCTGGATGACAAACCGTGTGTACCGTGTTCCTGCTTGCTGCTCATACTTACTCTCTGTTTACAGAGAATTCACTTTGTTGCTGTGGTAACAGACCTGGGACCCGTAACAAAATTGATATAATAAAATCTTGGCAAATAAGACAGGTGGGGGGCTGCAGAAGAGATGCCTCTGACCAATATTTAGCAACAAGTCCAGCTCACTTACTTTCAGCGCATAAAAAAACATGTTTTCTCAATGACAACACAGTAGTTTTTATAGGAAAAATAAAACTTTTACCCAACAACATATTGACCAAATAAACGTGTCTCCTGCAGCCTTTTATTACACACTGTGTGCACTAATGGGGACGCATTGTATCGCGCACTGTCATTAAGGGCACATTCACACTGTGACTGTTTGGTCCACTCTGAGTAGACCATAGTCCACTGCCTCAGATAGTCCGTGCAGTATGTGGGGTAGTGTTCACCATGCACTCTGCTTCTGACCAATGATGGGGACTCCGTTCCTCCAAAAAGCCGGGGCTCTTGGTTCACTTGCGAACGGACTATCTAGTAAACCAGAAAGGAAGTTGTACTCTAACCACAATAAATAATCAGAAAGAAGGAAGTGATGCAGACCTATTGTTTGGATAGGAGGAAAAATAAGTCAGAAAAACATGTTCTGCACACCACAGAACCCCCAGATCAGAGTCCTACATGGGTGAGTTTTACCATCTTGCACCCACTGAACTGCTAACAAAATCTGACGAGTTAATATATTGAACCCAAAAGGATGACGTAACCCGCGAACGACCCGACCAGAGCCGTGATGCAACACATTAAATAATTGTAAATACAAACCCTACCTCCCTTCATTGCATTACTTCTTTTAATCCGTTCATGTGTTGTGAACGTGTTACTTGTCATATCCATAAAATAATAGCCTTAAGAAGAAAGATGACCAAAAAAGGAAAAAAAAAATCCTGCGATCTGCCGGCACTAAATAAATATCTGTTCGCTCCTCTTATATTAAATTTACAAAATTCCAACCCGGTTTTCTTCTTCCTGCTTTTTCATGCTTGATTAGGATGTTTATGGGAGTAGATACTATCATCTAGACAGCAAGCAGTGACATTTTCCAGGTGGTTTGGTCCGCTGCAGTGAAGTACAGTTTGAACACAAACCATAGGAAGGTGTGAAAACTTTAATCCCTTTTAATCCCTTTTAGATCGGACCGAGTCCCGGACTATCCTGGTGTGAATGCCCCCTAATGCTCTTAAGACTAGTTCATCTGGAATCACCATCATCCTGCTGATTTTGTCAGTTGAAAAGACCAGAAATGCACAACCAAGAACAAAAGCCTGGTAATATCGTTTGGAAATATTTCAATTTACATTTTTCACAAGTCTATATTAGGACTCTAAGCTGTGAAATTGTGTTTGTGAATTGAATTATTTCATAATTGCATTTACAATATTTTATATACTATGAAAATGTATGTTTGTTGAAGAGCTTTATTACAATCCTGTGACTCTGAACCTAGTTTTGATCTCTGGATGCATGTTCAGAGTACCTGCAATTGATGGTGCAAAAGCAGTACTTTTACCACCCAAGTAACAATACTTTGTATCCCTAAAGGTGCAGTTAGGTCCTTTTTTTTAAAAAAAAAAAGAGTGTAATGCATTATTAGTGAACATGGCAATAGATTTGATTAGCTTAATTTTAGATAAGCAGTTGTTTATATTCTAAAGATTAAGAGTAACAACATGGTTATGTTCAATCTAAATTATAGAACTCAGAAGAATTATTTTTCACATATCGAGTTTAATGCAAGATAGATGCTTTTTTTCTTTAAAAAAAAGATGAAAAAGTGGAAATATTTTTTTACTAATGACACAGATGGTTTCAAATCTCAACCCCATTAAAATAGCCTTGTGAGATCAAGAGTTTCATTTCTCTCTGCTCCTGTGGGTTTAAAACTTCCTTGAACCAAAGTTATTGGTAATTATTTAAGAAATTATTTTATTCATTAACTGGGTACTCCATAGTACAGTATAAGTAAATTCATGACAAGAAGATAAAATATTTGTATTGCCACAGCTTACTGCATTAGTGCATGTCAATTTGTGCAATTAACCAACCTTTGCCGATGAATTTGTCTTTGTGTTTATACCTGTTCTGTTAACCTTTGATCCAGGGAACAACACATCAGCACCTCCATATGAAACCATGGTGGATTAGTCCACCAAGGTCATTCGTTTTCTAGTTATTGATCATCCTGTAGATCAGTGCCAGTAACCATTAAAATGTAAAGTCAAGCACTACTAAATCCAATCACTGGAAGCCAAAGGGATTATATCATTCCCTGCATTGAGAGTCTTTATGATTCGGAACAAATTGCCATTAGGGTGATGCTGTAAAGCAAAGTGAACGTCTCACATACTTAAAGCATCAGGCCTCCCTGACTGAGAAAAGATTCTCACAAACAGCATCTTTAGCACTATATACTGGATTAGGAATATAGTTCAAATTTCCCATATAAGTGTATTGTGGGCACATAAAAAGGTTATATAAGAGGTTCAATAATTTTCTTGCAGAGCAACTGAGAAAAGCTAAAACAGGTTCAAACTTTAACAAAAAACAAGTAAATGAAATTAGAATTACATATTTATTTTATGTCAAGTATATTTTGTATATAAAGTAACTAAAGAATACACAGAAACAACCCACACTTTCATTCACAGTCCATAGAAATGCATGTTAGGTTAATTGGTAAAATTGTCCCTAGGAGTGAGTGTGAGCATGATTATTTGTTTGTCTCTCTGTGTTGGCCGTGCAACAGACTGCTGACCTGTCCAGGTTGTACCCTGCCTCTCGCCTGCTAATTGCGGGGATAGGCTCCAACTTCCCCGCAACCCTGAATTGGACTAAGCGGTATGGAAAATGGATGAAAAGATGCATAGAAGTAGCTAAAGAGGGGAAAAAAATTACCCAAATGATTTTTGAAAATGTTTAGGGACAAACGGACAGGGACACTAAATAGAGACAGAGACTGAAATAAATATGTCAAAAGATAAAATTGTTGAGTTTAAGAACTTGTTCCCAAGCCAACAGGGAATTTGAGTTGCTAAGATACTTGTTGCAAGAAAACTGGGAAAGATCAACAGTCTTTGTAAATTGTTTCACATTCTTTCATGACTTGACAGATGACCTCTTCAGGTTTGACAGCCTCCCCAAAGAGCTGGATATCAATTGATTTTTTACATCAGGCCTGACATTGTTTTCACTGCATTCGGCGTTTATACTCAAGTACTTTGATGATGGAAAGACCACGTTCATTATATTTTATTCATACATTGTTTTTACCTTTTTGTAGTATATTTTAGTGAAGAAGATAGATGAGACACAATAGATGATGATAAGAAGATAGAAAGAACAATGACATTACATTAAAATATCCTTTCATTTCATGTCAATAACAGAGCTGGCTTTGGAAACTGATGATTTTCTTTTCATCTGACTGAATGTGGCAGAAAAAATAACATCCACATCTGTAATGTTGTACTATTAAGATGTGTTGAGGACTGAAAAAGAAAACACAAAAAGATCTACAAGTATATTGCAACAGAACAAGCTCACCGTTACATGTGACATCATGTGGAGGCAAAAACAAAATGGATAAAGTATTTTCAGCAAGATTAGTAATACACAAAAAGCAGATTATTAGTTTAGTTTAGATTGGAAAAAGGATTTGCTGACCCTGCCTCAGCATGGGTAGTTATTCATCAGTCACAACTGGAGGTGAGTTTGACCAGTAAGTTTAAGGACTGACCAATAGTTGGCTGTGTCACTCAACAATTTTCTCCTCTAAAGAGCTTTAAATTCATAAGCAGCCTAATTTTTTGACTCCTAAATCAAACACGTTTTATCCAACTGTAGCTGCCTTGGTGAATTTTCAAGCAGCTCAGGTGTTCATAATTTGATTTCTAATCCCCCCCCCCCCACACACACACACACACAATAGCAGTAAAGCTGGTATGAATATTCACAATAGACAATTAATATGGATAATCAATTCATCTAAACTGACTGAGGTCTCAGATTGGATTTATCCCTATAAGGGATAAACTAAACTATTTTAGTCTGAGCCCAAAAAAACTGAAACTAACATTTTTTTTTAACATTTGCAAACTACAATTGCATTTATTTTTTAATATAGTAATACAAGCAAGACAACTGGATGTCTGTAAAGCTCACAGACTTCCAGTTGTGTTGAGAATGTCAAAGAGGTGCTGGAACATTCATTCTTAAAGAAATTACAAAGATAGAATTTGTTACTGTGTACATGATGTTCCACGGATGTCCATGTCAATGTCCATCCCTGCATCCAGTCATGAAAGCATCTTAATTATACAGGTTGGATATCAAAATGAAAAGCTGCAAGCTAAATACCATCTAATCCATGAGGAAATGCATTTTTACAAGTTTGAATTTTAATGTTATTTAATGTCAAACAAAATGGCTCAGAGTGATTTTCATTCACACTCAGATAATATTGTTTTGTTACCTCCAATGCAGACACTGGATGACACACTGATGTGACAAACCTCCTTGTCTCTTGGTGTTATTTACACAAAGGTCTCATTCATGAGTCAAATTAATATTGGCACTCAGTGTTCATCACTTATAATGAGCAATATAATTATCCAATTATATTCATAATAGTCTGTGCTGACTTTCAATTCGCCCAGATATGAATCCTTCTTCAGGTTTTCTCACTTTTGAGTGGAAAGCTATCAGTTGATCAGATAATATGAAATTAATCATTAAATTTAAAATCATTTAAAAAATGTTTGTTGTTTTTTAAATTTGGAGTAAATAATCTATTTCAAGATCCTTTCCACACAAACACATAATATCCTACTAAACATTTTCCCCTCAGGAATTTAATGTTTTTTTTTTTAGGTTTATAATCAAATAAGTCCTTTTTCCAACACGCAGCTTCACCTGGAAGTCATATTTGATGTGTCCTCTCAGTGTGCTATCAAGATGAGATGTAAACATCCATCCTACTCCAAAAGGGAAAAATATGAGTCGCTCCACAGCTGATGCTTATCATCACTGGAAAATATAATGTTTTTGCCAGAGGCAGAACTCCACAGATAACACGATTACTTAACTTCCCGTGTCTATATTTTCCTGTTCAAATTTAAATCTACGATAAACAGTAACAAAGGAATGGATAAAATCAGGGTGTCATTTAGTGGAAATGAGGGATTATTTTTCAACTTATCTATTTGTGATCTGTAAAGATGCCACTTACTGTTTCTTACATTAAAACATAATGTGACTTTAATGGATAACTGTATGCTTCAGAGTGGATGTAATGCATTTTAGCCTTTATGCAAAGCTTATCAGTAAGTAAAACACATCTAGCTTCCAAATGAAGTCAGATTGTTGTTTAATTTCAGATTTTTACAGCCTGACCTTCCTCTGCAGAAAAAGCACAGGTGGAATTAATTGAAATTAATTATGACTACGCTCCCTTTTGTGTCTGAGTAAATTATGACAGTGGACCAGCAACCAATATATCTGTGCCTCCCTTATGTGGACTTCATCCGTCATCTATACACCCATGGATTTCTTGCCATGACAAGTCAATATTTGCTGGAGAAGAGATCTATAAAGAGTATTCAGTTTTCATAGACTTACTAATCATCCTCATTTGTATCGGCACTGACAGTGAGAGACTAAAATTTCCATCCCATCCCATCAGGTTTTATCAGAAAGATATGTAAGAAACAGAATACTTTGCTCATCATGCTGTGATTTTTGAAGGAAACCATTCATTGTCATTCTTAAAATTCAAACAAATGATGTATTTGAAAGTTAGATTTGGTCACATTTTTCTTTAACTCCTGTGGAAATTTTTTTAACCTTTTACTGCTAAGTGCTCTGCTATGTTCACTAAGTTTGTTTTTGGATTCAAGCTGGTTTTGTAAACAGTAAATTAGTTTTTCACTGAAATAAAATATTGATTCGAAACAATGTTAATGAGAGCAGCGTGACTAAATTTGCACCAGGGGTGGTTCATCCATTTAAGCCGTACAATGGTGTCAAACTCTGGTCCTCGAGGGCCTCTACCCTGCAGGTTTTTGTTGTTTCCCCGCTCCAACAGACCAGGTTAAAATCAAATGGATCCAATAGCTTGTTGTCAAGTTTTTCACAATTACCCACTAATTTCAATCAGGTGTGTTGGAGCGGTTAAACAACAAAAACCTGCAGGATAGTGGCTCTTGAGGATCGGAGGTTGACACCCCTGATTTAAGCAAATGACGTGGTATTTTAAAGAATCATAAGAGCGAGTTATGACAATGATTCAAATGTATGTCTGTCCCCTTTTTGTGGTTGTTGCACAAAGAAACTGACAGTGTTGTACAAACAGCAGTGCCCACTGACCATAAGTAAAATGAATGGAAGCACCAAATTCCTTCTGCTCCACTGCTCAGTGTACTGCCCTTCTAATTAGGATGACCTGTTTTTGTAATTGGTCAACTGGCATTTTGTTCCAGGTTTTTTCAAAGAATGCTCCTCTGCTAAGCCAGATTCACATGTTTCAGGTGTCAACTCGCTCGCTTCTTATTTGATGGAGTAACATCTTGTGTTTCTAAATTTTATTTTGTATTTGTTGTTTTTCTTTGTTGGGATAGTTTATAGAAGAAAATTGCCTGATTAACCATTTGTTTGAACATTTGAACATAATTTCATTGAACATAAAACAATTGACAGCTGCAAGACCAAACAGACAGAAGCAAAAGCTTGTATGCCTACATTGATACACATCTACACAAAAAATGAACGAAAAAACGAAAGTTCTGTTCATCATAAAAATTTGTAACTCTCAAAAATAGACAGGGAGATTTTTTTCTAAATGTAAATAAAGAATTGCAATTTTTTTATCTCCTTACTAAGTTGATTCCAATATTTAGCCCCCACAAAAGACAAGCATCTTTGTTTCACTCCTTTACTGCAGAGTGGCAAAGTAAAATTACATTCATATCTTGAATTATAGTTAGTTTGCTGCAGCTTAAGATACTTTTTGGGCACCTTCCGGAAGAGTTTTTTGTTTAGCTTTGAACATGATTTTGGTTATTTTGTATTAAACTATATTAAATTTCATAAGATTTGATTTGATAAATAATGGATGGGTGTGATCATGATATCCAGCATTATTAGTATGGCACGTTTCTGCATTATAACAATATCATTAAGTGTTGTCTTGTACGAGCCACCCCATGGCTCTACACTGTGGAGCAGGTGGAGCGCTCTTTCTGCGAGGAGCAGATAATACCGGGTATGACACGCATACCGGTTGTGGAACAAGGTACAGTAGTTATATGCACAAACTGAAACATGTTCAGTTATACATGGCATAGTTATTATAGATATGATAAATATAAACATACCTCCTTTTGACAGCATTTTTCTGAACAACAGTTGTCATTTAACATTCACACAAATTATGAAATGAAATGAAATGAAATGAAATATACTTTATTTATCCCTCTTAGAAGGAAATTGTTGTTGTAGCAGGGTATTTTTTTAAACAATAATAATGATACAAAAAAAATAATTTGAAAGTGAAGATAAGGCCTTGAGGGTGATGGCTGCTGGCAGGAATGATCTCCGGTACCTTTCCGTCTTAAACCGGACTTGACGAAGCCTCCCACTGAACACACTGTTGTTTCTTCACTGTGGTGTGTAGAGGATGTGAAGAATTGTCCAT
>JAOXYM010000017.1:11899657-11917153 GCA_028567055.1 Leptatherina wallacei
CACACACACACACACACACACACACACACACACACACACACACACACACACACACACACACACACACACACACTCCACACCATTTCCCAAAGAGTACATACTCAATCCCTGTCCTTGATTCCTTTCTTCACATCTTAGTCTCTCATACCAGAGGCATGAAGAGATGAGACAAGGAAAGAAAAAGGAATAGAAGAGGTGAGGCCCCTGGCATTCAATAAAATAAGGCCCTTCTACTTCAAATCTGTCATTTTGAATTCATGTTGGTTAAATATGACACAGCTGCATCACCAAAACATTGTTTTGTTTCAGCTAAGTGCAGGGTTCAATTCATTTTCTCAGACAAGAGTCAAATCTGTTTGTGACAAAGTATATACATATTTATATTTAATTCACAATGTGTAATTAACCTAGCATGCCTCCTTCAAATAGTAAACAGACTACTAGAAACGACACTCTGGCGTATCCTCTCTTATAGCTCCTCCAACAAGCCTCTTCTCTCCTCGATTGTCTCTCCTCTGGGTGCATTTTAGGAAATGAGAAATCTTTCAAAATATTTGCCTGTGAACAATTTCTGGGACTCAGGCAGGAGGATGGAAGAGAAAAGCTATGAAGAGGACAAACATATTAGACAAATTAGATGTATCTACGGACATGCAAGCATGAAGGAAAAAGGGAGTGGGAAAATAAAGAAAATAAAAATAACCTCACAGCCTGCTGCAATCTTGACCAGCGGTCAGCTTGGTTCATTTTTCCCAAATCCACCCCCCCACCCCGCTCCAAACTCAGAGTGCTCTGACTGCTGTCTACTGCAGGTAAGATACTGACAGCTCGTAAGTACTTCAAATAACCCCTCTTCAGAAAACCTGAAATATCCCCTTGTGATACAGGAATGCGAGTATCCATGGCATAAAATCATTGTCACAACCCAATGACAAAGACTATGGCGGGGGGGTGGGGGGTGGGGGGGGTTGAATTAAAATGTCAACACTTATCTAAATGCATCCTGCCTGCTTAAATGATCTGGTGTGTGTTTTTGTTGCTATGGGTATGCACTCTGCTTGACACCGCTGGGAAAAACATAAATGAAAGATTTTTAAAAAAGCTTCATTTAGCACTGTTCAGTGTCAACAACCAATTTAAGTTGCTCTGTAGAAATGAAGAATCTTAAAACAATCACATCCAAGCACACCTACAACTTCTTCGAATGGATCAGACCTTTACTGTGCGTGTCCATTTCTTGGGACCAGCAGACGGAAATGAACAGACTCAGTAAATACACTCAAATGTCCCTTTACTTTGACACACACAATATATTTGTGGGCTGTAAATGGTTCTCTAGACCATTAGGAGAGGTTTCATTTGGTTTGCCTAGGGGTTTGCACAAGACCCAGATACACTTAATGACATACCCACACTGCACTCACGCTGTGAGTTTTAGAGCCAATGAGAAAAGTGGGGTTTTAGTTATTACTCACATCCTCCTTCACTCTCTCTGGCTAAAGCTGCAGAGAGAGACCACCACAGCCATGAAATGGAGCATGGCTTTTGACAGGGCAAGAAAGGGTAAAGAGGAGACCTCAGAGTGGGATGTAGGGAGGGGGCCTGGATGGAGGCAAGGCAAGATTTAATCTACTGAAATTGGGTTAATGTACTATGAAGTCGCCGTGCCAGTCATGTGCACTGAGATGCCAGATTTCCACAGGATCTATTTAGAAATGTTGTTTTGGATGCGAGTAGTGACAAAGACTTGAGGCAGGAAGGAGAAAAACGGGATTGCCCCCCCCATCTCTGTGAACCTCTGCGTGCCAAGACTATCACTGCTGTGAGTCTGGTGAATAAAAGGGGCAAAAATAGGGTATTGGAGCAATCTTTGGTTCTGACCTGAATCTCAATGGGTTTTATAAAGGACCTCTATTGAATTTTTTTTTGTGTCAGCTGTATATTTGCATTCAGTCTGTACATTACTGGGCGCTCTCATAGCAGAAATGAAAGGTACGCTGGATAGAGAAATACTGGATGTGCCTTGTTAGCTCCTGCACTCCCACATACTGACCTGATTTTTTTTTTTTTACTTTCTGGGGGGGTTAATACATAAATTAAGATGAAGTTTTTCTGCTCTATATACACATATACTGTAGTTCCACTTCACAAGCACATACTTTTTTTTAACAAAAGTTTACATATGATAGAGAGGACCACAGTGTTTTATGGTTGTTATTCACCTGAAATCATTGAGGGTTAACTGGGCTCTTAAAGGTGATTCCCCAGTGTGAGTTTAACTGAGGTAATAATTTATCAGATGCTGCTGACTGGGGTTGTTGGCGTGTGAACTTTTCCAGATTCAAGAAGAACAGGACTTAGTTATCTATAGGCATTGTGAAGTATGTCACAAAAGAAATAAAGCATCATATTGAATAAATCAGTACAAAATGCTGTTGTGTTTCTCTCCATTGTTTTGTGATATTGTTATGAATTTGAAAATATTTGTGAAATGCTGTGTTTTTCAAAATGTAATGTTTTTACCTATTTCTTTTTTTCTTTTGTTTTGCAAATGTCTTGTGTTGTGCTTTCTGAGGTTTTTTATTTCTATATTTATTTATTTTTTTTGAAAATGTAGCATTTCTTATTTTTGTTATGATTTATTAATTCAATCATTCATCTTTGTTTTTCTCATGTTTTGAGAAATACTGAAGTGTTATATATATATATATATAAATATATATATATATATATTCAACTTGTCTGAAATATGGTTTGTTGTCAAGGGTTTGTGAAAAGCTGCCATGCATTCTTTTTATTGTCTTTCTTTAATTTAGTTGCCTTTTTGGTGCTGATGTGTTCTCTCAAATATTGTGTTCCTGGTTGTGTCTTTTGGGAAACATTTAATTTCATTTTATTTTTTTTATTTGAATATTGTATTTTCTGATATTTTTTTGTGTTGTGTGAAAATATTTGAAGTAAATGTGTTTTGGTGAGTGTTGTCTTTCGGAAAAATGTGTCATCTTTATCTAATATGGAGTATTAAGTTTTGTTGTCATATCTGATGTTGATTTTGGTTATGCAGTGAGTCCAGTGCTCTTGTGTTTTGCACCTCAAGTGCTTTGTTGTAGACTCAGCAGCAAATATCATCTGTAGTGTTGTAATTTCTTTCATTTGTCTCAATCTGAAATCTAAATTGCAGATTAAGACAACAGCTTTGCACTAATTCATTAAGCAAGGTCATTTTCTGAAGAAGTTTGTATTGCATATAAATAGAGATAACAAAAGTATTTGATGAATATCTTCCATTGCATACAGCTGTTGCTAAGTACATGCAGTGTTTGGAGAGGGTTGGCAAATCTTTGCTTGTCAGTAGCATGTTGGTATTTATATGCAACCAGAGAAGTTCTGCATGTTGAAACACAATGTCTCAATGTTTGTGCATTGCTTCATTTTTAACCTTGAAATTGATTTGAACTGAATTGAATTAACTAGTAGAATCAACTAGTAGAAAGTCAAAAATGTCAGTTGTGAAATAGGACATTACCATACATCTAAAGTAATATTATTCAGCCCAAAATCCACTGAATTAAATTTGAATCCCAATGTTATTGTATTTTATTTATTATTTTTTTCCACAAGTAACCAAATGCCACTTTGTATTATTTTTAGGCAATCTGGGAAATCATGATGCACATAATTGCTCTGCCAGAATAGAGGGTATGGATGATTTCAGAATCAGTTGCCATGTTTCATGCTCTCTTAGATTAGAGTGTTTTGGTCGGGGTTGATAAGAGGCAAAACTATCAAAAATACCTCCAGTCTGTATTTCCATTATTACGGGGCAGTGCAATTTTCCCTGATTGATGTCTTGGAAGTGTATCATTGACTGATGGGTTGACAATTGCAGGCCACAGTGGGTGCAACGTCTGAAAAAAACTAAATAAAATATTCTTAAATAGACAAGGACGTCCAGTGAAAGAAAAATTGTCAGATAGATTTAGAATAGCTAAAGTCTGTTTACAAAAAAAAAAAAGTCTTTGCTGATTCCGGGTACACTCACCATAATTTCTGCTGTGGGGGTAAGTAACATGAGAATTGTTGACAGAGGACACAAGGAAAATTACTCATCTTCCCAAGGCTTCACCAAGAGTCACTATTATGAGGCTTCTCCTAGATAAAGTATTTCCCTGATAAATTTATTACCTTAATGTAAAATAAATAAATCAGGGAGACTCCTTCATGTGAATTAGTGAAGCTAATGCTAATATTGTAATTAAGACAAGCTATGTGGTTTTTAGAAATTACATCAGCTTCTTTTTGAATCTGCAAATTGCCAATAGTATAGAATACTATGTATTCTATGTATGCAAGTACAGCAAACCAAAGAGACACTCATTGGGGCCCATTTGATAATCAAACACAATTTTTGAATGTTCTATCATTGTTTTTGTTTTTTTATTGTTTGTTTTTATAAATACAATTTAATTTAGGGATACTGGCATTTGAGTTTGGCTGCATAGCTGGGAAAATGTTCCCTACTTGTTGTATGTTGCTATGTAAAAGGCAATAACAAATAAATGTTGTGTCTCTTAGGACTGATTTTCATCCAGAGTGATTCATGTCCAAGAAATCCTCTTTTTGATGTGAAAGAAATTGTAGAAATAAAACAATTCAATTCTTACTTCCCTGTAGTTTTTATTAGTAAAGATTATTCAAGCTTGAATCAATATAATCGATATAATATTTCACTCCAGTCTAAACTGTGTTCTTGTTTCTGAAGCTTATTTTTATTACTGGTAAGTGGACATGCCGATTTCATTTTCTGTACATTATCATTAAGGCCTCAAAGTAAGCTACTGATTAAACTTATAACACCCATTATTGAGCTATCAATACTATATTCATATTTCGCTCCAAAACAAAAACACAGATTAGCTTATCTTATGATGTTACTATGTGATCAACAAGATAGATCTCCACTGTCCTTGAAGTCTACAAGGTTAATATCTGAAGTCTCTAAACTTTTAATCTATAAGAATTTATAATCATAAATTGCTTAAACTGTTGCCCTCCCTGTCCTTTCAGTTAAGTCTTATGACTAATTTCAGCTTTCAAAATTCTCAGCAGGGGACTTGGCTATTTGCTACTAAAAGGCTACAAAATTTTTCAGTGAATGGGTTATTTTACTTTACGAGCAATCATGGTTTTCAAAGTTACAGATTGGCCACTACAGCTATGTCCACTTTCTTTCAATCTACTAATGCTAAATGTTCCCACAGAAGGTCATTGACAATATTCATGCCAGTACAATTAACTGTTTATTAGATTGGTTTTTAATCTATTCAGCCGGTAATTAATATCACATTACCTCTACTTACCTGTACAGATGCAACATCATACTGTCACACAGCTGCTGCCTGGCATTTAACATCAAAACAAACTAGATCAGTTATTCAATCCTTATTAGCTGTAATTTGCCATAAAAACAACTAAACCAGTTTGGAATGATAAGTAAAGATGTAAATGAGCCTTTGGTTGCAACATACGTTTTTTTTGTTTTTTTTTTGTTTTTTATAAGTAGCAGAAAGTTTTTGGATAACTTTACAACAGTCTCAGAGTAGATCAAACATCCAGGCAGATACTGGGAGAAAATATTTTAAGATCCAGGTGGTGGTTTCTCTTGCATCTGGCAAAATGCAATCTTCCTTTATCACAGTCAGTTGAACAATTATAACAGAAAAGGAAGGTGTAATTGAGGATCGTGGCCATGCTGCAAATACGCAATTAAGCATTGCTTTGACCTCAGCTTGGGCTGCGCAGCAGAGGTCTTGGTCCTAATCCTAACTCAGTCCTAAAGTGTGGCACAAATAATGTCTTTGTTTATTCTTTACAATAACCAGGTCAGAGGGCCACAGCATTCATTTATCCATGTGTTACTTATTGTAAACAGATATATTGCCTTTGTGTCATGCTCTCTCAGCCTTTACTGTATGAAGCATCCTCCTCCCAAACTAACTGTACCTAACTCAAAGCAACACATACCCAATTTATCTTAAGATATGATGAATAATTACTAAATTAGCCTGCAAGCTCTGACCAAGTTATGATCAAAGTGAAGAAAAAAGCTCTTCCTGCAGCATTTTAAAAGTGACAAAACAAATTAACAAATCTGCTTCCAACTTGAAGTGTCAGGTGAGAACAAAATGCATTTTGCACTGTGTCCATTATGTTTACACTGACTGAGTTTAACATGGATACAATACCAAACAACTCCTAACTTCAATGCACAATGGATTGGTTGGTCAGAACCAACCAATATGACTGCTGATGAAGGAGAAATCAGGTAATCTCAGTCTAAATGTTGATATTGTATTCTCACAAAATTTCAAATAAAATCAACCAAATCAAAATCCCACGCTCGGTGAACTTTGCTTCAGAAGAGCCGACAGTAAAGGATTAAAGAGCGACGTTGCTGTATGTTCTGACTTTCTGTTGCCACGCCTTTGATGGTGAAATGTGATAGAGACACTGGCATGTCCATCATAGAGGCATCTGAAGGATGGAGATTTAACGTTACTGGACTCTTGACCACCGCTGGTCGGGAGGACAACATGTTGCTCCATCCTCATCTCTCCTGGACTGACGGAGCCCAGTCAAGCTGCTTTCCCAGCGCTGCGTCACAGCGGCGTGTGTCTCCACATGAACCAAACAGGTTAAAGGAAACTATAAAACCAAACATTTTGTCTCTTGTCTCGCCGTTGAGATAAATAAACTGTGAAGTAAATCTTACGATGGTCTAAACCCAGCTCACGTTCCCCATTAGTGGGTGAACATACAACGCTTACCAAGGTATGCTGACTTTCTGTTGCCACGGTTACCAACTGGCATTTTAGGCAGCGCAATAATTTAGAACAATCAGGCTATTTGACCCTAACTATTTTTTACTGGTGTCCTATATCACTTTTTAATGTACACCCTGTAGCCAATCAGAATCAAGTATTCACCCAGACCATGGTATACATTTTATTAACAAAGTGCTTTTCATGCCAAGGCAACACAAAGTAAACAATTTATGCATAATAGAAAATTTAAAAAGCCTTCACACCAAATACCCCCCCCCATTCTACACAAACATGAACTCAAATCACTAGTGACTTTCTGTTTTTCTTGAATGAAGAAATATATCAACTGCTGGGATGAAACAATATCTTGGGGATCCGTCCACACCAGGAGCCTGCCCACCCAGGACCACAGGGCACCACCAAAGGGACCACCTAAATCAGGGCAGGCCAGGGTCTGCACCACAGCTGTAGGGCTGTTGTGAGGGACACCAAGCCACTCAGACAAGGGGTGATCACTGTGGCAACAACCCCGCAGACCAAGCAAGCAAAGCCCTTGGTGTGGAGGATCCCCATGAGTAAACCAGTAGAGTTAGAAAGTAAAAACAAGATCAAATAAACTTAGAAACAGATAAGAGTGCCAAGAATAAAATGACAGATTAGGATAAGACAAAGCAATAAAAAAAAAACACATACAAATTGCTATTTAAAATTATTAGAAAAGTATATGATTAAATAATTAAAAATAAATCTATAAAGTTGATGATAAAATGAATAAGACAAAAAAGACTAAACCAAAATCAATAAGATTCAATTAAAAACTAAGCTTGAAAAGGTCTTGAGCCTCTTTTAAAAATCAACAACCTCTGCGGCCCTCAGGTTCTCTGTCAGGCTGTTCCACAGACGAGGACCATAATGATGGAACTACGCCTCAATATTAGTTTTGGTTCTGACTTTGGGAACAACTAAAAGGCCAGTACCAGGAGACCACAGGGTCTATGAGGGCTCATAATTTAAAAGCAGGTCAGATAAGTAAGAAGGCGCAAAACCTTTAAGACATTTATAAACCACTAAAAGAACCTTTAAAATCAATTCTTGTTGAAATCCTTTCCATCTGTCTTCATGTACCATACCGTCCTCTACCGCTTATCCGGGGTAAGGCCACAGGGGCAGCAGCCTGAGCAGGGCAGCCCAGACTTCCCTCTGCCCGACCACATCAGCCAGCTCATCCGGGGGATCCTGAAGTACTCCCAGGCCAGCCGAGAGAAGTAATCTCTCCAGCGTGTCCTGGGCCTACCCCGAGGTCTCCTCCCGGTGGGACGTGCCCAGAATACCTCCCCAGGGAGGCGTCCTGATCAGATGCCCAAGCCACCTCATCTAATATATATATATATATCCAGAAATTACCCCAAAGAAAATGCATTGTCCTTGATTTAAGATTGCAACATCCTCTCTGTTTAAAGGCAATACCTCCTTTCTTGGAGACTTGGTTACCAAACAAGAGAGGAGATCACAGGGGGCTTTATTGATTCATTGACATAGCTTAGTCAGTCCAACCTTGGATTTGTCTGAACTTGTCTGGTAAATTGCCTGCACATGGTGAATGTTTTCTTTTACTGGGAAAAGACTATGCATCTTGACTTCTTCAGTTGAATAATGGCTGTAAAACAAGACTGCTGAAGTGTTGCATCTCAGCAAAATCCAAAGTCATGGCAATCAAAAAAATAAGTTGAAGTTAATGACAGCCCATTAAGTGTTGCCACAGTTATTTTATGAAAACCACCTCTGATTCATGAGGAATCCATAACTAATGGCATCAAATTTGCGAAGAAGGGAAACTAGTCCCTGTGCTGAAAAAATAAAGCATGCATGTCTACATGTCAGATGCCACATTGTTAACTATTCCATCACAAATATAACACGAATTAGGAAGCCAGTCAGAAATAACATTTACAAAAGCTAGTAATTACATCATTACCACTCTCACTGTCACAAATTCACAACTGGACTCAGCAGAACCTTCACTGTAACTTGGCAGCACAATTCTATTTAATCTCTTTCACAATGTTTTCTGTTTCCCAATTTTCAGAGCCTGCTGGGTTTGTAGTCATTGGTTATCATTTTAGCGTGCTTTTGTAAGTATAAAACTGTGCATTTCCAACATGCCTGAAAGGGAGAAACTTCTTATATGTTCTTCACAGTTGGCAAACAAAATATATTTAAATTTCTTCCTCGATGACAAAACATCTTTGCAAAGCTTAACATCAGTTTCAGAAATCTAATCTCCAGGTTCACTATGAAGTGCTGGGTTGAATTTCACCTTTACCTGTTAATCTGTATCAAGCCTCGCTGAATCTCCTGCTGTTTAAGTTAGAAGTCAATGAATGGAATGTGCTGTTCAGGTTTAGATTCACCTTGCTTATTGTGATGTTACATGTTTATGTATGTGTTGAGTGTTTTAGCACCACCCATTGATTGTGTGGAGAAAGCAGACAGCTCAGTTAAAAAAAATTCAGTTTCTCTATTGCTCAGTTTTGGTCACATGGTTAGTCTCAGGCGAGACCTGCCTATTTGGATTAATGTCTGGCATAGTAAGAGCATTCAGTTGGGCCTCTGCTGAATCTGTGTCATCTGCCTGCGTTGAGCCTTGAAGAAGCTTTGCTTCTGACTAAATCTGACACCTTTCATGTTTGTGAATGGATGGTGATGCATATTTTGTCTTTATTCCGTATGCAATAAGATTTATAGTGGCTCTCTGCTTTCACAAGCAATATCTACCTCACGATGTTGAGCAATAGTTTGTTGGGATTAATACAACTGTACATTGAAAGGACATTTCCTTTTGTTTGCTTTTAGTTTCACAAGAGAGTGAAAAAGGACTGTAAAAAAGCCAATATGATGATGAAGACAAACAAGTAAAAGCTTTGAACTTTACTTCCACGCCCCAGTCATCTTTTAATCCTTGAATGCCTACTAGTATACCTGTTTTATCTGTCTGTCACTTCATGGAGACTTATACACGCAGGAGACAGAATACTTATTTTATACAGTTAATTATGGAAGTTGTGCTGGGTTCTTCCTCTCCATTCACAAGGTAAGTTGCTCCCTGTTTGAATTGAGACTACCACAAGAAGAGAACAGATACTGTTGAAGACTGTTATAGACTTATGGGTTTGTTGTAAGAACTTGAGTCAGACTTAACATGTACCTTACTGTATTGACTTAGGAAACTGCTCGTTTTTAGGAAAGGAAGGGCTCCCCCTGGACGTATAGGGGTTAAAGTTTGGGCCCTGAAAGCTACTGGCAGTCTAAAGAGGTCTATTGAATCCCACTTCATCCCAGTCAGTCTGTCAAGACACTTCACCTTCATTGCCCCGAGTGTCAGCATCGCTGGTGTACGAATGTTTGGTGGTGGACAGAGAGACTGTTAGTGATTGGCTGCCTCTAAACTTCTATCAACCATCGCCAGCTATGGCTTTGAATCTTTTATTACAAAGTTTCTCAAGTAATCAATACTTTTTTTATAGCAGTTGCTAGAAATACACTGTATTTCTGTTTCTAGAGGTGTAGTTTAAATACTAAAAGAAGATTTTGCTCCATCAACAAGCCTTGAAAATATTACCTTAACTTGATGTCTTTGGATTCTACCAAAATAATGTTTCCAGTTCCAGCTTAATATCTCCTCATATTGCCAATGTTTTGTTTTTATCAGGTGTCTTTCCACAGGCTTTATCACACCATGAATTCAAAGAGAGCAATTTAGTCACAAATAAATGACTTATCCAAACCTTTCCTTTTTGGACAAAAAGCATTTAAAGAAAGGTTTCTTTCAACTGTTGAACCACTATTCAATACTACAAGCGCCTTGAGATCTTCCAGTCAGGGTTTCATCGACATCACAACTTTCTCCCGTTAAAGTAATAAATGACATCTTCTGAAACACAGACAACATTAGCATTTCTCTCTTAGTTTTACTAGACCACAACATATTATTCCATATATTGGAAAACTGTGAGAAGCTGTGAGAAACTGCCTGTTAAGCTGAGAATGTTTTTTGCTACAAGCTTTAGCAATAAACAACACAGAGCTCTTCTAATTAGAGCAGTCCAGTGTCTGCTTCACCACTGCTGGGGAAAGTGAAGGGAGTTCACCCAAAGCTAGCTGCAGCTTCAGCCCAGGAGTAATCACCTCACCTCTACCTCTTGAGCTTAGTTTGGAGATGGAAGCAGGAAAGTTTAACAGCTGGTTCTGTCAAAGTTTTCACCAATAGTGGTGGCACCAGACAATGGTGGAGGGGCAGTGGCCACCCCAAGCTGAATCCTGGCCACCCTATTGGCCACCCCAAGAGCTGCATCACAGCCATCGCTGCTTCTTTTTGTTTTTCATAACGAACCATTCCTGCACTGGGACAGCGCTTCCTGACACTTCAGCTGAGTATACATCCTGTCTTCCTGTCTTGACGCTGTTGGCAGCTGTCAGACGGGACGTAACAGATAATCAGAGGCACCGCTTGCCAACAGGTATGCCAGGGCAGGCAAACTTTGCTGACTAAGTTTGACTCACTAAAGATCAGTGAATGTGGAGAGTTTGCAATGACAGTGGCTGACCGGAGCAAAACTCCCTAAAGGAGCCCCACCTCCACCTCTCGGTCCTTATCAGTCCGATGTGAACAAACAGGAGAGAGATGGTTTTTAAAAATGAAGATAAGTTTTCTTTCTGTGACAAAAAAAAAGAAAATCAGGAAGAACAAAGAAAGAGATGAAGCCAGAGGGAAGTAGTGCAGATGATACAGAAGCTAATTTAGCTCAAAGCAGCTCAGTCTGTCTTCCTGTTGAGTTCCCAGGTGTCAGACTGAAAATAAAACAGAAAATTTGACAATACTCTTTTCTTTTTTAGTTATCAAAGTAAAGCTATGTCCAGATAAACTAAACTGTCAAGCTAATAATGTGCAGTTAGAATTTGTAGGCAAGAAATGTATTTACCACACTTCTGAGGTTTATAAATGTAATTAATTGTGTTGTCTACAGATGGAGTTATTATATTTTCCATATATGTCCAGTAGGCTTTATGTTTCTGAAAAAGGCATTTATTAACATATGTCCTGTACTATGCTGTAAATGTGATCCTAAAGAGTCATAATACAGGCCTCACCGCATAGTTTGATATTCTGTATTAGAACCATGTTAAATAAATCAAATTGCCCCATTTTGATTAAATGAGAATTGAAAATAATAAAGTAAAAAAATAGTGGAAGTTACCATAGAACATCCAAAAGTTGGATTTTAAGGAATTTAATGTACTAGCAACACAGTCTATTGATATTCTAAACATGTTTTTGTTATTAAAATAAAATATCCAAATAAAAGGGCTGGTTGGAGAAGCCCCCTGTGATATTTTGGCCCCAGGAGACCTGAATCACCTCTCTGGATAATTACAGGTAAGCTATAATATCAGAGGGAAGATTGTGTGTGTTATATTTGTGTGTATATATAGCTTGATAAGACTATAAGAAAAAATAAATGATGCATGTGTTTACGTATTCCTGGTGATGATACACACAGAGAATGAGCTCAATGCTGCTGGTCACCATGAACCAAGCTGAGCATCGCCTCTCAGCAAAGTAGTAATACTCACTACAGTTGTCTGTAAAGTGATCTACATTTGTATATGTTAAGCTTCTTTTTAATTCATCTGCACAAATAAGGAAAAAATGTTGATAAACCAAATATCATTTAATCTTCCACCACTATATGCTTTCCAAATATTGTAGAGGTGCATTGGTAATCTTGGTGGAACCTAAATATGTGGTGGAGTCATAGCCTTGTGGCTACAAAGGTGGTCTTAGGTCTGGAGAACCTGGGTTCCATTCCCTGTGGGCCCTTAACTGCTCCCATGGCGCTGATTATTATAATGTTGTTCTTGTTTGATGATACAGTGACATTTCTTATGTACATTTCAGGAGCCATCGCAGCCCAGCAGCGTCCTGAGGCTCATCAACTGCACTTCCCAACTTTTCCTTCTGGGATGTTGCGTGACGTTTCAGCTGAGTTTTGTTTTGCACGCTTGGTTGCTACGTAGTGAGACATGTACGCCACACCAAAAATGATCACAGATCAATCCTGGCCACCCCACTGAAAGGTTTCTGGCTACAGCTACTAAACAGTCAAAGAAACATTGCACTTCAGAGGCAAAAAGACCATATGGAACAATGAGGCAAATAACTTGTTTTGTTGATGCCTAACCCCTTTTGTTGGTGCAGCGTTTATTTCACCTAGCCCCCAGCTCATAAACGCAGTCAGCTCAGATTCAATCCCGACGTTTCCTGGAACCACTTTCACACCTACCTACTGTACAATAAATGACAAAAGAGCCCACAGTATGTTAAATATAGTTAAAAAACCACATTTGTATGTAACACAGACATTATACAAATAACATTAAATGACATTTGCCAAATGAAGATGTCATTTTGGCCCAGCATTCAGTTGGTCAGAAGAAATTTGGACCCCAGACCAAATTTAGTTCCCAACTCCTCATCTACAGGCTCCCACTCACACAGACAATGCAAAGCAACAAAATATGTCACCAGATGGCACACAAATGCAAATAATTAGAATCTCTTACAAGAAATTATTATGGTCCTTAAACAAATAACGTTTTGCCCCAAACTTTCTTTCAATTAAACAAAGACAAAACAGAGAAAATTTTCTTCAAAGCCATGGAGAAATGAGTAAAAGTCCAAGGTCAGCTTCTGTCTTATATGTTTATACATATATATAAAAAAAACACAAACCAAGCCAAGTTATGGACTCAGACGGGAATGTTCAGTCTTATCAAATCAGTTATGAAGTCGGCATATGAGTTAATGGACCTCAATGGTTAATAGACTAATGTCTCAGTGATTTATAAAAGGTGGTCCATGCATTTAACCTCTGCAGATTTTTTTTCTTTATTCAGTAACAGTATATTTGAAGAGTTCTTTTTCAAAATGCTATAAATGCTAAATTTAAAAACAATGAGTTTGCCATGCCATTTTGCTGTGTGGTGAACCTTTTCACTGCTCTATCAAAGTTTTATGCCAAATTGCTATATTTCCTTGTTTAAAATGGTCTGGGAATTGCAGTTCATCTGCAAAACCTTTTTGGGTCTAGGTATAAAATGTAATTTTCCTGAAAACTATCAAAATGGATTTATAGCATTTTGGAAAAGAACTCTTTATTAACTGATCTGCGTAGAAAAGTGATTAAACAGCTGCAGCATGTTCTGAACACTGTATTCGTTGAGGAAAATTGGCTCGTATTACTCTACTCTAGTTCTGAGATTTTTACATTGGCTTCCTGTCCATCAAAGAATTCATTTGAAAGTATTGCTGTTGCTTCACTGCTTTTTTGGTTTTACAATGGGATTGGACCTAAATACAATTCAGATTGTCTGATACATTATCAACCTTCAGGCATTTTAGGTCATCTGGAACAGGTTTACTTTTAGTCCACAGAGTTAAAACTAAAAATGGAGAACCGGCTTTGTTTTTTTGTTTTTATGCACTGCATGTATGTGGAAGTAATTCTCAAAAAACTGCAGGTCTGTACAACTCTTGCCTCTTACAAATAAAATACCTATTTGTGTTTGGCAATGCATTTGATTGAATGCAATTAAATAACTTAGATTTATGAGGTTTGCTGTGCAATACATTTTACTTTGTTTGAAAATTTTTCTTTATGTTTTTAGTTTACTTTTTTAATGCATTGTATTTGTTTAGTAATTTAAATCCCCTTGTTATTGTACTGTGTTATATAAATGCATTTGCCTTCTCTTGCCTTTCTAATCAGGGAGACATGCGATACCGTTGTAACTTAACCAGCAGTTTGATGAATAAGCAGAATATTGACAGATAGGTTGATGGCCCTTTATGCACTGGAACACAGGTCATCCCAAAATAATGATCAGTTTGAGTTCTACTTAATCAGATCAAAGAAACCTGGCTAAATACTGTACATCTCTTGACGATAGAGGTTTGGATGCTGAAATGTTCTGTTTATGTTTTCTGAAAGGCGTTTGTTAAATCTGAAGTATCACACAGGTAAGGGGCTGTGAGAGCTCCCCAGCATCCTAATATGACAAGCGTTAAAGGCACAGAACACAGAGGAGACTGGCAAACGTTGTCATCCCTGACAGATAGGGAATGTGCTGATGTGTTTTTGAAGATTGCTCAAATGAAAACCACACTGGGATCCAGATTTTTCATCAAATAACAGAAACTATGTGAGAATAGGATGATGTCACTCTAGCCTAATAGACACTTTTGGGCTGCAGTCGACATACCCACAAAAAAACACTGTAACACACTTTTTTTTTTATTATCAGTAAATACTTGATATTGTAGGTGTTTCAGTGGAAGTGTCTGGCATCTCTCCAAAGACACAAAGAGTTATTACATATAATGGACAGGAGGCTTGTGGGTCCAAGCACCCTTCTTCTCCACCCTTATACTCCTATCTACAAAAGTGTCTTATAGCTCTCTGGGGGAACATGAATAAAGCGTCACTGCAGAACAGGGGCTTAAATTTGTAGGAGAAGAGAAAGTGATGATGCATAAACACTACATGTTCGTAAAATCCTGTGTACACCACCTGTGTCTTGTTATTTTATTCCCAGTCACAGTGACACTCCTGTCAGAGGAAGATATCAGCAGCAGAGTGTGCAATGACAGCACTGCAATTACAATGTGTCACTTCTGTTTGACAATAAATAAATTAATGACTATCAGCTGTATCTTTTCCTCCCTTTTAGGCATCAGTCCTTTACTATAACTTGATAAAAAGCTAAACAGTCCAAAATCAGTGCTAAGTTTCCAAACAAAGCAATACTGTACATCTTTACATGTTCCAGCCCATGATGTAGTTTCATAGGAAATACACAGTGTACAATTTATTATTACTCTAACTGTGAAAGCTTAAGACTATGCAAATATGACTCAGGATCTGTCAGTATGAACATTTTCTGAACAGATCCCTTCGGAGTCTGGTCAGCCTCACCAAAACATCCTCACTTAATAATTAATAATGTTTCAAAATTAGCACAACTTTCAAGTCAAAACCTGATGAAGAGATGTTTCCAAACTGTGAAAGATTAAATTAGTAAAATCTTATGAAAGTATCAACAGATCAAAGGAGCAACTTAAATTGATGAAAGCGAGAACTGTCAGTTGTGGATGAGCCAACAGAGAGGGAAGAAAGTGAAGGGGAAGTAACGGATATATGCCATCAGTGGCTGCAGGTCTATATATCATCATCAAAAGGAAAGAAAATAAATCAAGATTAGTAAGAAATAATGATAGGAATAAAGGGCTGTTTACACCTGGTGCTAATATGTATGGAATGATCAATTCAATACTAGACTGCACTAAGTGCTTGTGCATGAGTACATTTGCGATTTGATCACACATTTTTTTTGTATCATCATTATAAAAAAAAATAACCTGCTACAATAATTTCCCTCTAAGAGGGATAAATAAAGTATTTCATTTCATTTTCAGAAGTTAAAATCATTAACTCTAAGTGGACTTATTAACAATAGTTGACAAAATGCTATGTTATCCATTCATTTCCATTTACATCCTGGCTCTAAACTACACGTGTATCACACTAGCTACTCAGTCACAGCTCTATGCACAGCACATACTGCCTACACAATCTTGTCTTTGGTGATGGCCATAAATACATACTTTTGGACAATCTGTGGATGAGGACCAGAAAGACAACTAGTTAAAAGTAGCAAGTAGTCATGGGACCAACATCAATACTGCACATGGCATACGGTTTATGCTATAATTGTATTCACACTCTGAGGTACATGGGATGTATATGCCACTAATAGATTAATGCTCTAATCATTAACATCAGAGCCAAGATGAAAATCAGGATGTTCAATAGGCAAGGTATGTTTATATTTTATAGCACATTTCCTGTTCAAAACAATTCAAAGTGCTCTACATAAAACATTGAAAGCATTACAGATAGTGTAAAAAAAACTTTAAGAAGTAGTAAAAGGCAGCTACAAATAGCAAAAATCACAATAAAATCATTTAAAAATAAATCATAGATTTTTTTTATCTTTTTTTAAATCACAAATTGACTTGATTAAAACTAAGATAGGTTCAAAATTACTGTGCAGATTTCATGCATAGATGCATGACAACAGAAATGTTTTTAACCTGGATTTAAAAGTTTCTACATTTGGTGAAAGTGTAATCTCGCAGTTTGATCCACTTGTTTGCAGCATAACAGCTAAAAGCTGCTTGTCAATGTTTAGTCTGGACTCTGGTCTGGACTAGCTGACCTGAGTCTTTGGATCGAAGAGCTGTTGTAGCTCTTGTACCTTGCCTTGCCTATTAGGAAAGCTAGCATTTGCATAATGGCTGCAAAGTCTTAGGTGTTAATAAAAATATTTACTCTTCAAGGGAACAATAATTGTTGCCAGCCTTGCTTGGCAAGTTTACTATCACATGGGAGCTGTAACATGCCTATTCAAGCACACTTATAGTTTAAAGCCTGTGGTTTCACTCCTCCTGTAGCAACATTCTGGACTCTGTGGCTCCACTAAGGACTCTGAAGCCCAGAGCCAAACATGAGCCCTGGTTTAATGAGAGCACCCGATCAGCTCGGCGGGACTGCAG
>JAOXYM010000017.1:11948162-11964975 GCA_028567055.1 Leptatherina wallacei
CTTAACTTTGGTAACTTTTACTAGAACAGTGATCTAAAAATGCTCCATTTCACTCATTATCCCACCTGATGATCTGCCAGACATTTTACCAGCAGGCTGGGTGGAAAATCTCAGCAAGAAATCTGGTGCAAAAGCTAGAAATTTGTGTTTCACATGCCACTGCTTCAGGACTTCACCGCATGTTTGGAAAAGGTTTAAAGTAGTCTGAGCATTGTCTGAACTGGAATCAATCTGCTCGTCTTTACATGTAACAATAAGAGGTATCAAAATCACCTGACTAATCAGGTGTATGTCAGATCTTGTGACTGACTGTCACTACTCTTATGAGCGTCATGCTGCCAACTGTTACGTGTTCGCTCCAGTTTGAATCCTGTTAATTAAATTAATTCTGTAATTAGATGAAGCAAAGCTAGAAAAGAGGCAAACACCTAAAATTATAACCTTGTAAAGTAAAGTACAGACAGATAATGAGTGATTGCACTCCATTAAAAATGGCTTCCAGATCAATTAAAATTGTATTCATCTCTGAATAACTGTTTTTTTTTCTTAGTTGAGAACTTATTTTTTAATCAAATTTTAGTCTGGAAGCTTTAGAGTTCATATCAGTACCTTAGTTATTTTTCTGGACTGAGATGTCTGATGTTTCTCCAGTTTTCTGTTGGAGCCACTTCTTTAGTGCGGGGGTCACTGCTTGGGGGACTACTGTTGATTTCACTTTACAGGCTTTCTCTACCTCTTCCTTTAGCCCTTGGTAGTTTCTCATGTTCCTTTTTCCAGATATAGTATATGAAAATGCAGGCACCAAAGGAAAAACTTGTGAATACATCTTTGATTCTGAAAACTCAAAATAGACAACGTGTGATCATTGATGCAAAACAATCGTAATCTATCCTGCTATTTCTAATTAGCTCAACTGTATAAATAAAATTACGTGAGAACCTAAGAACTTTCTGTTTCAGGATCTTTCCCTGTGTTTGCATCATAGCTCCAAATGGAAAAAAAAAAAAAACATGACCCAGAGGAACGAAAAAATCTGATTATGAGACTCCACTAAGATCCAAGTTGATTTTTTTAGATAAAACTTTGTTCCAGCAAGTTATGCCCTGTCCAGGGGTGGCCAAGACATGACATGAAAATGACCCATCTTTCTCGGGTAACAGCCACTGTTTTTTTTTTGTTTTTTTTTACACCCGTCTTGTCCAGCATTGTAGCAAGCCACTGTTACCTGGGTAACAGTGGCTGTTAAGGGTTAAAGAGTATGCACTTTTATTTACAAGTGAATAACAGTTCACACAGGTCTAAATGGAGTTCAAGGTGATGGGGCAAGGTCAAATAAGAAGCACAACAAAACTACCTAACCCTTTAAAGCCCAAACCAAGAAAAACTGGGGAGAAAAATCCAATTTCTTAAATGTGAAGTCTTTATTTGACCCTTTTACAAAATGTGGGGGGGGGGATTAACACTTTTTTTTGTTATAACATGTGTCATGTAAGAATTATTGAAGCATAATCTTCTGCTTCCAGGTATCCATTAGGGGGCAGAAGACAGGTATCATATTGTATTCTACAGGTTTGAGCAAAGTTTTTACTATAAAGTGATGCAAAATGTCTTAGAAACTTTATCTATCAAATATGATACATTTGGCTTTATAGGGCTAAGCAGTACAAGAGAATATTTAATAACTTACCTCCCTACTCTTCTAAAAATAGGAGTAAAAGAAATGAAAAAAGTTTCAGCTGTTTTAACCGGCTGGTTAGGAGGAGAGGGAGAAAAGTGGCTCTTCTACTCTTCTTCATAAGTGATCCATCCTTCAAGAGGCAATTCTTGGTGAGCAGCTAGAACCAATCCCAGCCCGGCACCTGCACACTACAATTTGCATATATTAAGCAGCCTCAAACATACTAGTCATAACACAGCACAACTGCAACTATGAAAGTCCTATCAGAAGGTAGGATGAGAACTAAACTTCCACAGTTGTGATGGCCATACTTCTAAAATTATGCACTGGAAGGTGGATTGCTTAGCCAATCTATCCCTGAAAATCACAAGTGCTTCAGATTTGGTACAAGGATTATAGAGGGAGGGCAGCAAGGAGATGTGGTGGTAAACACAAGAGGCAGACTGAGACAAAAACAAATCTGCCTTGGCATTTTGGTCAAGACTGGCTTATATACAATATAAGGCACACCATAAATCTTTATGCTCCCTTAAATGTAAATATCAACCACGCAATTCCTTAAAACCACTAAAACCATGCGGTGAATAAGCAGGAACCAGGGAGTGGAGGCATAAAATACTTCCAAAAAGTATAATTTGTTGATCAAATAAAGGTCTTTACTCTAGTATAGATATGAATATTAGAGCAGCATTCATCCTACTTTGTGTTTGAGGGAAAAAGAAACAAAAAGTGCAGCAAAAAAGAAAGAGAGAGCAGAGAAATGTTGAATCAGATTAAAAGTGTTCTAGGACAAAGTGCAGAAACAGTGTCTCTTGTCTGCTGCCTGCTCTCCTCATCTGGAGATGTTATCTCAACCAGGTTCAACAAAGATTAAATCGAGATCTGATTATTATTTCTTTTGTGTGAAATAACAATGCGGTCACATCCAGAATTATTGGATTCTCTGATAAAGAGGCAAACAGCTACATACGTAAGTAGCCTTTAACATATTGACAAAAATGTAAATGAATAGATTGTCTTATATATTGTCCATAAACACCTACACAGAAGCTGCCTCCAACACATTTTGATCCAAAAGTAACCGACTATTAGCACAACCAATAACAAATAGGCTAATATAGAAAATCCGACAGTTGCTGACCCACTGTGAATGATGGTTAAAAATAGTATTCTAAATCTCAATAAGATGATTTTGTTCAGGAAGACATCAAAGAACTAAATTAATTATCTGCTATTTTAACTAGTGAATACAACCAATTAATCAATCAACATAACCAGTTAACAAGTGAATACAACCAGTTAACCAGCTGTTCTCCTGCTGGAAACAATGACATCAACTAATTCTATAAATGTTACAAGACAAATTAATGTGACAACAAAACAGTTTCTCTGAGCCTCCTCTCCATTTTTCTCTCTTTGGTTCTTACAGGTGGATGCCTCCAGAACCAAAAAGGGTCAAAGTATCTGATTGGTTTAGCCTGGTGTCAGTAAAGAACAGAACCAATGGGACCGACATCAACATGTTTCATGGACCAGGAAAGAACTTTTTGTGCTGACTATTTGGATGAATGAAATACTCAAGCAGACCACAGCCAAAGGGGGCGGTGTTAGAAAATTTGAACAGGCTGGCCTAGTGCTAGATGGGCCACCAATCTACTGAGTTTTATGGACCAGTCAGACCAAAAAATAAGCTGTCGGTCCAAAAACCATGTCGGCCCACTGGGAATCCCAGATGGCCAGTCCGGCTTTGGTCAACACCATCGGCTCACAGAAAAAAAGTTCCTCGTTAAAACTTGGGCCTCTGGTTTTTCTTTGTGGATTTTGAATGTTCTCTGTTCAGTTTCTCCTTGTTTTTATATGCAGCTAGGCTAATGGTTCCCAACCTATTTTTCTTGAGGATCCCCTACACGCAAATACCAAAAAGCCAGGGAACCCCTGCCCCACACCGAGCTGAAACCTTGCTGGATGTATGCTTTCAAAAGTGAGATTCTCACCATAAATCCTGGATTCTGGCCTTAGATAAAGCCAAAGTTAAATTAACAACATTTAGCCTTAATTTTTTTTCACAATGGCTTTGGATGCTCAAGCCTTGGGGACCCCCTGTGCTCTTCAGGGGACCCCCTTTTTCTCACAGTACATAACATTTCTCTTGTGGCTAGTTCATCAGAGTTCACTGTAAGTTACTATAAGGTTTTTTATGATTTTTAAATGCCAGTGTATCATCTGCCTTTACATGAGACTAAGGCTGAGAGAGAGACAAAGACAGAGACAGACAGAGAGAGAGAGAGAGAGAGCACTGGCTTAAAAATGATCAATGGGAATGAAAATCATTTTCCCATGGACGTCTGGATTCAGAATCATACTCAAAATAAAAGTGGAAAGATCAGATCACAGGCTGACCCAACTTCTGTGGAAATTCCTGAAGACAATTCAGAATGAGGTTCAGTCGTGTGTGGGGACTCCACGTGCCTGTATGCACTCCTTACAATGTCTGAGCATGCTCCTGATGATGACAGAAGTTCTCCTGAGGGATATCCTACCAGAACTGGATCAGGGTTTCAGTCAACCCCTGGACAGTCTGTGGTGTGACGTGACAACGGTGGATGGAATGAGACAAGATGCCCCAGAGGGGCTCGATTCATGTTTGGTGAACAGGCAGGCCAGTCCATAGCATCAATGCCTTTGTATTGCAGCAACTGCTGACACACTCCAGCCACATTATGGCCGAGCATTGTCCTGCATCAGAAGGAACAAAGGTCCCACTGCAGCAGCATATGGTCTGACGATGGGTCTGAGGATCCTATTCTAGTCCATAATGGCAGTCAGGGTACTTCTGACTAATACATGAAGGCCTGTGTGGCCCTCCAAGGATATGCCTCCCCAGACCATCACCGACCCACTGTCAAACTGGTTGTGCAGGAGGATGTTGTAGGCAGTACAACATTCTCCGCGGCGTCTCCAGACTCTCTCATGTCAAGTGTGCTCAATGTGAAACTGCTCTCATCCATAAAAAGCACAGGGCGTCAATGGCCAGTCTGCCAATTCTGGTGTTCTCTGGCAAATGCCAGTCAGGCTACACGATGTTGGGCTGTAAGTACAGGCCCCGCTTGTGGATGTTGGGCCCTCATACCACCCTCATGGAGTCTGTTTCTGTCACATTAGTGGCCTCCTGGAGTTCATTTTGTAGCGCTCTGGTAGTGCTCCTCCTGTTCCTCCTTGCACAAAGAGTAGATGGCGGTCCTGCAACTGGGTTGGTGTCCTTCAACGATCCCCTCCACATCTCCTGGTATCTCCTCCATGCTCTCGACACAGGGAGACACAGCAAATCATCTTGCCACAGTGTGCATTGATATGCCATCATGGATGAGCTGCAACTGAGCAACATCCCCTAGGGTTGCAGACACCACTTCATGTTACCTCTAGCGGTGAGGGCACTGGCAAAATGCAAACGTGACCAAAAATCAGCCAGAAAGGATGAAGACAGGTATACGATCTGTGGCCACCACCTGCAGGACCTTTCCTTGATAGGGGTTGTCTTGCTAATTGTGTCTCATTCCCACCTGCTGTCTGTTCCATTTGTACAGCAGCAGCAGGTGAAACTGATTCACCGTCTGGCCTCACGATCAGTGTGACTGACTTTGAGTTACATGGTAATGATTATGTGTTCCCTTTATTTGTTTTTTTTTCTTTTGAGCAGTATATATATAAACCATTATAATTCCATTGTAATTACAGGCTGTAAGAATAGGAAAAAAATCACATGTGGATGAATACTTTTGATAGTCACTGTATCATCACAGTTCGATATGCTTTCTCTCTCCTATTTAGATCCTCTGCAACAAGACTGCTTTTTAAAGCATATTGTTGCAAAATACTCAGTGTTCCTCCACAAATCTTGCTTACCTTTATTCCCCACCACGTTATATTTAGTCAAAGAGCATTATGACTCACGGACATTGTTCATCTCTGCTGTGCCTCTTGTGTTGCTAATCTGTCCAGTTAGAATTGTCCTGTGATTGTCCTATTGCTGTGAATCAGTCAGCTTTCAGGTATAGATTTATAAGTTATATTCTTCACATAAAAATCTCATCTTCATCTTCCTTTTGTTCTTGTCCCTGCTTGTCCTTTCCACTTCCCACCAAACACACAAAGGCAGGAGTATTAATCAAAAGAACTGGGTCTCCCCATTCCCTCCTAATAAGCAGAGAGTGAATGCATGGCTGCCTCCATCACAAATAGCAATGAGACCATAGACTCCATTACCACGGGTTTGTTAATTCATGAAGTGGGTGTCTTTTTGCCCCCTCCTCTTTCCACTTATTCCTCCTTTCCTTATTCTCCTTGATATTCTCTAAACCTTAATACTTCACTCCTCATACTTCATTGTCATTTTTGAGGCAGAAGAACATTGTTTCATTGGGGAACGCTTCCAGTTCAAACCATGTCCCACTTCATAATTCAGCAGCATACAAGGTACAAGTTATTTCTGGACATGCAAGAATAACAGAGGAGCAAGGACAACACTTACAGAGCCTTGGATCAGTTAATGGATATAAATGGCATATTGAGGAAGACCAAAATTATTCACAAACATGTGGTCATTACATTTTAAAAAGGATTTTATTTGTCTGATTCCTGACAGCCTACTCTTTTATCTTAACACTGATCTTACTTGCATATTTTATTGTTTTGGTTTTTATTTTTTACTTGATGTGTTATTCTTCACCTGAACTAAATTATATTCTTTCCATGAAAATGAAAACATTTCCTGTTTTTGACCTTCTGCTACCCATAGGTCTAAAGGTCGCACCTTTTCAATGTAATTAAACAATGAGCAAAGAGCAAAGTTTTGGCTTATTATTTGTCACCGGACTTCTTCAATAACAGCAACTTATGCCAAATGAAGGTTTGTTTCAGGTATAAATACTTAGCAAATCCTGTCCTGTACATAAAGGTAACTAACTCAGGTTAGCCTGTCAACATTTTCAACATAAGAAGCAGCATTCTATTAAAAAATGATCAAATAAAACTAACAACACCTCCTAACTGTTTATAACCTTTATATCTGTCTAAAAATGTACAAAACAGACACATTGTGAAGAAGGTGTTCTAAAAATGTCAAATTAGATGTCTCTCAAAAGTTTTAACCCATCCTCAGCAAGTAAATTAAGTAAGACTTATGTCTATTGATGCTGATTACTTCCTCCCCAGAATAGCTTTCTGTATCAGAATATTTTTGTTGATAACATAATCAACGTGATCTTGTTTTGTCAGTAATCTAAATAGTTCCAGGTTAGAATAATTTGTTTTGTTTGGCCTGTTAAGTTGGCTGCTCTCAGCACAATAATATCCCCTATCTACAGCCTGTGGCTATTGCGTCTGAGCCTTCCTGCTGTCACTGACACAGACTAAGAGCCCAAGTGATATTTGCAGACCTCATTTGCACTCGGTGTGGCACATGAAATTACCATTGACTGCAATCTTGCAAGCTCTCAATGGCCTCACATCGACAGTGCTTGTTAAAACTGCACCATGACTAAGTCATAGGATAGGGATACATGCCTCAGGGGAGTCCAAGATGGGTAACAAGCGCATTAGGTATGGCAACTACGTAGCATGCTTGTTAACACCCACACTGCAGGCACATATGCACATTCACATGCAATCAAATAGGACTAAATATGAACATTTTGAAGGAAATGGGAGGGTAGCATGGACAGAATTGAGTGAAAATTAGCTTGTTAAGCAACAAACTTAATGTGTGCTGCAGCCTCCAAGTTAAGGATCATGCTCAGCACAAGTGCCAGCAAAAAATGAGGTAGTACGGATAATGATTGTAAAGTGGTTTTGGAGGTAGCAATTAGCTGTCAGCTGTTGGAGTAAGGGTTGTTTGTCTTCTGTGATGGTTTATAACAAAGGAAAATTCTGCTCATACAGTTTTCTCCCTCCACTTCTATTCCTCTGCACTCCTCCTCTGCACTCTGGTGCGTTGCCAGAAAATCAGATTTCTCACATGGGCAACTTTTCTCCTACTGAGAGATTATTTCAATAAGGAATAAACAGACTTCCCCCGCAAGGCACGATCACAGGCCAAATGATCCACTCAGAGAATGTGGCTTTAGAAATGAATAATGCATATGTCAGTTAAATTGTATCTAGCTTACAGAAAAACGAGGGGAAAAAACTCTTGCTGCCAATCCTGAATGTGTTAAAGCGTTGAGACATTTAATACATGACAAATATTGCATGACAAAGTAGCAACTTAACAATAAAACGTGTTCTCTAAGCTAAGTCCTGTAGGTCTTGTGTTTGTGACTGACTGTGCTTGTCTTTGTACCTGCACTGAGTTGAAAAATTAGGAAGCAAGTTAAAATCAATCTTATCCATAATTTAGATAAGCATATCTCTCTGTATTATATCTATAGTTTAAGTACGGTGGTTGTAGTGTGCATGAGCTGTTGCTTTATTCAACTGCATAACCAATACAACAATAGTTGTGCCAGCAGTAACTGTATCAAATATCACAGACAATTGAGAATTTTTTTAAAGTAAACTCTCAGAGAGGATTTTAATGGACTCACATGAGCAATAAAGCAGCCAAAAATAAAATAGAAAATCATTCTTCTTCCCTGACTCCCGCATCCTGGTGTTTTTAATTAGTGCCTGTGCTCAAAGATCTTGTATGTGTAACTCGAGACCTCCCCGCAGAAATCTTGTTCATCAACATCTGTCCTGACTTTGGTATTAATTAAATAAAATCATAAATTATCAACAAACCAATTAAAGCATTTTGCGTTTAAACCCCAGGTGATGGTGTAGTTTTTTTCTCGAAAGACTTTTACACATTCCTCACAGCATTAATAGTGCCTTTCTTACATTTGTAACTATTTGTAGCATCTGGTGGTCATTTGCCAGCTGTCTGGAGGTGGTGGAGGAATATAGTGTTGTACTTGTCTAGCTATTTGTGTTACTCAACGTTTTATCTGTCCAGTCTTGTGTCTCAATGATCTTTGGAGACTTTGTTTGAAACACTGTACAATCAACAGCAACAAAGAGTTGGTGAACAATTGGCCTTTACATTTTTCCAGAGGTGCATTTCCAATTTAAAGAAAAAAATAATTACCTTGCTCTCTTAAAGCCAGTGTAGAAGCTCAAGGGGATGACCAGTCAATCGGTCTGCCAAAATAAATGATTAGCAGCTTTGAAAAAAAGTGTAAAGTGTCATATTTCCAATCTAAAAGCCACTCATTGTCCACTCCAGCTATTATGCCTTGCATTTTCTAAGAAAAACTGAGAAGAAGCTCATTTTCAGACCAAGTTTGTGATGTGAACTGATTGTAAATGAAGTTAACAGGAGCTGAATGCATAGCAAAACACAAACAATGCTGCAGTCCATGCTTCTGAAGGAGCACATCTGGAGCCCCTCCAAGTGCCCTAGGGGATGTTGCAAAGAGGAGCTCCACTCCCTGACTCTGTCAGAGGCAGCGAGGGGAGAGAGTGTTTAGAAAAGTAAGAAGAAAAGAGTTGTTGGCTGACAGGATCTGATTACTGTTGAGCATCTGTTACATGCAGCATTTCCTGCTTTGTAAGCCCTCAAAGAGATACTTTGTCACATATCCACAACAGCTCACAGATTCTGCATCCTTATTCCAAATCAGTGAAGAAACAACATTTTGCACCTAAATAAGAAAGCTTAAACAATCAAGAAGTGCCTATTTTCATTTCAAATGGTATACTTGATAAATTTGGTTGTTTAGATCTCTATTACTTTAAATATATTTATAATTATGGATTGAACACTGAATACTGTGAGAGTGAGGTTAGAGGCAGTGTGTAGGCAGAAATAGTACCAAGTTTGAGGTGTGTACATAAGAGCTGATGTGGAAAAGGGGTCTTTCTGGAGGCATAGAAGATGATGCCTCATTTGGATGTAGTTAATTAGAACGGCTGATTGATTTGATGGCACTAGTGAGGCGGGACAGCAAAGTGCACTGGTCTGTGAAGGGGTCCATGCTTAGGTCAATATTTACGCCTTGCAGGGAAGCTTTAACAACATTAAAGGCTCTATGAAGAGGACACGTCTGCTATTTTGTGATTGTCTTAAGCTTGAGGATTGTAGACTGAATGAATTCGCTTGCTCTAAATTGTTTAGATGATTACAGATGAGACACATTTCTCCTTTCACATCCGTCAACTACATGTAGGCAACTTTAACACCTAGACTCTATTACTACAGAGACTTGTTGTTGCAAATTGGGTAGAATGTGGTTTGGCATTGTTTTGCTGAATAAGCAATGCCCTCACTGAAAGACCTCTGAATGTCATCATATGCACACATAGATCAGGTATACATTGATCAGCCATCAATCTCTGGACAGGAAACCTGAAGTGTCTGGCTGTGGGATGTTGGCAGAATGAATCAGACTGAGATGCATTCAGGGAATGCTCATCATTTTGAGGTCATTTTGAAGTCAGGTCAGCACTCTGGGATCTTTGCCTTGTCCATCAAGCTGTTCCGAAGGAGTTTTTATGATAGGCCATGGCAAATTATCAGCTGGGGGACACCACCAGTGTCATGGATTTTTACTGACATGATGGGTTTGCTTGTTCTGCTACCACAAGGTAAAGACAGCATCTGGTTGCGTCAAATCCCCATTCCCTGTCAGAAATGAACCATGCTCAGGATAAAGGCGGGTTCAGCTGATTTGAGATAATAAAAAACTATCAATCCCTGTCACAATGCTTTGATCGGAGGAGTGTAGACCCTTTTGATCACAGCAGGGGGTCGCTCCCGACAAGAGTGACAAGTATCAGTTATTTTCAATTCCAGATACAGCTGAATAAGCACCTGCCTTCACCTACAGCATGGTGTGTTTCAAAAAGTGAGCCGGTATTTTTTACACACCCCAATAATGAGACGTTCACTCAGTGTACAATGTTTTGGTCAGTAGTGAAGCCAGTCCACAAGAAACCAACCTCTCCCAGCAGAGCATTGTGTCATAAAATGATCAGTTATTCATTTCACCTGCCAGTAGTCCTAATATTGTTAAGCATTAACATTTCATTTGCTCACGTGCAGGTAACCCCATATAATGTGCACTTATTCACCCCTGTACCATCACAGATGCTGGTTTCTGAACTTTACAGTGATAAAAATCTTGATGGGCTCTCTCCTCCTTAACTCGGAGGACACAATGTCCATAACAAGCCAGTTTTTCTCTTCCCCTCAGTCCATCTGAAGTGAACTTGGGCCCACAGAATGCAGTGTACAAGTACAGTAGAACCTGAAATCCCAAAACTCTCAAAACAGTATCTTATAGGGTATTGAGCTCCTCCACATTTTTATTTTTGGAAGAATCCCTGTGATTCTCTTTTATTCTCAAACAAAACTGATCCTACAACTTTTCACTCATTCCTTTGATGCTACTTTTCTTTTTTGATTGCATCATATTCAGAATAACATAAAAAAGGGATTTCCAGTTTTGATATATGACCATTTGCCTTTGTACTATTAAATGTAGGGGTAATATTAGCTTCAGATTTTTGCTTTGTGTTTTTGTTAACATTATACACAGCTTCCCAACCTACTTCGCAACATTGATGGATGTGTTTAATGTCATGGCTTTTCCCAGTGGACGATAATTAGAAATGCACCACAATGATGTGTTGTCTCTGTTTGGGACCCAATTTGTAACACAAAATACGTTTATAATATTAGCACTGTATCAGGTCTAACCTGGGATTTTACTCATTTAATCATAAGTGGTTTTACTCTGTTGGATAGCATGCTGTACATTCATTCATCTGTGTTTGAGTTTTTGTCAAATTGAAGTCAAACACGTTCATTCATAAATAGCCCCTATAAGAAATAAAGCATGAAATATTTAAATGCTTCATACAATAACAATATCTCATGTTCACAGAGTAGATTTCGGTAATGGGTGAGATTTCACTTTGATACTTTTCCTTTCATCAGGGGCTGAGGAAGTAAAAGGATTTTGAACAAGTGATACAAAGAATATCTTCCGGGCGCTTTGACTGCATTTTAAGACATTGGAGAATGATAAAAGGAAAAATGAAGAGGGAGAAGAAGTATGAAGCAAATATGTAGCTGTTTTGTAGGTGAATGCTTTCCCAAATAGAAAATTAAATATTCATGCCCACCTTAATGATCAGAGACAGACATGGATATATGTGAGCTCTTTCTTTCATGCAAAACAAACAATAAAACTCAATCATATTCTTGACATCCAAATTAAAACTAAGTATCACTGAGAGGATTGTATTGCTAGAGCGAGTGTGTGCCAATGACAGTTCCATCACAATGGTGTGAAATGCAGACCAGAACAGGGGGACACTATTGTTTACCCCCAAACCATAACCATCTATTTTTCCTCATATACCATGCCTTCCATTCTCTCAGCCTTTTTTTTAATTCTGTGTCTGGTGCTTTATTAATGCTTGCACCCTTCATGCTTTACTGAACACAATGAGCCCAGACCTCTGGTATCATTGCAGCACCTTGTCATGCGGAATTGCTTTTGCTTTGTTGCTTTTGGGGATCTTCTGTCTGGCACTGTCCAAAAGTGTTGGCAGAAGCCCCGTGCCTATGTACAGTACGGTTTGCTGCTTATGTAACAGAGCACAAACTCTGAATTGGATTGTGCTTTGTTAAAGCTCCTAAAGTCATTAAAGCCTATTTATGGACCTTGATTCATGCTAGATCAAATAATATACTTGTTTCCTGTCAAATCATAATTTTTTTCTGATGTAGTTAAGACATTTACTTAAAAACAAATTGCACATCATGTTCTTGTGTGAATTTACTCGAATCTTTTTTCAAAGAATAAGTTTCCAACTTCTTCTACCAAGATTGAATTTACAGCTTAATAATTACTGATTAGTTCATCAAAAATGTAAAAATACTCTCAATCTTTGTTCAGTTCTTCTCTCCTTTAACATCAGATAATCAGAAGAACAAAATTAAGCAAGTACAGATTTATTACCACATGCTATATTTTTATGCAGACATGGAGGACATCACAATATTCTGTTGAATTAAGACATAATTTCACATTTCCAGACCGAGCAGTTCTGAGTATCTCTACCATATGGGATCAAAAAAAGGTTCTGAATATCTTTGGGATCAAGATGAGAGGCTTTGCTATAATGAGTGGCTGTTTAATCAAGAAATGCCTCACTGCATGTTTACACGATGAATCAATGGTATCACCATCAGCAATCTGAAAATAACCTCCTTGTCAATTTTTTGCTACGATTCAAAGATTCTGAGCTGCAGAAGAGCTGAAACACTCCAACAGAATTCATACTTAGTTTTCATCGGTTGGAAATTTCACATTAATAAAGGGGAGAGATCTAAGGTCTGAGGCAGACATTCCTGCAGCCTCTTCTGAAGGCACACATCACATACCACTAATAATTTATTGATTCACCTATAATGTGTCCAAAAATGCATTCTCAAACTATTTGCTTTCATCTGCCTTCACTGTACCTATATTATAGAAAAGTGGGTAACCAAGATGTTGAATTTTAAAACCTGAAGGTTGCCAATGAAATTATATTTAGTTATTTTGCCTCTGAATACATTACAGGTGCCTTCTTAATCTTTTTGTTTTGTTCATACTATAGTCAGACTGTAGCCTTTACTTCTAAAAAGGCTTCAGTTTTCTAAAGTTACTCATGAAGTTTAATCGATATGATTGTTTGAAAGAGCTGGGGAGATATTTGCATTCTTAAAGACATGTTGATTGGCTGCTTCTGGATGCACCTTTGACTTTTAAAGTCAATCAGAGTTGGAAATGGGTGGGCTACATTGGCTTTGGGGTATAATGACTGTTTTTAGCAGATGGTAAGAGTAATTTTAAATCCCGTTGGAGGCAGAAAGGCTCTACACCACCCTTTGTTCCCCCGCACTCTTCCACATACACACTTTAGTGCAGACAGTTAAAATCAATCTTGCTGTGACAGTGCTTCCCCCAGCAGCCAGGCACCTAAATTTGAAGGTCTAAATTAAGATCTGACCCAACACCTTTTTCTCAGAGGAAACAGGGTGTAATAGAATTTGGAAAGCAAACATTGGACACTAATGATGGGGGATGAAAATTTCCCAGTGGAGCCCAAAAATGTATGAGGCCATCTGACGAGAAAGTCGCCTCTCTAATCCTCAGGTGTAACGTTAGCTGGCAGAACTGCTGGATAACAGCAGGAGTCAAAGCATTCATGTTTTTAGTGAAAAGAAGCAACATAGTTGTGAAAACTCCCCACAAAGAGCATGTCAAGTAAGTTGTGCATTCAAATCCTTACTTTAATAAAAGTATAAGTATTATCAGCAGAACTTACTTGCATGGTTACGCTTGTTTCCCTATAGGTGTTCCTTAATTAATATTAATGTTGCATTCCTTTACATGTTGCATTGTATTTCTGTTACTATTTAGATTTTTTTGTTACTTAATGGGAAAGTAACAGAGAAATTACAAGTATTATGGCCCTGAGTGTATAACAACACTAAACAAAACTAAACAAAAAAAAAAGAAAGAAAAAGAATTTAAAGTAGAAAAACTGCAAATTTTTTGAAATCAGAAACACAACCTTCAAAGAAAATAGATTAGCAAAACACAACATAAATAAACCACAAAGCAAAGCATTGTTTTTCAGTTTGCTGTGTTTGTTTCATCTAAGGTCACCATATAAAGTTATGGTTGATAATATAATATTTCAGATATAGTGAAGCAGTAAAATGGAAAGAAATAATTAAATTACAATACTGGACAAAATGAAGTCAGTTAAATCCCACTGAATAATAATTTGCACAATTATGTATTCAGTTAACAAAAAACATGTCTAAAATCTCTGTTTATAATTATTAATAATGATTAGCTAAAATGATTATCTCAACACAATCATTCCCAATCGGTAATTTTTTTTTTTTTCAGGGGTTTCTTGAAAAGTTATGCTAAACTGACCTTATAAATAAATTAATGAATAAAAATATTATACCAACTTTTAGAAAACTCTGAACATCCACATAGTTGAGTAACAAAACAGAAAAATTTACCCATATTACAAACGGATGCTGAGTGCAATAACAACAACAATAATAATAATAATAATAATAATAATAATAATAAGCAATCAACCCTTTGTTATTTTTTAAATGGTTGTAACAGCCAGCTTCTACCACTAGTAATTAAAATACAAATGAAACTGCATCATAGTGCTGGCAGTTCATATATGTACTGTGCAAATATTCTGAGATTTTCTCATTGATTGATGTTAAATAACGGCAGGCTTGTTTTCTGTTCAGAAAATATTATGTAGGTTAGGACCAGAGCTGATCGAATACAGTTGTCAAGGTATATCCACCAAGATCAACAACCTCTTTTATAATAAATCTCTTATTTATAACATCCAGTACTGTATTCATAGGATTTCTCTTTATTGTGTTTATTGTCATACAGTGTCAATGTCCTTGATGCATTCAAACCATGCCAAAGAACTTTTGATGAAAGTGCTTAGTGGGATGCAACTCTGTTCTTCCTTAAAATATCCCGCTTGTTTACTTTTATCAATATGCTTAATGAGCTGGAAAATAACCTGCATTCAAATGGCAACAGTTGGTGTCCAGCTCTTCAGCTGTGATGGTGCAAAGGAATTCACAATTGCTCAATTCAAAGGGAGAGCTACAATCAAAACTAAACTAACCTTCTTATTACGGCTTCAAGCTGTCATCTCCATCAAAGAAGCTTCAAAAACTATTTGCCATCTTTCAAAAAGCACGTAGTTAGGGCAGAGCCTGTGTGGACTTATTTGGATCAAAGACAAGGTGAATTCCATCTTTGTGTTGTTCATGTAGGAGAAAAGAACCATGGAAAAATCACCTTAGACCTACAATCATGTGAAACAAGAGTAGATTCTAGCTGGACTGCATTTGAGAATAACAGATAATTCATGAGCCTGCTGTGCTTAGAGGTCACTGCACCAGCTGCAATTCTTGGCTCTATAGTGCTATTATATACTGAAGTATTAATATTATTTCAAAGTGATGATGCAGAGGCGTTAAACTATTATAGATGTTTGATCTGAAGGCTTCTCAACTTAAATCAAAGAAAGAAAAAGGGAAGGAAAGGTTATTTAAATTTCCAACCACCTTGCTGACTTTTTGTAAACAAGCTGATTAACACATTGCAAGTTGATGGCTGGTGAAAACTAGTAATAATACTGTAATACTGTAAAATCAGACATAAAAGTGGAAACGAACTATTTGCTTCCTTTCCCACCATGAGGTCAGATTTCAGGGTCAATTTTAATACTGAAGCCTTGAAGCTGGAAGGGGCTTTCGTTCCGAAGTGGTTTCGTTCCGACCTCTGCGACGGAGGGTGTCAGACGCGGAGCGCACGCGAGTGTCTCCTCTGCTGGATCCATGTGATCACGAATTCTCAGGAAAATTCCAAGATCATGCGTGATGTCCTCCTTTATAACAACCATGGAATAAAAAGGCCGCATGTAAACTAAAGCCTGTCTGCCTGTCCGAGGTTCATTTTCTGGTCTTTTAGATAGGTTACATCTTTGTGAGTTTTGAGCTACCACCATGAGTGAGTATTCCAGCCAAATGGTTTATTTTTATCCACATGTTTAATTGTGTTTCTTATTGCCATTAATAGTTAGACATACTTTGTTGTAACTTGCAATGGCGAAATGTTTACATAGTTCAGGGATCGCAAATTTGCACGGGGGGGGTTATTTTAAAATTTAGGCTACCAGATGCTTTCCACTGCTACCATGTTTGATTTCCTGTCTGGTCTTATCTGAACTGATGAACTTGACGCGTTCTGAAAGCCTGTTAAAAAATAGACCGTATATTTAATTGTCTTGTTTCAAAGGCACGACAAAAGTAACTTGCTTTTGAATGTTAGAAAGTGAGTCACTAAATTCTCATTTCTCCTGGAGATGTCCTTGTCTTCATTACCTCTCATATTTCCACAAGTCTCAAATAATTGTAGGACTACCTAACTCAAGTTAATGTAAAGTACTGTAAATTAAGGCAAGGCAAGTTTATTTGTATAGCACATTTCATGTACAGGACAATTCAAGGTGCTTTACATACAAACTTTAGAA
>JAOXYM010000017.1:11992574-12002722 GCA_028567055.1 Leptatherina wallacei
TGTGTGTGTGTGTGTGTGTGTGTGTGTGTGTGTGTGTGTGTGTGTGTGTGTGTGTGTGTGTGTGTGTGTGTGGCTGTTACACTGCAGCAGTGAGAAGTAGGTGTTGCGGGTTTTGTTGACATGGGTCACAGTGGCATGGCAGAGCAGCAGGATGAGAGAGCGGTAAATGGGGTCAGGGTCACTGACAGTAGAGGAGACTTGGCTAACAGTGTTGATGACACAAAGCTTTTTGTTTGATGTGCTAACATAAATGGGATTTTCACTTGTTCTTCTGTTTTCCTGTGATAGAAGGTGTTGTAACACTGCACGTGCAAAGCAACAGGACCGTGCTGAATTTGTATTATTATTGATTAAACAACTGCTTTAGATTTCCATGGCGGACAATTCAATTAACACAAGCATCTTGCATGGGCATCATCCATTTCCAGAGGTTGGACACTCTTTACTAAAGTAGAAACACATGTACATTTTTGTGTTCAAGAAGTATTAATAAATCCTAAGTAAACGTACTGAGTCAACTTAGTTACCCATGTAAAAGGAAAAAGGTAGAGTCTGAATTGAAATTTAAGCATAAAAGTAGAATATTACCTTTGAAGGACAATTAAATTAGATCTTTCAATGCAAAGCTGCCTAAACCACTCATATTTTTAAAAATGATCACATATAACTTGACATGATAAATGATGGACGCAGACGTAAATATGTCAAAAATCATCAATTAAAAATCTGCTCTCTCCATGGTTTTGTCTTGTTCACTTTCATCATTGTCAGCTGCGCGGCTATTTAGTCATGGACACTGCTCTCAACTCTCCAAGTATGTTCAAATGAGCACGAAAAATATTCTTAAGCACTTTTCCTTGATGTCATTGGAAAATGTCATGAGGTAGAGAAAAGATGTCAGGAAAATCTGTAAGGACTAATGAAAAGAAAACTCCAAGTAATGAACTATTCTGTTTCACTGAGGCTATATTGTTTATACCAAACAAGTTTATTGACATATAATGTTGCTTCATCTTTAAGGATGGCAAGGAAGGGTGAAATCATTGTTTCCTTTCATATAGGATGGTCAAGTGTTTCATAGATTCAATTATATAATTGAGAAAACACTGAAGCTCATTTCATGAGCATTTATTGAATTTTAACAACCTTTTATCAAGAAAGCTGCTTAGACAATTCCCAGTCACTTCCCTTAGCAGCTCCTAAGAAAAAAAAAACATTTGACTTGGTTCGGTGTTTTGTTCCAGTGAGGGCTTTTTCTGATCCTTTCTGCATTAATAAAAAAACATGCATATCAAGTGGTGATTTAAACTGGCCTCAGCTGTTTGAAATGTGTACAGAATAGGGTTTTGCATTAACTTGCTAACATCACTGAAGCGTAAATTACCTTTGCAATGGGCACTGACACAACTTTATACCATCACAGAGCCTTTTGGACTGGCTCCTGATAACAGTTTGGAGGGGGATTTGTGTGTGTGGTCCAGTTAATGTGTATAAAAGTCTAGCATTGCCACTGCAATTAAGCTATTACCAAGTCTATACTTGATGAACAATTAAACCAACAGAAAGAAAAAAAAAACACCCATGTAATGATCTTTCCACAAATAAATCTGGCATATAAGTAGCCTATTATTATCTGGGTGTAAAATGTAAACAGTCTACGAGCATCTGCTGTCTTAACAGTTAGTCATTGCATCAGATTGTCATATTAACTATCCAAGAAAACGCTCTACCGCTGTAAAAAGGAAAAGAAAAAAAGTAACCAACCCCTCCTGTTAATTGGACCGCAGTGACAGTCACTTCACTACATCACTTTTGCGTTTGGCAGCACTTTTATGATCTCCTCCCACTAAACGTCACATCTGTGCTGCTCAGCTGTCAAAGAAAATTCCGCCCGTGTTTCACTTTGATGGGTTTCCCACACTGTAAGCAACCTCAAATTACAACAGCACCTGAAGGCAGTAGAAGTTCCTCACGCTCACTGAGGGAGAAAACTAATTTAGCCTTGTCCCTTTGGCCTGGTATGATAAAAGCCAGTTTTTTTTCCTCCCCTCAGTGGTGTTCTGTCCTCAGCTTCGTGAAGATCCAGCTGAGATTGCGTATTAACGTACTTGCTTTAATCCCGCAGTGAGCAGTGGCCTGGTGTCGCACATGGCTCCCTGGGCGGTCTGGCTCCTGGTTGCGCTGTCCGGCGTCCTGAATGTGCGCTCCTGCGGGGCTTATACCTGCCCGGCCATCTGCCGCTGTACCGTCGACACGTTTCAGTGCAGCAGAGACACTCAGCTGGCCTCCCGGACAGGAGCAACATCTGTACGTCGACTGTAAGTAACCTGACTTTCTGATTTATCTGTCGCCTAAAGTCACAATAATCCTCCCGTAGAGACTGTCCGGTGTGTTATACTACACCTGTAAAGGCTCATGCGCCACTTTATCAACTTTTTTTCCCTCCTTGAACTTATTGCGCCTGGCCCATCTATAACTTACTTTTTTCCCCATTACTGTTAAGTTCCTCCTATAGGACCATTTTTAAACGATAAATGTGGACTCATTTTGAGGGACAACTTAAAGAGACATTTTTGTAGGCTATTTTCTTTTTTCTTTTATATGTAGCAGCATAAATGTGGATTTAACCGCTTCACTCATGAATCTTACAGAAGGCTCACCCATCTGCCCTTGAAACAAATTCCCACTCATGCCTTCAGGGAGCTGATCAACATTACCATAATGTAAGTTGTTCTTTTTCCTTTTTTCTTCTAGTACATATAAAAAGAAATTCATAGTAGTAAAAAGTTACTGCCTTCAAATTTATATTTAAAGGAAACATTAAAGATTCTTTGAAACATGCAAGTACACAAATATTTCTGTTTTAAATGCTTCTAAATAAATTATGCTTGTTTTGCTAATAGCATAACCAAAAATATATCCAGTAATAATTACTGTTTTATATATACCAGAAATAACAGAGAACAGGTGTCCCAACATGTCCATAAGTCACTGGCAAATTATAATTAAAATACACACATACAGCTACTGAGAAATTGGCTCAAACTGGCGTGTGCATGGAGCATTTCCATTCTGTTTCGTATTTTATACGTGTAAGTGTTGCGGCTTTAGTAAATACAGGACACTTACACACACTATGATGCTTTAAAATGACTCATGCGTTGTTATTTCTTATGCTTGGAAATTGGTAATCACATTTTAAATGTATGATTTGTACCCTTTATGATATTTCTTTAACATTCTGTTTGGTGTCATGGCCCACTCATCTGTGACTCAACTCTTATATCATGTTTTTTGCCAAATGCTTGAATATTGACCTGGTCATAAGCAGCAGGGGTTGGGAAAATGAACATTTATTCATTGTTATTCATTTTTTTCTGATGCATTGTGTGTTTTTCTGAGGAGAACATTTGCTTTACCTGCATGTTAAGGGAAAGGACTAGATTTTGCAGTCACATCCACCCACAAGGGTATATATTTTGTCATCACGTTTTCAGCACAAAGGATCAGAATCATGCACAAATTCCATGTCCTATCCATGTTGATTAGCCTTAGACTTGATAAGTAATAGTTTCATTTCACATAAACCAAAAAATAGGTCAATGGTGAACCGGTCACATTGACTGTACTGTAACTCTATATTCTTCCATAACATCTTTATGTTGTCAGGGCTTTAATAGGTTTTTTTTTTCTTTTTGTGCTTTGACTGTTATATCTTGTAAATGTAAAAGGTTTGGCTAAAAGAAGTATTTTTACAGTACTTACATAGGACTTATTACTAAATGTATAAGGAATTTCACAATCAGCATATTGGCCTAATTACAAACAATTTATTAATAGTTATAGTAATTTAATTGTATATCAATGTTTTTATTCATTCATTATTTTATTGTTTTTATAAAATCACTAATGTTAGGTTAGTTCTGGTCATCTGTCAATGATCCATACTGAGCAAATGCTGGACATTTAGGATTGGAAATTGATTTTATTAAATCAGCAAAGGATTTGATCATTTTAAAGAAAGGAGAAGACTTTAATGGAGCATATATTTTGGCAAAACCACACGGATCTTTGTGATATATTTTCAGTGCTACAATAATCTAGGCACTAGCAAATCCACCAAAAAATGGCTTAAACAAAAGAAAACAAGGACATATGGGATGGCTTTGTTAAAGCCAAGTTTTGAATCACAATTAAATGCTTGTATGGAGATCGAATCAGGCAGTAGAAAACACTCTAAAAGATCTTGTAACTATAGCAACTAAAGTGCACAGATGAGGGGTCATAAATTTCAGCAAGATGTCACTTGCAGACATTTTTATATAAGTTATATCTGTTAAAGGGGGGGGGGGGGGACGCAATGCAAGCTTTTGAGACTAAAGTTGGTCTAATTTCTTCTAGAAAAATGTCACATCCAACCATTTTCAAACTGAGCTGCTCTGTGTTAAGAGTGTTTGACTTTGCTCTGCTCCTCAGGGACAAGTCTTATCAGTCTCAGATACTTACTGCACTTGAATGTGATTGGTCCATTATGTTCAGATTTAGTGTATATCCTGAAAGACTTTGGTTTTAGCTGATATAATCCGTTCAAGTCTACGTGAATTTAGAATCTTAAAGCTATGATCCTTCATTTTTCTCAGTCTGTAATGCCTATGTCAAGCTAGGATGACATGAGGAGCTCTGTGATTTGTCACTCATGACGTATACTTAAAATCACAGCACCGCCTCATGTAAAAAGGCTTTTTCGTAACTGTAAGCAGTGATTATGACACTATATGTACTGCAATCAGAAGAGAAGGGGGGGGGGGAGGTTATGTGGCACAGATGGACTCCTTTAATTGTTTCTGGGTTTGAAAGCGCTGTGACGTTATCTCAAGAAAAGTGTCGGCTGATTACAGTAAAGTAGACGCTGAAAATGATTACAAACAGAAGATGGAGAGCATTTTCAGTCAGCCATCAAACAACAAAGCGATCAAGGACAAATTAAGAAGTCTTGTTGACTTTATTTGTCTCTCAATGTCTTTGTTTAGTCCTCTGTTTTTTTTTTTTTTATTGAGCTATCTTAATTTTAGTCTTCCTGGCCTGGATGCATCTGTGATGTATGTTTGGAGCATTTTCAAACATGAGGTCAAGTATGTGTGTGTAGTGCCCTAGAAAGTATGAATTGTCTGTGGTGGTATTTTGATATTTTCCCCATGGCCTGAAACCCAGCATAAATCAACTCTGTCCTATTAAAACCCAAGCAATCCAAATCCAAACCTTGTACTGTGAGTTTTTTTTTCTCTAATGTGGAGTGATTTCTTTGTGCCACAGAGAGATCTCCCAGAGTGACTGCATCACACACATCCAGAAGCACGCCTTCCTCTCCCTCCACAGTCTGGCGCAAATGTAGGCCAAGTGACACTTTCCCTTCCTTCCCATGTCATATTCAAACATGTTGAAAACAATTATTCATTTGAGCAGGCGGTGTGTGTTTTGCATTTTATTTAAGTTTCATTGGATTAATCTGTCAATTACAAAAGCAGCATGTTTAATCCTTGACTTTCAGAGCAGCTGATGCATGAACAGGTTTTTCTGTGTTTTGTTTGTTGACAGCCGCTTTCAACAGTAATGTAATTACTGATGCGTTTCCTCATTTTTATCCCTGCAGCTCATTGCAGAATATCAACAGTCTAAGAGTTGTTGAAAAAGGTGCCTTCACTGACCTGCCGAGGCTGGAATATTTGTAAGTCACTTTGTTTTACATGCATGTCTTTGAACAAGCAAAGTCTAATCCTCTGAGGCAGAGAACTGATCAGATCTAAGCAACTTTTTTGCACTAGTAATCCTAAAGTTTAGAAAAATGTCAACAGAGGGAATCAAAGAGCGCTTTCAAAAACATTTTGTTTAAAATGGTAACTATGCATCATCCTCCAGAGGAAGAATCTTGTGATTCAGACTTGGGATGGTTACACAACCTGTTGTTGTGTACTGTATGTGTGTGTCAAGGAAGGCAAGGACTGTCAAGACAAGGAAAATGTGATCTGATGATTTCACTACAAATGAATACAGCTCAGTCTGTGGTCAGATTTGAGGAATCTTACATTTTGATCCATTTCATTTCAGCTATGATGAGGCTTTTCATTTATTTTGGCAAATATAACGCTGTCTGGTGGGCAACTGCTCAACTTACTACTATACGAGACAGAAGTAGAGGCATCTGATTTGACAACCGATTTGAATAAGAACCATTACATGGTTAACATACTTCAATGATTTGTGCTGCTTTCATTTAAATTCTAATTGAATCATTTGTTATTCAGGTTGTTACTGATGTTTGATCTTTTTACCAAATTAGTAACTAAGGAATGTAATGAAATTAAACATGTCAGCCACATAGTTCAGAAATACTTGTTTGCTGGTTAAGCAAAAGCTCTGTGTCTCTACAGGTGACTGTAGTCATTACAGGATCCAGTGTTTTGAAACATGACCCATATGCAGGACAAAAAGGAATATTTATTATGCTACACTGCATTATTAATCTAAGAAAAAATAAAATCTTGATCTACTGATTTTCAATTGTTTATTTACACATCAAAAGCACAGAGTGATGAGTTTTAGAGAGCTAACACCTGCATTCTTACACTCTGTGGCATTTTGGGAGTAGTTTGAAGAGTTATTTTAATCTGCTTGTGATCACCTGTCTGTTGTTCATCCATACAGGAGCATATCTAACACGGGCATAATAATCTTTCCAGATTTCACAACCATCTCTTCCTTGGTGCCAAATTTTATCCTGTAAGTAATGCCACTTAAATGTAGAATGTCTCTTAGATGGACTAGTGTCCTTCAGCACATTACAAGATTGTATGGTCTTCATATCACCATTCTTAGAAAGAGTTTCTTCTGAGTTTAGTTTTACTTTTATTCCATCAATGTCACCTCAGCCCAGCTGGAAAATCTGTCCAACTGTACCACATTTCAAACTGCTCTCATTTGTGTGAATATGCATAACTTGGTTTGATTGAAAACTAAGCTAAACAGCCCTAATGAATGTGAATATCCTGCGCCTGCAGAGAAATGGCCGACAACATGAAGATCGACATCATTCCTGCTAATTCCTTTCAGGGCATCACAAAGACGTATGCAGACATGTGAGTACAAACCAGTCATTTTTGTTACATAATGTGAGCTAAGAGCAGCAATCTATCACGCTAAGTAAGGGATACATATTAATGTATCTTATGTAATTGAATGTTCAGTACTCTGACCCTGGTGATAGGTGCTTTTGACAACAAACTAGAATTTATGATGTTTTGTCCTTGACAGGAACCTGGTTAGAAATGGCTTCAAGGAAATAAAATCTCATGCATTCAATGGAAGCAAGCTCAACACTCTGTAAGCAGTTTGATTATCAAGAGATTTTCCTCAAATAGCAACAATATATTGTAGCAATGCAGCGCCCCACGTTAAGTACGCTGGTCAAGCTTTTCTTGCACTAATCATAAAAACTGAGTGTACCAGTAAACAAACCTTATGTAAGACTAAACAAAGATTGGATGCCCCGTTGTTTTCTTGTCTTATTTATCTATCTTGTCTTGCCCCGTAATGCTGAATGTTGATGAGGATGAGATATGTAAAGACACCCTGCAGTCTAAAAATAATGCTTATCTTCTTCAGTGTCAACTTGAGAAAACAAAAAGTAGAAGAATAATGGTTCAGGGGCATTGTTGGCCATTTTTGTGTCATCTTCAGTTTCTTTTCATATCATGTTTTAAGTAGGAAGTACAGTTTGAGCTTGAGGTTACATGTTTTGGTTTTTTAATGCATGTGTGTTTCTTGTAGAATTTTGAGAGACAACACACATCTCAGATGCATTGAAGATGATGCTTTTGAAGGAGCTACAGGTCCAAGTTATCTGTAAGTCACTATGAATTATGATATTTAACACTGAGAGGGGTTATTTACACTCAAAGCAATCACTCATAGCAATCACACTTCATCTTAGCAAGGCAGGGCTGTAAGGCAGATTTTTGATTTTCCAAAGCATGCCATCGATTTGTGTGTATCAAATCAATCAATCAATCAAAGTTTATTCACTTTTTCATACTAAAATTGCAACACAAAGTGCTTATAACGCAAAAGGTCTGCAAAGTTAAAAATCCCACAGTCCAAAAAAAAAAACTGTTATTCTCACTCTTAGATGCCACTACTCATGCATAATGCAGCGTTTGCAGCTGTTATTTGGAAAAGTCACCTACAGTTTTTCTTAACTAGTTTGGGACATCTCTCCACAGAGCAAGATGCTCCAATTTAAAAATGTCCAATTTTACATCAGTACTTCCTGCTGATGTGTCAAATACCTACTTCATGAAAACAACTGGAGGATCTTACCCAGGAGAGTCATCAGAAGTTGGCATAATTAACCCCTAACATTTATACTTAATTATGCTGTTACTGCTTTTATTTAATATATCTTTGTTAGAGATACTTAGTGTTTTGACCCATTTAACTGATTTGTATTTTGTATTTTACCTTATATATTGTCTATATGACAATCCTAAATTTGCTGTACTTGTTCATGTCAGAGTAACGCAACAACCTGTTCTGATAACTTTAAAAAATATGTATATATTAAGTGCTTTAAAGCCATTTCAAGAGACATTTGTAGTCAAAATTTCAGTTTCAATAACTAAAGTAACGATTAGAAGAGTTAAAGTATCTTTCAGCATCGTGGGAACTAAAGACCCTGTGAATTTGCCATTACTTGAATCTTATTTGCCACTCTACTAATCTCTGAGCACATCAACTAAATTTCAATTGCTAAACAATTCCCAAAAAAAAGTGTTAGTATTTGTATATTTGTAATGAAACAAATATGAAACAGTGACTAAAATCCCATTTCAGCTCATTCATCCAACAGTATGAACCAGCATTCAGAAACAGAACATTTCCAAGGCTAGTTCCTAGCTTTTAGCATTCCTTAAAAGATACATAATGAATAATAATCCTCATGTACATCATAATTTTGGGAATGACAACTATGACATGAGGGGGTTAAAGAGAAATGTGCTTCTGGGCAAAATAAAATGTTTCAGAGAGCACAGGATGAGAAAAATGCCTCTTTGTTTTTCCAACATTATTGCATGTAAATTGAAACTGGCCGACAAAAAAAGGGGGGGGCGGAACTATTAACAAGAATATGGATATTTTAAAGAAATTTTCAGCGAGCAGGACCTGTTCTAAACAAAACTCCTGTAATTTATTTAAACAGAAATGTTTCTTTGTGCCCATTTCAGCTAATGTGCAGCAAAGTGTAGATGGATTATGAAAGTTAACATAATGCATTACTGTTTTTATGTTGCAACTCAGCACATTAGAAGGTACATTAAGGTATTAATGTGGTGGAAATTGTAATTCCCATGTGGAACATAGCGAATAGTTAATAAGAAATATTGAAAAAAACATAAAAACTTGCAACTTGTGCTTCAACAGATGTATTTACTTTTCAACAGTTGCAAATTATTAATAAGTCACATTGAGGTGATTATATTTTAACTCAGTCAAAAAGCAAGATTACTATTCATAACTGTTATACTGTATAAAGATAAAGGGAGGTGACACCCGGTCTGTGTAAACAACTAACAGACAAGACTGCCAAACACTGATTAGCAAGCCAATAGCAAAGTCTGAAACACATGCAGCTTGCAAGGTCTCTTGATTGCAAGCAGCACTGTGAGGTCCATGTAAAAGAGCCTCTTATCTTGCTTGTGAGGATGTTAAAATGCAAAACGCCCTTGATTTGAAATGTGTGCGGTCCAGTGTGGGCACTTCTAGCTTAGATGAGCGTGCTAGAAGCAATGCTGATGCTTTGTGTTGCTTTGGATTTGAAAAAGAAAAAAAAACTATTCATTTAACAATTTCCTATTTCCTATTCTGCATTGGAACCTTTTGTTGTTGTTAATTTTTTTTAAAGGGAGCAGCTCTTAAGAAAAACATGATGATTTGCATGCTACATGAATATAGAAACTTGTAAACTGGGGGTTTGCCGTCATAGTCACTCGAACTCAATGAGCACCTTTGGAAGATTCAGCAAATTAACCAACAAAATACCAAATAGCTTCTCTTTTTAACAAACTAGCTTTTGTAATTCTCCTAGTGAACCTATA
>JAOXYM010000017.1:12002822-12018283 GCA_028567055.1 Leptatherina wallacei
TTATTTCATAATGTGTTCAGCACTTTGTTTCAATCAACGTTGTGTTAAAGTGCTCTATAAATAAAGTTGAGTTGAGTAGTGAAATTAAATTGCTCTTGCAAAAATCATTTTTAAAACAGAGGGCTTTTAATCAAGCCATTAGAGGAGCTTTATTGTGGTCATTTTTTTTGCCATTCTTTACTGAAATTTGTCTACGTTCTGTGCGTGTGTGATTCAGGGATGTTTCCTCCACAGCTCTGAGTTCCCTCCCAGCCAAAGGGTTGAGGCAGGTACGATCTCTGAACGCCAGCTCTACCTTTGCCCTGAAGAGCCTTCCTCCATTAGAAAACCTGGATGAATTGCTAGAAGCTGAGTTCACGTACCCCAGCCACTGCTGTGCCTTCCACACATGGCGTAGGAAACAAAGGTAACCCACCACGACTCCCAGCGATGCAACAAATCCATCCACATCTGCATAAACAACCAAAGCTCTGTCCCATGAATACAGATTATCAGTAGGCTGGTAATTAGCAGCAGAGTTTCACACTTTGTGCAATCTAACCTTTTCTGTTCTTTTTTTTTTTATCTAAAGGGAAAGTACCTCAAAGAACCTCACAAAGTTTTGTGATTTCACTAAAACAGAAATGTAAGTAACTTCTCATTTGGAATCTGTTATTTATTGTATCAATGAGTTATTTACCCTATCTAACTTGGAATAAAATGCAATAATCTTCACAATTATCTTAAAACGGATGAACTAATGAACTGCAACTTATTTGTAAAAAGGATTTAAGATGTGTCCTACTTCTCGCTTTATGGTAGGATTTTTACATCGCACCCATGCTGAACAAAGGGAGAAGAGTTAGTAATACATGCAAAAAAACCGGGGAAATATTTCAACTGCATATTCATTTATTGCAAGAGCTGCAATATCCATCAATGCATTGATGTTCCATTAAGTAGCATTCATTCATCACTATTATATAAGCATTTAGTTCCTAAACGCCATCTCTGAACCCCATTTTCATTTGTGAATAACCGTGTTGACTAAATTGGACCACAAACAGACATTAAACTCAAAGCATCATGAAAACAGCCCTCCTCTGCTGTGGCTGGTAATGACATGTTGTGTTTACTAAATATCCTACCGGTAGTCTTTATTCTTAAAAGTAAAAGCTAAAATCGGTCACTTTGCATGATTTATTCAATTAAAAGCTCTCTGGGCAGGCAGTTTGTCCAGCCACTAACAACGAGCTTCTCTTTTGTTTCAACTAAATCCTATTAGCTCCTAGATGTTTTGGATGAGAAAATAATGAATAAAATGATAAATATAGCCTTTAAAACAGGTACTTTTCCCTTATCAATTTGTTTGGTGTATTGATAGTAATATCAACATTTCTGTATTCTTCAGAGAGCCCACTGATGATGGCATGAATCTAATCAATGACATCAACTTTCACTATCCAGACTTGGAATATGATTGCTATAACGACCCCTTTGTCACATGCACGCCAAAGCCAGACGCTTTTAATCCCTGTGAGGACCTGCTGGGCTTCTCCTTCTTGCGCTGTCTCACCTGGATAATTACAGTTTTCGCAGTGGCCGGTAACCTTGCTGTTCTGGTCATCCTGCTTATTAGTCACCACAAGCTCACCATCTCCCGATTTCTCATGTGCAACCTGGCCTTAGCTGACCTGTGCATGGGGCTCTATCTGATGCTAATTGCCTTCATGGACCAACACTCTCGTCACGAGTACTACAACCATGCCACGGACTGGCAGACGGGGCCTGGATGTGGTACAGCAGGGTTTTTGACTGTGTTTGCCAGCGAGCTATCAGTGTACACGCTGACTGTGATTAGCCTTGAACGCTGGCATACCATCACCAATGCCATGCATGTCAACAAGAGGCTGCGGATGCACCATGTGACAGCCATGATGGGAGCAGGCTGGGTCTTCTCTCTGCTGGTTGCCCTGCTCCCTCTTGTGGGGGTCAGCAGTTACAGCAAAGTGAGCATCTGCCTGCCTATGGACATCGACACACTGGGCTCTCAGGTTTATGTGGTGGCTGTGCTCATCCTCAATGTTGTTGCCTTCATTGTGGTATGCTACTGTTACATCTGTATTTATCTCAGTGTTCATAACCCAGAGCACTCCACCCGTCACGGAGACACCAAGATTGCCAAACGCATGGCTGTGCTCATTTTTACAGACTTTCTATGCATGGCACCAATCTCCTTTTTCGCCATCTCTGCAGCTTTGCGTATGCCCCTCATAACCGTGTCTCACTCCAAGATCCTGCTCATCCTTTTTTATCCAATCAACTCCCTCTGCAACCCTTTCCTTTACACCATCTTCACACGGGCTTTCAGGAAGGATGTGTGCCAGCTGCTGAGCCGCTGCGGCTGCTGCCATGCCGATAGTGATTTCTATAGATCACAGACTCTAGCATCACAACAGACCTGCGTCCACAAAACAGCCCACAGAAAACCTCACTCAGTAAGCTTTTATACTCATCACATAAAGATGAAGGGTTGCTTTCTAAGTAAGGGAGCCACATGATTGGCAGCATGCAGCTTTTTTGTTGTTTTTTTTTTTATTGTGAACTTAAAAGCAGCATTTGCATACTTGCTAGAATTGTAGCTCTTCTTCAGAATTTGGGTCAAGGTGGTGAGAGTGTCAGTCTTGCATGGAAAGCATCAGATCCGATTTGATTCATTTTGCAAACTGAGAATTTCCTCAATTGGAACCAGGAGACCTCATGTTGAAGACAACAGGTGCCGCATCCTCCGTTTTGTCACAGATACTGTGGTACCAAGATGATGACCAGAGCAGGGATGGAGAACAAATAAAAGCATGTCACTGTATGATCATTCGGAATGAGTCATTTAAAGCTGCAGCCTTGTTAATTGTTGCATAAAGTAACAATTCATTCTCTTCAGTACAAATCATTCATTGTGATTTCGAGCTTGTATACTATTAAACAAATGTGGTTTAATGTTTTAGCTCAGATGTGTTTTAGTACCAATTTTTATGTTGTACTCAGGAGACATATGGACTGGGATGCTTGAAGACTGCAGCCACACCTCAATTAAACCTGGAGCCAAGTTAAGAGATATTACTGTATAAAATGTCTTGAATTAATTTATTGTTGTAATTTAAATAAATAAATGTGTGGTCGGTTGTGTTAAGTTTAGCTTTTTTCACAAGTTTTCTCTGATTTTATACCAAAATCAAACAGCAAGTCTACTTGTACCTAATTCAATCAACAAAAGTTTAATGGCTTATAAAGCTGCTCTTTAACTATTGTTAGATCTTACAGTCTAATCAAACATCACATTGTACCACTTATTTGCAAGCTTACAGTTTAATTAGTCTTTTCCTTTGTATTTTGATCAATTGGATCAGTGAGACCAGTTTCTTTTGTGAAAAGGACCCAAAAAAAACTCAGGTTTTTATAGAGAAAAAAAAAAGGTTGCCCAGACAACACACAGTTCAGTCTATATAATCAAAGGAAAAATATTGCAACACATGAAAATCTAGCAATACATTAGGAATTTTTAAAGACTCAATGACAGAGGAAAACATTTTGTTTCGCTCTAGTTATAAGGAAAACACATCAGCAAATCGGAACAAATATATGCCATTTGTCTTGGCAAACTGGAGCAAAGTAATTGGCTGTAACATAATAAACAACTTTTTGCTCTGGTTATTACATAACAAGAAAAAAAGTATTTTTAAACTTGCCAAGCAGCATGTTAACTTCCTGCTCTCCAAACTAAATTACACCACCACAGAGGTCTAAATTTACATTTTTTTCTTCCTCTTTCAAGTCATTGTCTTCTTTCACAACATGATTATCTGATTTGTTCAAGAGGATTAAAGCTCATTACCACTCTGCTTCCCCAACAGCTTTAGAGAACACATAGTCCCTGCCTCCGTAACACATCACCCCATCTTTCAGATGAAACTTCCAGCGATTCTTGCTGCGATGAATCTGTAATATGAAAACATTTAGAATATTTACAGCTAATGTTTGGTACTGGATTTTGTTCAAGGACAAATAATGGTTCATAGAGACACAAAATGTTCTTACTTTGTCATACTGGCACACGATTACGTTGTCGGTGTCAAAAAGATCAGGGATGTCCTGCTCAACCACGTCATCGCCTGAATTCAGAGGGTCCTAATCAACACAAAAAAGAATTAATAAAATATGAAAGTCTAAGATTTGGAAAAATATGCATCAAGATCTTTTTCTTACCTCATCTTCTGCATCAGCGAGTTCGTTTGCACCCTCGCCGTCGCTGCTGGAGGAGATGCTGTTGCTGTCACTGCTGGCATTTTCTTCCTGCAGGGCTTTTATGGCCTCAGCATTGATTAAACCCAGAAAGTCACTCTCTTCCAGGGGGACTTCCTCATTTTCCTCCTCATGGTCAGAACTGTCTGCAGGCCCATCCAGCTGGACAATGTCTGACAGTTCACTGTAGCTATAGTCCAAGTCCAGCTTAGCAGGAATGACGAAAAGAAATGTCAGTTTTGTCATGATTATGTTCACAGACGTGAATTAGGAGAGTTCTTTACTGCTAAAGTAAACAAACAGTAGGCATTTCCACAGTTTTTACATTCTTTCATTTTACACGGGCTCAGAGGTATTAGGACATTTTCCTGTTTAGCAGTTTCATAATCAGTCCCCTTGTTATTTTCTGAAAAATCCGGATAAAATGTCTGAAATTAACTGATAAACTTCATGCCATCTGTCCACATTCATTAAGAAATCTGAATTCAAAAGAAGAGAGCCCTTATTAGGCTGAAGTAGTGAAAACTGCATCAAAACGTCTCAAAATATGGAAACATTTCAATTTGGTAGAATTGTTTTCTATGTAAAGTTAAGAGACACTAAAATAGAGGATTTACCACAAAATAAACTAAAGCGTAAGATTATGATTAAAGTGTGCTCAGATCTGGACAAGTGAAAGCAAGATTAGCATGAGTAACAGCATGGAGGGAGAAAGGACAAGCACCACATCATCTGTCAGAAGTGATGTAGATAGTGTTATGGCCTGTACGTGTGCATGACTAGCAGTGAAACTGGGTCACTGGAGTTCATTGATGATGTTAGCACCAAAGCAGCAGGAGGAAATCTGTATGTACAGAGGTTGTGCTCCACTTCAGACAAATGACGCAAAACTGGCAGGATTTTGCCTTACGGTACAAATGAATAACGACCCAAAACATACTGTGAAAGTGATCGAAGAACTCCTTAAAGCAAAAGAACTGAATATTCAAGATGGCTGATTGATTCACTTGACCTCAATCCAAATGGGCATGGTTTACATTTACTGAAAGGAGAAAGACCTACATATACGCAACCACTGAGGACAGTTGGTGTGAAAGGGGGGCAAAGCATCACAAAGAAGGCGACGTTCAAGTTCTAGATTTTGGGAACACATTGTCAGGAATCCCTTGCATGAAATTTTTTTTAATTACCTTTTATGGTGATGTTATTTTAACTAAATAAAAAAAAAGTAAAAATTTACCCCAAGATCAGCCCCAGACTGACTGTCAGTGTTCCCAGTTGATAGATTCCTTGCCCTTTCTGCCTTCTTTCTCTCCTCTTCGATCACCTGTTTCAGGATGTCATCTATATCTCTGCTTGGTGCCGTTGCTGTAGAACCATCCTGTGTGCTGATCTGGAAGTCTAATAGTTGAGTGCAGGAAGAGGCAGTCATGCCAACATTCACAGGTTCAGGTTGTGGGCATGGCTCATTGTTTCCCAGTGTGAGCTCTGGTTCTGCAGAGTGCAGAGGAAGGATGCTCTCTTGACTCGGGGGTAGACTGGTCCTTGGATGCGTGATAGATGAGACTGGAACGGAGGATGATTCTGACTCATGAGGAAGAATGAGATTTGGAGGAACTGCAGGTGGCTGAGAGGCAGGTGCTTTCCTCCATTCAGCAACTCTCTGTGTGGGATGTGATGCAGGCTGCTGGCCTGCTGGGGCCTGAGTAACCACCACGGGAACATTGACTTTGTAAAGTTGACCTTAGGGAAACAGAAGAGTGGAATGTTATTTCTATCAGCCAGACCAGGCTAGAAATGCAAACAGAACTAGGCCAGTCAGAGTTAAAGTTGTTGCCTACCAGAGGCTGTTTGTAGAGTGACACCTGCTGGTATCTGCACAGGATATGCCAACGCAGCAGGAAGGGAAAAAGTAGCAACCGTTTCTGAAGTGTTCTGCAATTCAACATTATGTCATAGGAGAAAATATCAAACAGTTGCTATGCACAATTATCCAACAGAAAATGCAGCTAACTACATACGTAAGTATGTAGTTAGCTGACAAAGAAGTCATAAGTTTTAACAGAATGTACTGCAATGAGATTCCACAGAATTACAGTTCAGGAATGTATTGTCCTTACACTTGTAGTATATTTTAAAAAGCCCCACAAACTCTCAAAAAGCTTTAAGTCACAAAGAAGAAAGGAGTCGAGTAATGACTCAATTTTTAGGCCATTGCATGTTATGCAAGTGGTGGAGTATTTGGATGCCTGTGATGCAGCATTGTATGAATAGAAATCACGGTTTTCTTAAAAGCTGCAGACATTGTCTTATAGCTATAGGAGAACAAGGTCTCTCTCTCAAAACCTGGCTAAAAGGATTGGAAGTTCATTTCAGTTCATCTTCAACCTGAAAAGGTCCAACAGGCTCATCCTCAATGACAGCAGCTCATACTAACACCCCTCCTCTTGTTTGCTGGTACCTGACACAAAGTGGTGTCCATTAATGATGCAGATGAAATGAGCCACTCTCATAAAACCATTGAAAAATTGATCGCATTGACATTTCTCGGTCCAGTCTTGACATTTTAGCTGTGATGAGTTTTCAGGATTCTCAGCATTTGCAATTTCCCTGCACATTTAATAACTTGCACTTCTGAACTCTCGAAGTTGCAGATTTGGAATATGGTGTTGGCTTATGTTAATGTAACAAATAAAACATTTTCTTGACCAAGCTACTTTTTTGTGACAACTTATTTGCAACAAACAGTCTTACCAAAAATAGTCTGGTCAACCATTATATGCAAAAAGTCTCGACTGGCTGGAGGTCATCAGATATGTTTGGAAGCTTTTAATGGTGAAAACAGACTAACATTTCAAAACCGTGTGTTTATCAGAACAAAGAAGAAATTATGTAGCTTTTAAGATAAAAATGAATGTTGTCTTTGGCCTTAATGCACAAAATGTCTTTGATGTGAAGAGCCATAGTAAGACAGAGAGGCAATGCACTGTAAATCTTAATGAAACTTGCCGTGACTGGTAAGCTGTGCATATTCTGACTTGATGGAATGACAGCTGAAGCTGAGAGCAGAAAGCAGAACAAAGCAGGTGAAACACAAACACATAGCTTTTTTTCTTTAATTCACTTTTTTTTTAAACTTTAACTATTGATGTTTTTTCTGTTTTTTTATAAATACATTATATAAATGTGCTGTGACTTGAATTCTTCCAATTCATTACAGTAACAAAATACATTGAACTCCGAACAAGAGCCTTTTGCAACACGAATTTACCTGCGAGCTCCTGGTCAGTCTGTCTGTAGTTAGCAGGAAGCTGCAGCACAAAGTTAGAAGAGTTTATGTTGTTCTTCCGGAAGTCTTCCATTGCTTTTGACTGCATCACTTTTGACTCCCAAAGCTGCACAGAATATACAGCAGTACGGTGTGCTTCATACTTCTGTGTGCGCTAACCGCAGTCAAGATGATTGTTATATCAAAGGTTTTTGAAGCATATTCATGTAGGAAAAAATACATACTCACATGCCTTAAATCATCCAGGACCCGGTCCTCAAGCCCTTCATCCATGAAAAGCTCCCTCATACTTTCAATCACATCATCAATTATGGACAAGTAAACTTTGGCCTGCAGTTGAATGTAAAAGCTGCAGGTCAGAAGCTGAATGTTGTACTGCTTGTGATTCACATCTAGCTTGTGTGTTTTTCAGAACTCAAATTTTACACAGGACCTCTTTGAAGTTTGTCATTCATCCAGGTCATGGTATCCAATGTAGGTTGAGTCAAAAGTGCGCCCTTTCTAATTAACAATGCTCAGAAAAAGCATCAGGCCAGTTATCAGCTGTTTTTCTTCTTTAAAGAAAACGGACACACTTTCTAGGAATATAAAAATCTTGGACGGAGAAGACTACTGGTCACTTTTGATCTTAGGTGAGTCACGATTCTTGGCGGTCATAGACTCTAAAACATGAGTTGTTTCACATATATGTAACATCTCCCACTATCTCCATCGGGATGAGAACGATATGTCAAAAGAACTAAACCCTGTCCAGCTGATTTGGATCGACCTATATGTTGCTTACGCGTGGCATATCGCATGTTCCTATCAGCTGTAAAATTGAGACTCATACATGATGTCATGAGGATGTATTTGTTTATTCTTCATTATAAATATATCAGGCTAAACAGAGTTCATTAGAAACTGTGTTGGCCTAACAGTTGAGAGCAGCGCTGTGGGCTAATTGGTACATAAAAGGTAGCTCAGAATAAACGGCTTTATTTTTAGGGACAGCAGTCTCTTACCACCGAGCCTGTGTTGGTCATCATGTTTCCAAACTGCTGTGTGATAACAGTGAAGTTCTGTTAGTTTGGAGACATAACACACTGCAAATAATTTACGGTGAAGACGCCACTGTCTCCGTTAAGGAGTATCTAGAAGACAGTAATCATTACCAGCTGCACAGAGGTGTGACCTGAGCTTTGACATGGACGGATTATGAAACGCAGGGTCACTGGGCACCGATGTGTAAAGCCCCCCCCCCCAGGTCTAATCAAGAAATAATATGCAGTCAACAAAGCCATTAAGATTCTAGTTTTTACTTTAAACTTTTTTGACATGTCTTTTATGTCCCATACTGTGATTCTGCATCAGTCTTTTCACTTGTTTTGCGTCTCATTTTGGGCTAAATCTGTCAAGTTGTCACATTTTACTTGTTTACCATCTTTGCTCATCTTATTTTGATTTTCTCCCCTTACCTGGTATATATTTTCTAGGAAAGGGATCTCTGATCTCTTGGATTCATGAGGCTCTGCCTGATGGCCCATTCAACATGGCACATCTTCGTTGAATAAAAACAATCCTTAAATATATTTACAATGAATGTTATTTCAAATTTTTTTTTTTTTTGCAAAAACAAGTCAGATGCCTTTTGGCCTGATTAATAATTTAACTTATTTTACCATTATAGCGATACCTTACTTCTCCATTTAGTTTGTAACATAGCACCTGACAACATTTAACAGTGCATTCAAGTTTTAGAAGTACAATGCAACAATGCATGTCACCTGTTTAGGGTGGAGGATATAGTGACTGCAGGCCACCATAACTAGGACACTATCTTAAAGCAAACAGATACAATCAATACATTAACATTTTATGTTTTGCTAATGTAAATGGTAGATGTTGAAATTCCCATTCAGCAGAATACACTTTCAAAGTCTTACAAAGATGCACCTTTTACATATTGATGGGGGGGACACAGTAACCTTCTGAGCCCCTTGAGTACACAAGGGTGAGTAGATAAAATATTCCTCTCCTTTACAAAACAGTTCTGCACATTTTAAACTTTGTGTTAAATAGATCTGTAGCAGCAACAGGAGGCGCGACCCCCTGCCTCCTCCAAGAGTCTGCTTGGCAATGCTGGCACCGTTTCATCGCTGTAGGTCGACTCATGCTCTGATGAGGCGGAGTACTGCAGCGGAAAGCAGCAACATGAAACACCTTTGTGGATACTGCAGTTTACTGTTGCTGCCACTTCACTTCAGTACAAAGCTCCTCTTAAATATGACCTCAAAAGGTTCCCTTAAATTATGTTACTATTTATTCCAATATACAGTACAACCATACTTTACTCTTTTATTTTAATGGTGTAGACTTACCTTAGGGGTAGAAATTATTGGGTAACTTGAAACTTTTGTACTGGAAATAACTATGGTCAGTTAACTGTTACAAACACTGCCCTCTATGGTGGTAAATACATATGGTGAAAACCCCACAAAGATAACTGAGTTAAGAATTAAAAAAAATAAAAAAAACACTTGAGAAGACCTCAGGTTCAGCAGTGCATCAAAATCAAATTATATTTTTCTCAACAGAGGCAGTGATTTGAAGGTCCCTGCAGGATAAAGCTTTGGCTGACAATGCCTCATCACCAGGAGGGCCAACATGGAAGCGGACACTATTCTAAAACACCAGCACTACTGTTGCATGTGTTCTTTTAACATATTGTAGCCAATGTCTGTCAAAGAGACAAATTCAGTTCATGGTATAATAATCACTCTTGGTCCTTAATGCTTTCCAGCCTTATTTAAAAAGATAAAACACATTGTATGCAGCTCTTAAGACGATTCCCTGATAATTACATGCAATTATTCAGCAGCACTGTGCCACTAATGGGTGTTTCAGTCTCTTAAAAGAGCTGTACATCTGTGTAAAACAGCTTTGCTTCATCAATAATACACTCAAGATTTATGCTTGGTCCATCTTAAAGTAAATGTGACTACAAGACAACAGAGAGGACTACAACAAGACATTCAGGTTTAATTCCATTTTTACTCTTGTACATAAGATCCAGCTAAAGCCAGGTACCGCACACAGAAAAGTTGTCATTGAAGCCCCTCGCCATATATTTTTTCCCACAATCCACCCTATTTACAACCCATAGGCAAAAAAGATCTCATAATAAAGATTTGATTTGTTTAAATAAAATTACAGTCCTCCAAAATACAGCCCTGGTCAAGAGTTAAAGATCATTTCAAGAAAAGCAACCAAAGTAATGTGCCCTTATGTCACATCAGCACCCAGTGCTGCAAAGCAAAATTCAGTCCTTGTGAGTTTATATAAAGCTACATTAATACTAAATCTTTTATTTTCTAAACTGCTCCGAAGGTCACATTTGGCATCAATTGAAATTGCAGCTGATTCACTTTGTAAAACACACACTTTTCTTATAATTTCATGATGCATGGAGTGAAAACAACTTGATTCACAGGGAAAAAAAAAGACAACAAAGTTTCTCGGAATTCAGTAAAAATGCAAAGAACTGACAAAAGAAAATCTGTCTGACAGTATTTGTTTCCAACTTTGCTGGGCAACAAAAAGGCCTGACCTCAAACTCCTGCTAACAATTAGCTTAAATCAAAACAGGTCATTACTGAAGTCGTTTATCTCAAGCAGCAAATTTGGCGTGCACTTTATTCAGGCTGACGATTATTCTGGAGGACAGTGCAGATGATGCAAGCTTATATACACAGTAGTATAAAGTGGAATCTTACAATTAACAAATCTATTAAATGTAAAGTGCTAGCAAAAAGACTTGAGTTAAACTGTTAATTACATCTAGAGCTATTCAGTCTCAGTTTAAGGATACAATTTTTTGTTAACCTCCATGAAAGATACTAGCAGGTTATGTGTACGTAGATGAATTTGACAGTGAGTAATAGCAAAAAGTCCCTCATCACCCTCATTTTATTCATTTTATTCTCCTCCCTTTTCACCTTTAAGAAGATTTTGGGAAATAATTCAAAACAAAGGGCTAATGTCCTCTTCAGAGCGTCTTCAAAAGTCACTGTGTCATGCAGCCAGACTGCCTCTCTGACTCCGTCTCAACCCATTTCTTCTCCACTTCCACCTAAAAAAGAAAGAAAACCCAGAATTAGGTCACCAACAAAGTTCCAGCTACATTAAGATTAAGTGTGTACACTGAGCATCCCCACTTGCCTGACAGTGATAGCGTGTCCAACTGGTCACATGTTTCTGTGGCTGGATGTCGTTCACAGTGCCAAGAGACTTCACCCTGGTCTGCGACACGACGGCACCCATAATTTCACATTCCATTGTGACGAAAGGGTACCAGTCTTTCGGGATCTCCTGATCAGATCCGAGCTCCAGTTTGCAGGAGAACGAATGGGGGTGATCCACCGCTGCAAAAGGAGAAAAACAAAGGCCTCTTGTAGTTTACCAGTGCTGCACTACAGTGTGTGGAAAATGTGTGTGTGTGCATGTGCTGAGGAAACCAAAAAGTTAATCAGAAAATGATGTGTTAGGATGCAGCCTGAGGTGTATAATAAGTCATTTATGTAAAGAGGAACAATGAAAAATCATTGTACAAAGCAAAAGCAAAACCTTGTGAATTGTTTCTTTGTTTCTGTGTCGGTCTGTTCTCTGAATTGCATTTAGGAAAAAAAGTCTCTCTAATTTCGTTATTGTCCTTTCCACCTCAATGCCAGTGTAGTAGTACAAAGCTATCTGTTAATCTCTCAGAAAAGGGTTACCCATGTTCTTGGCAGGCAGTCTATCAATCCTCCACATGATGGCGGAGTATACATTCTCGTACTTGACGGAGCCTATCGACACCTGCATCACAGACTGTGAATCTGCAGCATTAAAGGAGCCCAGGCAGGCGTTTCTGTTCATTCGGGCCTTCAGTGACCTCTGCCGCCGTAAGGCCACAGTCTGTGTGACTTTGACCCAGTCGCCTGGGACTGGCACACGGATCACTACATTCTCACACAGTGGGTAGTGCGTGTCGGACACCCTGAGGGGCGACAGAAAGGTGGCCGACATGTTGAGGAAGGCTTGGAGCTCCACATAGGCACCTTGAACCGTAACCACAGCTTTGATTGAAAAGGGAATTTCTGTGCAACCCAAGACTGTCGTTTTGTACCGCATCAGCTCTACCCTGCACGCGTCAGGAGGAGAGAACTTAATGAGACGGGACCTCTGAAACTCTGTCTCATTCACACACTTGTGAAAATGGCAGTCGGCGATCTCCATCCAGATTTCACTGCCCTCCTCAGACTCGTAGCTGGAGTCACTTTGCAGCAATCCGAGATCATTGAGAGCCAAAAAACAGTCCCCTTGTCCGTTCAGAAAAGCAAGACAGTGAATCTGGGTGAAGGCCGTCCGCTCTATGACTCCCCCTGACTTATCCAGCTGCATCCAGATGTGGTCGGTGATCTGCATCGACAGCTCCTGCTCCTCGTGGGTCCGCCTCTGCTGGTGGGGCACAGGCAGTTTGAAGATCTCCTCCTCCATGGAGACAACCAGGTCTTCCATGTCATCGTGCACCGTGGAGCCAAACTTGAGCAGCTGCTCTACCTCCGCTTCATGACTAACCTCCAGCTTTGGGTGATAGCGTTTCTTTTCTGTGTAGGAGAAATGTTCCACCTTGACCGTGAGGACTTTTCGGGGCTCGGTGTAGCTTTCCACTTTGAGATTCGAGAGCCTACACTGAGGGAGAAGCTGAAACTCCTTGTAGGGCTTCTCCAGGCCTTTCTCGTAATACATCTGCAGCACACCTCCTGGCAATAAGCGGAGATAGATGGGCCCCCACTGTCGGGAGGACATACGGTTCTTTTTCTCAGGAATCCTAAGCATGACGGGCCAGCCGTCCCTCTTCTGGCTACGAAAAAGGCCCCGAGGAACAAACTGAGATGAGCCCTCGCTTAACACCTCTTGTCTGCCACTTATCTGCTTTTCCCCATTGTTCTGTGTCTCAGCGTCATGGTCTACCCCTGCTTGTAGATCTTCAAGTTTGTTGCAAACATAGGAAAAGGAGTTTTGGAATTGATCACGTGGAGGCTCGCTGCCGTCTTTGGTCCGAATAAAGAAGCGTGGTAGGCTGTTGTCTGTGTCTGAGTCTGAGGAGGAGCTGCCCACTTCTGCACTGTGTGAAGAATCCTCCCAAAAGGGGTTATAATGTCCTGAGTTTCCCTGGAAAGAAGGGAAAGGGCTTGGTCCGTCTGAGGTGGAATTCACAGGTGCAGGAGAGGAAACAGAGAAGCCTGACGGGCTGGAGAGACTCCGGAGGAAGGCATGTTTATCCCACGATTTGGAGTGAAATGGAGATGCACTGTTAGGAAGTCCACTAACAGGAGTGGAAGAGGGTGTGTGACATGGTGGACAGGATTTTCCACTAGAACGTGAGAGGCTCTGAGGGGACTCTAGGGTGCTACTGAAGCCCCAGGAAGTATCTTTGATAGGAGGAAGCACTAACTTCAGCCCATTGGGACGTGGCACTGATGCTTTGATAAGACCTGGTGACTGTAAGGGCTTCTGAGGCGATGAGAGCGGCGTACTGTCGTCATCAAACGTGACCCAGTTGGAATGCTTCGTGGAACACATGGCCGGAGGAGTTTAAAACATCAGCTCCTGGATTATTCCTCCACTGAATCTGAAGCTTTCTGGAAAAAAAAACAAAAAAAAAACAGTAAGAATTAGGCAAGAAATTAAACTTAAATTTTCTTTTTTTGTGAATCTTGAACAAATCAGCATGAATAACTTCATTTATGTCAGCAGAAAATAGAGCTCTTGAGGATATCAATAAAACATATCTCCTAAAGATATTCTATCAAAGCTTAATGGGAGTCTGGGAAGATGGAATAAGTTCATTTTGGTTAACTCTTTAATTAACTGAGGCTCGGCTGATGAAACGGCAAAAGTCTCTCCAGGTCGATGCCACTGAAGCAGCAGTAGATGATCTTAGATACCTCATTTTAGAGCAATTTTTTTATTTTCTTTTAGCTTTGAGAAAAATCATTCACACAACTGAAAACTCCTGCAATATGGCAGCTTCTAAAATGATTGGAGGCCTTGAATCGCCTTGATTTGAAATTAAAACGTGTATAAAATAAGGAGAATATGAAGTAAAAAGTTCAGAGTTGTGTAAGTTTAAAGGTTATGCAAATGGAGATGGAGTATTTTACATATATTCTGCTTTTAAACTAGTATAATCTAAATGTTTTCTGATGAACTTGCTCCAAAATTTGTGAGAGGAATTAACAACGGCAGCAAGGATCCAGCCATTAAACAGCATGAAGTCAGCAGTGAGAACGGGTTGTAATGTGGCACAGCAGCTGGTACAGCATGAAGCTTGGAAAAAAAGGAACAAAGCTGGTTTAATGTGTACAGCATTGCTAGGGGATGAATAATAACATCCTTATGGAACATATTTCAAAACAGGAATCAAATCATGGGGCTAATTTGACAGCAGTCAGAGGGTAAATATGCTGTAATCTTAATACAGTCTTGCAGTTAATCTTCCCACAACTCAATCATAGTCTGTCTTTTGATGAGCCAGCAGCTCTGTTCCCAGGGACATCAAACTCAGAGGCCACAGAGAAGCCACTTGCAAACTGCTGAAGCTTCATTTCCTCATAAAAAAGAAGAAGCAGAGCCTCAATTACAGCCCCCTCCTCCCTTCAATATCACAGCCAAGACTTGCATGTAGACATCCAGTGGAAAGTTCCTCTCCATATTAGTAAACATGGAAGTGGGTTGACAACTCTTCAGTCAAACACCAGAGAACATCTTCCTAAAGAAAGGACATTTGTGACAGCATGCATGCACACATCCTCTCAGACTTATAGAAACCATCAGCTTTGATTCAAGGAGAGGGATGGGATGTTCACGG
>JAOXYM010000017.1:12019346-12033153 GCA_028567055.1 Leptatherina wallacei
CACACACACACACACACACACACACACACACACACACACACACACACACACACACACACACACACACACACACTGGATAGCGATAAAAATAAACAAAATGACAAGCCATCCCTTTTAATTTGAGAATCGAGTACCATTGCTGTGACCACAATGACAATGTAATCTAGTCTAGTGCACCCCCCGAAAATGTGATGACCCATTTCCAGGGACATCACTGACAATTTGCAAAGCGGGCTCCTGTCACACAAAGTAGGAGAAAGTTTGGGTGCTGCAGCTTTTGTCTGCTCACACACTGAATGTTGGAGTGTTATGATAAGTACTTAGCAGTAGTTGTAGAGATTTGTTCTAGCTTGTAATACGCATGACTGCACAATAGAAAGGGGGGGAGAAAAGAACCAGGTATGAAAGAAAAATGTGAGTGCATTCGGTTTACTTCGTGGCTCATTTGCATTTGAGACATTTAAGGAGCAGAATAAAAACCTTACAGGAAATAAAATTCTTAAATTGTGAGTTTGTAACTTGTAAAATAAGTAATCCCTGATATTCCTCTTAAAAATGTATACAATTTGCAAGTAGGTGCTCATTTCTGCAGGGTTTAGCCACATTTCCAACTAGCAACGTTTGATAGCTAAAAGTTCGCTGATGTTGTCTAAGCCAGCTGAATATTTCCACTCCTAGGGGTTATGAATAAGTAGTCTCAAAGAAGAAAAACAACATAAATTCGGGGTAGTTTCACGTTTGACAAATTTCTGTCATTTTTTTTAAGTTTCCAACTAAATCCAGCTAAATAGACGCCAAATGTCTGCAATTAAATACATAGTGTTCGGTTTCACATCTCGGGACGCTGTCGTGCCACACTTACACGCAGCCAGGAGGTCAGTAAATGCCACACAGACACACGAGTTAACCGGTAAACAACTTAGTTTCCTCGCCCATGGGAGTTCGGACTGGAAAAGCCATCAGTACCAGCATGTTGTCATCCACAACAGAGGCCCGTGTCCCGGACAGAGAGGCCCACTCCCGGTCTCACTTGTGCTTTTTTTGTCCCGATGCACACACTTAAAGTTGTCATTCCGCGCTACTTGTATCGTATTCTACTTTGCACACAGTCCAACAAGCGCCAATCATTACGACTGACAGCACACCAAGTCAGCGTCTACAAACAGACAGAAATCACTTTTTTTTTTCCCTTACTGTAACCTTAATTCTGTGGCTTTACAAAACCTACCTGAATGCACATTAAATTAAGAAGTACTCACAAAATTGTCAGTAGTGGCCCTTTAATTCAGGCCATGACTGCTGTGTGATGGACACGTCTGAACTCCGATGTCGGCCGGTTTTGTTTCAAAATGGCAGAGTGTAAATCCTGGGAGTTTTTTTCCCAACGCAGCGCTTCCACTCCCGAGTTCACAGACTGTCCTCCAACGGGACACAGCAGGACTGAGCACAGCGGTGCTGCATTCATAACTGTGGGAAATTTGGGTGTCAGTAATTGGGCGCAGAAATTCCAGACAACAGGAATCAAACTTTCCCCTCAGGACTAAATAGTCCCAATGCATTTTGAACGTTTTCAGAGCCTTTCAGGTTTTTTTACATTATGTTGTGTTTCAGACTAATCTTAAAATGGAATAAAATATATTTTACATCAATTACACACTCATGCTTGCATTCACAGGACTAATCTAAGAAACAAAGATGTGTTAAGAATGAAAAACACCTTATGTGTCAAATATTGTACCACAGAAAGATGGGATTGTGTAAAAACACTGATGTTGGAAAAAGTAAATAGACTTTTCCTCATTCCTTATCCACTGCTCCTTTGTGGAGATGGGAGAATTTAACTAAAGGACAACCATCAGTGCAGGACTCTACACAGAAGCCATTCCTTACCGGTGATCGCCTGCAGAGAAACTAAATCTTCGGATTTGGCCAGAATTCCAAACAGCTGGATGAAACCAAGCACTGAGCATCTCCTCCTTAACTCCAGCCCTACAGTCAAACACTAATAGAGGGAGAGATGGGTGCAAAATAAGAAGAAAAAGTAGATCTAAACTACAGGAAAGTCTTTTTCAGTGTTCAAAATCTCACACTGGAGGTAAAGTTTGTCATTCTAAAATAACAAAACACAGAAACTTGCGTTTTACCCCGCACTGAGAAAAAAACAAAACATGTTTGTAGCTTTAAAGCAACATAAAAATGCCCTACTTTGAGTATGTCATATATCTACAGAACTTTGGGCCACTTTATTAGTTCAACTGGTTTTTAATACAAATACCTAGTCAGCCAATCACACGGGAGCAGCTCAATGCATATAGGCATGAAGACATGTTCAAGACAACTTGGTGAAGTTCAAGCCAAGGATTAGAATGGGGGGGATTGAAGGGACTATAAACGTGGCACGGTTGTTGTTGCCAGACGGGCTGGTCTAAGTATTTCAGTAACTACTGGGATTCTCACACACAACCATCTCTAGGGTTTACAGAGAATGGTCTGGAAAAGAGAAGGTATCCAGTGAGCATCAATTGTCTGGAACAAAATGTCTTGTTGATGTCAGAGGAAAATGGGCCGACTGGTTCAAGATGATGGAGGCAACAGCAACTCAAATAACCACTAGTTACAACCAAAGTTGCTGAATACCATCTCTGAAACCACAACATGTCAAATCAGCGAAAGACTACGCTGGGTGCCACTCCTGTTGGCTAACAACCAGAATAACAACCAGTATACAATTCACACAGGTTCGCCAAAATTTGACAATAGAGGCCTTGTATCCATGTTTCAGGCTGATGATGGTGATGTAATAGTTTGGGGATATTTTCTTGACATACTTTGAGTCCCTTAGTACCATATGAGCATAATTTAAACACCACAGCCGACCTGAGTATTGTTGCTGACCATATCCATCCCTTCATGACCACAGTGTACCATTTTCTGATGGCTACTTCCAGTAGGATAATGCACCATGTCACAAAGCTCAAATCATCTCCAACTGGTTTCTTGAACATGACAATGAGTTCACTGTACTCCTGTTGCCTCCATAGTTAACAAATCTCAATCTAATCGAGCACCTTTGGGATGTGATGATGATTCTCATCTCATTCTCATGGATGTGCAGCCAACAAATCTGCAGCAACTGCCTGAAGCCATCATGTAGAAATGGACCAAAATCTCTGAGAAATGTTCCAGCACATTTTTTATGACCCGTTTATGTTTGCAAGGCCACTGGTTTGCTACCTCATATATGCTAACATAGCTATATTTGGCTCTAAGTGTTTTAGTGAAATGGCAATAAGTCTTGTATAGAATGTGAAAATCAATAAATATGTTTGAAAAGAGAAAAAGAAATGAAAGAAATGATCCTGCACCTTGTTGAATTGACTAACAAGGTGTACCTAAAAAAAAAAAAGATCAAGTGTATGTTTCTTGAATATATCCTTTTTATCAACTTGTTTCTCAGCTCGTTATAGAAATAGTGAAAACCACAAATACATCTTCATAGACCAGGTATATTTTAGAACCTTACGTACCAAATGTCACAGCATGCTTGAAGAGATTGTGGCTATTAGCGCTCTACTTTAATCTTTGAAGTTATGCACTTGAAAAGTGCCTGAAGGCATCATAAATTCAGCTTTTCTCCTTCCAAAACAAGTGACGACATTAAAAACCGATCCTCTAGTTTTCACAAGTCCAGTTAACAGTACTGCCTCATTTCCCAGTGGTTAGGGTGTGTAACAGGCTTTCTTTTTTTTCTTTTCTTTTTTTTAAATTGCAGACCATTTTCAGCTGCAGCTTACTCCAACGCCCAGAAATGCAACACGTACTGTTTGGTCACACAAGTTTAAGAATCATTTATAACAGGACGAATGCAAACGCATTAAGCTTTTCAATCTTGAGAAAGGTCTTTATTTTCTTTCATATGTGCTTTTAAACAGGTTACAATGTGAGATAGTTTTTTTTCCCTCCCCATCAGTTTTCAGGGTGTTGGCAAGTCTGTAATCAAAGGTTCAGACTGGCAAACAAGGTTTGAATGAACTTCTTAGGATTATGATGGGATTTTTTTTTCCCCCTTTCGTTTACGTCATGTCGCTACAAGACATAAAGGTTGTATTTTACAGTTTATTCTGCTATGACTCACAAATTGTCTAAGCAGTAGTTAGTGCGGCTCAATCTCTCTGACACTCCCCAGTAATATAGCCATCTACCAAGACACACAAAAGACTAACAGCAGATTCTTTTTTTTTTTTTTTTAAAGTGTAAAATAAAAATTTGTAACCTCTGAATAAATGCATATTTTTGTAAATATATTTTTAAGAAATTATACAACAGTTCAAATGAACGTATATTCACATGAACCCTTCTTTAATCCTTACATCGGTTTAGAGAGCTTTGAGTGCACATCCACACTTGCTTTGGTGATTAAAAAAAAAATATATATATTATTACAGAGCAACTTTCCAGACAAAGACTGACATGATTTCCACAAGGTTCAACTTGTCCATCCCTTTCTATCATAGTAAACAGTGAGTCAGCGCTTCAAGGCAGGCATCTTTTTATTCTCTCAGCTCCCAGAGGACTCAAAATGTCTCTTGGAAAAAGTGTCTCTGTCAGCTGTTCGTTCAGATTTTACAGCCCTTCTTCCCAGAAGCTTGTGTTAGAAAGGGTGATACGTTGTAGGTTGATTTACAGGCCCCTGGAACCACCTGCACAAATACTCTTAAATTTCATCCGATAAAAAAAAAACAATTGTAAAACAATACTTTGATGTTGTAAAGTCACAAAATGAAACAAGACATACAACCACACTAACATTTACTCTGTTTGCCTGCCCATAGATAAGCAGTAAGAGTGCACAGTTTGATGTTCTCATACATACATCATGTCAGAAAACTACACACATTAACAGGGTTTGGTCTTCAAGTCTTGATGCCAGTGAGGATTACAACTTCAGCTGTTTCAGCTTTTCATTTTTCTCTGCCCCCTTTCAGGGGAAAGAGGTTTCACAGGACACGTAAAAACTTCCAGTTGAATCTCAGAAACCACTTTTAGCAAATCGTGTTATGTTTTAATAAGTGCTGCGACCCGGAAAAGAGAAAAACATTGTTTTTGAGTCAAAGCCCCCAAATGTTTTTTTTGTTTGTTTCTTTTCCCACTGTGTGACATTGCAGAAATCGGAGGCTCCTGTAGTCGTCCTATAGTTTTGTTGTGGCACGATTCTGTTGAGAGGCTCCAAGCACACGTCTTCTCCCAAGGTGGCCAAACTTTGAGGGCAGCTTTAGCGTCCCTTGTTCTTTTTGGCATTTCCCTGTAAGGAAACAATAAACAAGTTCAGTTTTAGAAAAAAATCAAAAACAAGTTAGGTTGGGGGTAAAAAAAAATCTAAATCAAAAGGTCTGTGTTGCTTTCAGGTGCAGTGAGTCAAAAATGCCTCCCATTTGCATAATCTTTCAAATACTGAAAACATGCTGAGGCTGGTTGGTGGCCTTCAAGAGAAAATCGCCACCTTCAGATCACAAACATGTTCTGGCCTGTGACTTCCCAACATGCAGCCATTAGTGTGCATACGTGCAGGAACATGCACGCTCACAAACAATCTCTTCTTTGCAGCGGCTTCAGCTTAACGACTCTTTCAGATGGCTCCAGCAGGTGCTTTTCCCATCAAACCCCCGGCAGTAACCACACTACACACGACCTCCTAGCTCACCTCATAACTGACAGAAACTTCACAAAGTCACATTAAACTGCCAACTGATCTCAGTCCACTCCTCTTTCAAGGCAGGATGTGTGGATATTCATATGCGGATTAGCGATACATGGAGACTGAAAACAAAACCAGTGAAAACTACTCGTGAAATCCTTCCCAGTTACCTTGCTGCCCAGTTTGAGCGTGTCGATTTCCTCTCTCTGTTTGCTCAAAGTCTCATTCATACTACACAGATGGTCGCTCATCATACTAAGCTGGTCCTCGTAGCTCCTCTTAGTCGTAGCCAGCTCATCCTGTAAGATTAGATATGACATGGTTTGTGATTTGGAGGGAGGTCAACGTTTATACTTTGACTATACTGTAAACAGGGAGCTGTTTTGCATCTTACCTGCAAGCGTGTGATGTTTTGATTAGCTACTTTGACCTCTTCGCTCAGAGTCTCCCGCGATTTCTCCGCAATGGTTAATCTCTTCGCCAAAGCTCGACACTGTAAAGGAATCGGAGACGGTTAAAATTGTCATTCCGTGACAGATTCTCAGCAAACATACTAGACTTAATGGAAAGGTGGTTTTTAGAAAAGAGGGTGCAGGTTTAAAGGGGACAAAAGATCAGGTACTTTCCTTTTGTCAAGACAAAAGGCAGGAAAACTAACTATCTAGACAAAGTGCATCAAAATGAAAGGAGCTTTGAATTCCCTCGAAAATTAAAATACTGGGGAACTAGCTGGGTAAAATATGCAAACATCTGCCTTCCCACAATCAGCCCCTGGAAAATTTTAAAACTGCAGTGTGTGCGTTTGTGTGTGTATGAGAACAGCTTTAAAAAAAAAAAAAAAGAGAGATTTGGGAGCCATTTCCAAAGCATAAAGAGGAAGTGAGAGTCTTCATATCTCTTTTCAGAGGTTATGTGATGTTAGAGAGGCAGTGTGGGATGCGGAGGTCAGTTCTTTGCTATGAGATGCATTTACAGTCCAGTAAGAGCTTCACCTCAGAGTGAAAATGCACAGCTTTGCTGTCTGAAATCTGGAGCTGGGTAGTGAGCTCTCCTACTCTGGTCATGTAGTGAGTCTTTATCAGCTGTTCCCGGGACTCTTCGTCTCCCACCTGCAAACACAGACACAACATCCAGCAGGATGGGATTTTTAACTTCAGGGCTGCATCATTTATTTGAGAAAAAAAAATCTTTATTTTAAAGTTCCCTGTCTGTTATATGGCAACTCACATGTTCAACTGTAGGTGTTGTGCACAACATGCCCACCTGGTGTCAAGACAGATAAATACATCAGACTTTTATTATCAGCAAGATGTAAAAAAAAAAAAAAATGCATTTCAAGCACAGACAGGCCTCTGTAAGGATGAGCAAAAGAAGACAGACAAAAACACAAGTAGGACATTTTAAACAAGACTTGTAAAACAAACAGCTCCGGATTGTAACTTTGCAGTGAACTTTGCACCAACTCACATACACAATCTGCCACATCAGCACTTTGGAAGTCTGAGTTTTATTAAGCAAAAATGTTCTAAGCGTGGGAGCTACAAGAAAGGACTGATAATACTCCCTTTGTTGAAGCTAATCAGTCACCAGTGCCATGGGCATAAAAGTTCCTCTGCAAGTGAAAGACAAACAGCAGCTTGAACAGAGACTGTACCAGGCTGGTGCACAGAGTCGCCTCCTTCCCTGTGGCTTTCTGCTCTGTCTCTGCTACATCGTGGCTCTGCGAGAGCGTGCTGGCTGCCCCCGTTTGTGAGTTTGGAGTCCCCCCCAGAGCTGCTGCAAGCTGTGCTTCCAGATCCGCAATGCGCTGGTTCTCCTTTTCCAACCGCACTTTCCCCAGCTGGGCCTCCAGGAGCCAGTGCTCCTTCTCCTGCTCCAGCCGAGCGATCTTCTCCTGGCTCTGCTGCACCTGCACGAGGCCGGCGGGTAGAGGAGAGGAATGGACAGTGAGCTTGTGGGAAGAGGGCTGAGCGGGGGATCGGAGAAGCGAAAGGGCAGTTGTTTTTAAAGGGAGAAACAAAGAAACTATAACAAAGCCGTTCTCGAAAATGGCAACATACTTTGTAGGGAACATGTTTGCTCAAGACACAACATGACTCCATAGCTAAGCCTCTCATTCTTCCCACCCTGCCCCTACAGAGCAACTCATCAGAAAAATCACAACTGTGTTGCAAAGGTTTAAGAAATTCTGCTATTTTATGACCAACTTTTCTCAGCGACTATTGATGCTGTTTTTCTTGCAGTTTCAAGATTCTTCTTAAATCTCAGTGTGACCCAAATTACCACGGAGCAAGACTAACCATATCTGCACGTGGACCCCTACTTTAATTCATCTTTGATTGCCCAGAATCCTGTAAACAAGCAAACCTGATGACCGATACACAGATTGCCCACACCTAGTTGTAGCTCTTGGTTATACATAAGCTTTTAAAATAATCACTATCAAGATACTCGCATAGCTTCTTTTAAGAGTGTTTTACCTGCTGAGTAAGACCCTCTCTGCTCTCAGTGGAGCTGGTGAGTATTCGACGGTTTGACAGGGCTTCTCTGTAAGGAACAGACTGTGGTTGGGCCTAAGGGGAGAAATAAAAACCGTAATATATAACGGGAGAGCAGTACACATTGTTACGAAGAACAAAAGCTGAATAAAAAGCAATCTGAGGCTTATCTTACTGTGGGAAATACAGAGAAAAGGGTCCCTGAAAGGTGAAATATCTCCAAAAGCTCTTTTACTGAAGACAGTTTTAGGAAGGTGTAAAAGGCATCACAAGCACACACTTTGCAATCTTAATGGGCAGAGTTTTTCAAATCTGGGGGCTTTGAGTTAAAAGGCATGACACCACACAAGACCTTTGGAATAACCAGCATATACTAACCTTTTTGATAGCATGGATATAGGCAGCCGCTTTCTTTTTGTTGGCCAGCATACTCTCTGCTTGCAAAGGGTTGAGAGTTACTGAGCTCCCTCTCGGACTGTAGCCGGGTGATGTGAAGAAGTCCAAATTGTTGCTAAAGAAAGTGGCAATCTGTAGGAAATGATGGCGGTATTATGCATAATGTCATTCAAACAAAAGATATGGTTGCCGCTTCTTAAGCTTAAGATACACACATTTTGGTCTATATTCCTTCATGAGTGTGTATTGAGTTTATTAAGACTAAAATAAACCAGTCAGCTCAAAGCAGAAGGGTTATTCCACCATGATGCGTCCAGGAGGCTAAAAGTCTGGATAATGAAGCTTTTTGCCTGCCCTCAGTATGCAGATTCACATCAAATCCCAGCATGTTCGAAACTGCTGCCAGCCAGTGCGCTTGATGCACAAAAAGAAAATGTTTTTCCTCTTTGCTCTAACCGGTGAGCAGCTGTTCTAACTTTGATTTGGAAGAGTGTCTTCAAAAATGTTAACAATGCCCACCTGAGTCCTACTGTTCTGTGTTATCATATTAGCGGTAAATTACAACTGTGATCCTGCTGCAGTGGAAACTAAATTCTACTAAGCATTGAGCCACTTAGCTTGGACTGGGTGGTTGGCTTTAGAAACCTGGCTGAAGCCTGCCCCCTGTTGGTCATACCTTGCCAGTGCTGCTAGTCAGTGAACCCAAAGATCCAAGGAGGCACTCTGTGGTGGTACAGAGCTTCTGGGTGACTGTAGGGAGCTCCTGCTCAATGCTGGCCTTCTGATTGTAATGCTTTGACATCTCTAGACAAAAGAAAACAGTAAAAAAAATAAAATTATACCAATTTGCTTGTTTAAATGCACCATAATTATTGCATGTTCATCATCTTTTAATGTCAAAATGCAGCCATCTTGTGTCACTCCTTCACTAAATTATAAATAAATTATATGCAGCAGATTTTGACAATAATTAAGACTTTCCTGTTTGGTGATGCAGTGAGACCGGTGCTGCGATAAAGCCACTGAAAGTTTCTCTTTAAAAGCAGGTTGGTGGTTTATAGTGGAAACCCAAAACAAGTCTGACTTCAGTGAATAGCTACAGCAGCTCAGCCAAGGCTTGAAGGAGTTGTCGTGCTGGGTGCGGATGACTGTGGGTCATAAATGGCGAACGGCGCTGCTCACCTTTAATGGCATCATGAAGACTGTGCAGGCAGGCAGCCAGCTGGGTGAAGACAGCTGAGGTGCTGCTCGGTGGCACTGCGTCCTGCTGAACACCTGTGACACATGACACGCATTTGTAAAACAAGCACGTCTTTACACTTCATAGTACCTCTTCTTTATCTAAGAACAATCAATTCCCCAGCTTTTTAACTATTATTTAAAAGGAAAATGTGCTAAAGAAAAAAATGTCAGAGCTTTGAGGCACAAAGAGCTATTATTTTTTTGAGCAAACTTACTGGGTAAGGCCAAAAGGTTTATGTAGCTCTGCAGCTTCTCAAATACAGAAGTTACTTTCTTCATGTCGCTCTGTAACTCCTGGTTTTTTACAGTAAGAGCAGCAGTGCAAAGAGGTGCTTCACACTCTTCCTCCAGGCTGAAAAGAGAAGAGACGATAACTATCAGAACAACCTCCTCCACTCATCTCCTTCAGTCTCTCACACAAACACTAAAGCACACAAACAGAGTGCTGACCTTTTCAGCTGGTATGGAAGAATCTTTTGTAGAAAGTGGGTGTATGAGGAGAAAGTTTCAGCAAAATTCTTCAGCTTGACCACAGTCTCCTTCAATTCAACAAAAGCAAAAACAAAAAAAAGAGAAAAAAAAAACACAATCAATGCTTAAATCTGTGCTTAGCTTTCAAAAGAGAGTTTTTGTCCTATACTTACCAGTACTGTGACTGTGTCTTCTGTGATACTTTGGTATAACTGCAGAAAGCTGTCCTCCAGGGGGCGCACATAGGCTGCATTCTCAAGTAGATAGTGAGAAAACTAGGATAGGAAAAGAATCATACATCTTAGGTTTGTACAAGGAGCAATCCTTACGGAGAACAACTGTTAACAGTTATGTTCAGACTTGCATCGATGTCTAACCTTCTGGTTAAGAGGAGAGATGGGCTCAAGGGAGGAGTCTAGAGGATAGATGTGGACTCTCTGCTCTGTATACGAGTGAAAGTTCAACAGAGCAGCCACCAGGTCCTGGATGAAGCTCAGTGCCTGGCTGGCAACATCCCGAGCCTTTAGCTGAATGGAAAAAAGCACAACACAAGTCACCCAAAATAGTTCTAGTAAACAAACAAAACAAAAATTAATTTTAGTTTTTAGATTTAATAGTCATTTGTAAACAAAAATCTGATTGGTTAAAGCTCTCTCTCACCTGGTGCCTTCGATTGTGTGACGGCACATTTAGACTGTTGTAATCGCTAAATTCTGCCGAGTACAAGAGAAGAGCAGTTATATTTCAGTAGAATCTCGGTCCCAGCACTGAATTTTATCGACTTAAACATAATGTAGGTTAATTATTTAGCCAGCTGCCTTCTTCAGTGCAACCTTACAGTTTGGTGTAGCATTACACACACGGCGTGTTGTTACGGCGTCAGTGACAAAGACGTAAATGTTCTCAAATGGATGTCTACATGCAAGCAGTTTGTTTTTGTCCAAGTGGCTCGGAGCCAGTTACTCACTGGTGTCATTGAAGGGCACTTTCTCCTGGATCACACTGCTGCTTTGTTTCACCTGTCTGTTCAGGTCCGACTGGCACCGTCTCAACTGCTGCTGACTGCAGAGACGCACCAAAACTCTACTTAGTGGATTACAGTCTGCACATGTTACATCATATTAAATAAGTCTGAGAGTGCATGAACAATTTTACATAGCTATATGTCCATGCTAGAGGCGGTGATGGTGATTTGGTAACAAGTTTGGAGCAAGATGTGGAATATTTATGCAAGACTGCGTAGCCACCAGACATACCACTCTTCAGTTCGCATTCGACACTCTTTTGCTTCCCTCTCCAAAGTTTGTGTTTTCATCTGTCAGAAGATATGAAAAGAACACACATTTTCATAAACTTTAGCAATACTCAAAACCTCATAAAATGTTGCATTGGGACTAGTGGTCCTCACCTCTAACCGTGCTTTGTCACTCTGCAGTCTCTCAATTGTCTCCACATATTTTGTATTGAGTCCGTCTACAACAGTCTGGTGCTGGTCGGCATCTCTCTCCAGCTCTTCTAGTCGACCCCTCAGCTCATCCTCCCTCCTCCTGTGCTGTTCGTCTGCTTCATAGAACTAATGGATATGGGCCACAGAAAAAAGGTAAATTCTTATTATACATGGCCTCACTGTAACTGGAAATAAAAGTGCGATGACAGCACAGCCTACTTGTATATGAAGTCGCTCATTTTCTTCTATCTTTTTCTGCAGGTCCTCGTCAAAAACACTCTGAGTCTGTAGGCCGTGCTGTGAGGGAGAGTCTCCTTTACTCTGGAGGAAATACAGATCATGTTAATCTTTTAACACTGAGAAAAATGTCTCATTATCTTAACAACTAAATATCACTCTTAAAGCTTATACTTTCCCGAGACTAATTTTTCCCTCTGCCCAATAGTGCAGACTGACTTTTCCCCTCATGATCACCTTCCCCTTTTTGCCCCTGGCTTCACTAGCAGCTAGCTCCTCTTGCAGCAGCTCCACCCTCTTGGCCAACTGTTGGTTCCTGAAGCTGAGGCTGTCCATCTCCTGCTCCTGCTTCCTCAGGCTCTGCTCCCTTTGTTTCAGCTGTTCCTGATGGGCAACAAAAGAAGCACATCTTCTTCAAAACAAGAACAACAATCATATTTCTGTCTGTAAATTATGATCTCAGACCCATGGACAAAGGCTCCAGCATCGTTTTTTGTTTGCAACAGTTTTGGGAAACACAGCTGAAATCATACAACTGGAACTAATAGGAACACAACAAGAACATTTATGGGATCTGGTGACATTCTGTCTTCAGATTCACCTCTAAACTTAGTGATGCACTTATTCTTACCCCCACAGTTTAATATTTTTTTTTTCAAAAATCCCAGAAATGTATTGTTTTGGCTTTATTGTCAACCTTATATTAGAAAATAGCACATTATTCAGCAGATGTAACTTTATACTTATAAATCAATTTTTAATACTGTACAGAATTTACCTTTAACGAGGCAGAGTTGGTCTGTTCATCTACAACTGCCTTTTTCAGCACCTGATTCTGGGCACGGAGCTGTGAAAACGCACAAAGGAAAATACAAAGACATAAAACTACTATGTTTGTGGACAATCATGAGTCCTATGGCTAGCTATGTCTTTGCGGTTTTTCATCCATTCTAGGTGATATGAAAAGCCATAAAACATTTGAACTCAAGGCACTTAAGGAACTCAGTCTAAAGCCAGTGGTCCTTATAAAAATACAAATTAAAGCAAAACAGGGGCATATGTGTGTGTGTGACAGTTACATAGTCAGCACTTCCTGAGCAGGATATGGTGCTTTGCTAATAGGGAGCTGAACAGGAAATGGCTTAACTCCTCGAGGTGTCAGCTGACAGAGAAGCAAAGGGCACATATAACTCTACACAGAAAACACTGGCAAGTAAGCACTACTGTCACCAGATAACAATTTAACCAGCAACAGTGTTTATAGCCCTTGAACACAGTGTGCATTTTTGATACTTAAAATGTAAAACGGGACATGCAAAGGCAACAACAGGTAAAGGCCCATTTTTCTCAGCTTGGACGGTCCATTTGCTTTTATATAGACAGAACACAGTGAAGCACATATGACACCATTCATGATGGATCACAATATGATGAAAACTCACATAAAATAAATGGTCCGCGCTGTATACAAAGACTAATTGTATCATTGTACAGTCAGTGGCATAAATGATTATACGCGGTTTGTACGGTACCACAACACTGGCTCAGGAACCTGATTAAAGAAAAGCTTCTACCTTTATTAACTGACTTTGCTATTACTCCTTCCATCCTTTCCATCGTGCTTCAACACACAAATCACCCCAATGACTGCTTTAACACACTTAAAGGACAATAAAATATTTCAACTGTACAGATGCTACGGAATGTGCAGTGTTTGCATCATATCAATATCTACATCTGTGTGTGCAGATAGATAGATAGATAGATAGATAGATAGATAGATAGATAGATAGATAGATAGATAGATAGATAGATAGATAG
>JAOXYM010000017.1:12040583-12061396 GCA_028567055.1 Leptatherina wallacei
ATAGATAGATAGATAGATAGATAGATAGATAGATAGATAGATAGATAGATAGATAGATAGATAGATAGATAGAAACAAAAACAAGGTCAGGAATCACAAGCAGGCAGTGATACTGTGAAGGATAGTCTCTGTGATTTCCGTCTAAAGCGCACATGACCTCATTTGGACTCGAAATGAAATGACATGTTGCTAATGCATCCATCACAGCACAAATCCTACACGATTAATGATCTAATCCATAATAATCTCTTTAGATTTTAACCACAACGTATTGCCGTTTTATTTCCTTTGCTGCACTCACTGTTCCTGATTTTAAATGTATACAGACTAAACACAAACTCTCTCACACGCACACCACAGCCAGCGGCTCCAGCATTGTCTGGTTGCCTGGCAACTGTCGGCGTGGCGTGGTTGCTAGGGCCCGTGTGGGAGAGGAGGGGAGGGGAGTGGGTGATGCTGCTCTGATTTCCAGCTGAATTGAAGCAGTCAGTAGGGAGAAGCCCCCCTCTTCCAGTCGACACACACAAGGCTCTATTGAACAATAGAGCTGTGCCAGTGGGCCTGAGGCTAGTCAGACAAGCCCTTGTTCAGGGTCACACCGTGTTCATCCCACAGTCCTCCATGACTAATTAACTTACAGCGAAGAGTGTTGTTAGCACATTTGATGATGCGTCCATCACCGGCACAGCCCTGGAATTTACATTGATGTGAGGTGGATTTTCTGGCAGCATGCCATGTTGCTGCATTCAAAACACATGCTGAAGAAAAGGGAAAGTGAGGTGGAGTTGCTGCTGGTACTGCTGAGCACAGCTTGTGCAGTCAAAACAGAGTTGAACTGCTGGACTTTGTGAAAAATATTTGCCAGCTTTCACACAGAAATGTGAAAACTGAAACTCCAAGATCATCATTAGCAAGAATGCTGATCTCGTGGCTTTTACACAGGAGGTGGCAAGTTCAATCAAAAATGACCTAACATGCACTACTGATGTAAAGTGATAAAATTCTTATGTTTACAAGTTTTGACATAAAGATAAACTGATCAAAATAGATTGCATTGCAAACTAGAATAAAAATGCCCACAGACATAACAAGAACAGGATTTTATTAATATTTTGTAATACCATATATAATGCAATTGCATATCTTTGGCGAAAATAAATCTTATAAACATTTTATCAACAGAGGTTAGCATACAAAAACCAAAAGGTGTGTCAGTCCAATAGACATGGCAGACAACAGACAAACTGATACTGGCTTGGCAGCTTTGTCAAATGCAAGAATTATTACACTCAAAGGAACTGCAAAAAATTAAAAAAAAAAAATCACATAATCAATAATAGCTGTTGAGCAATGAAGCAACTAATTGTTTTTTTTTTGTTTTTTTTTAGTTGTGTAAGTCCTGGGACCCCAAATCGTTCAGGTACCTTGTCCAAACATCAACTTTGTCACTTTGAGATCAACATATCCTTACTCTTGGAAGTGCTACAGAAAGAATAAGTGAGAGCTTTCCTCTGCTAGTCTTTCCATAATTTCACTGCAGTTGTCGCTATATTCAAATGTAGGTCTGACGCCACACAGCAGCTGCCTGGGAACTGAGTCAGTCTGATCCAGTTTACAGTGATAATCCAAACATTTCATGATGACGGGCAGTACTTTTTTCTTCTCTTTTTTTTCTTCAAAGAATCTAATCTGTAGTGAGACCGGCAGCTAATATTCAATCTTCTACTATTTGAGTCATAATACCTAAACATAAACCATCCATGAGGCAAATGTAAAAATGATTCAATCAGCCTTGTAAAACTTTTTTTGCAGTACACAAGAGAATGCATTAGCTTTCATATCCGTACCCCGGCTGTACAGCAGTTTTGGCAACGAAAAAGTTTCAGGATCAGTGTTAATTAACTGTTTTCTAGCCAGCCTAATTAAAAAAAAAAAAAAAAGCAAAAACAAAGACATCAAGAAAGTCTGGCAGTCATGGTTAAATTGGGGAGAGAGAGGAACCCGCTCAAAACACAATAAACATTGGCAAAATACTTAATCACTGTAACAAGAAAAAGAAAGAAAAAGTATTGCTGTAAAAAATAAACAAAGAAAAAAAACTCCATAAGAGGAGTTCACAAAGGAAAATAAATGTGCCTAGTCATTTGTTTCACATGACTAGCGTCTGATAGAGTATGCATTCAAAAATCCCATAAATTAAAGTTATAAATAAGGTGATGATTGATGAACAATAATTTGTTCTTTGTTTCACAGCTAAAAAAACCAGTGTATGCAAGTATCAGTTCTGAGAACTGCAGCTTATTCTACAATCAACAGTTCCCACTCTAAGGTGATCAAAATAAACCAAAACATTTGTAAAGTCACTGTACTGAATAGCTGTCTCCCAATCATTAAGAAAGAAAATAACAACAAAAAACTTTACTACAGTATGGCAACAGGGGAACATAATGACCAATTGTTCCTTCGCAGTTTTACGTCAGTGGCACATAAAATGTTTGGCACCGGCTGTCCATGCTATACTAACAGTCACAGTGACACCACTACTGTTGGAGGAAATATTCTAATATTCAGTTCATCACCTTGTGCTTGTCTATGCTGCCTTGTATTTTATGCTGAGAGTGTGTGGCTTATCTAAAAGATCAAATGTCAATTGTGGCTATCCACACAAGCGGTTTGCAACTTCCCTTCATGCAATCAGCTGACAATAAACACTCAATTTTGCAGTTTTAGAACAGAATGTGTACTTCCTTATTTTGTTCTGAGGAGGGGAAGAGCAACGAACACAGCCAGCCAGCCAGAACTGAGGTCAGCACGCAAGTGGATTTCTCTCAAGTCATGACTGAACTGTCCCATTCTTCATCTTGCGGTGGATTTTTACATACTTTTTTATTCATTTTAGTATATGGAACAAAAACCAAGGAGACAGTGATATAAACAAATCGCACACTCAAATTATGGTGCAAGACAACTGTGTTAATCCACTGTCCAGCTCTTCTCCTCATTTTTAACCAGGAGCGAGCAGATTAACACACAGCCCCACAGCATAAAGGTCTGTCATTACACATGCTCATCATATTCACTGGAGCCATATTTGTAAGAAAAGTGACTATTTGAAGCTATTCCTTGTGACTTTCATCTCAGCTTTAGGTTGAAGTCCACATGCACTATGATACACACACACACACACACACTAAATTAAAATCTATGGAGGATAACCTATGAACACACAGCAAACATCTGGCAGATGTTCACTTTGCATAGGTTGGCACGAAACGGGAAAATATGTTTTGCGTCTGCACAATAAATGTAAAAAAAAAAAAAACACGCTGGTGAATAAAAGGGATTGACAGGATAGGAAATGGATTTGCAGCAAAAGAAAGAAAAAATTAAATAAAAAACAAACCCAGCTTGTACTGTAATGGCTGCACAAAACCGAGCGAAGTACTATAGCTAACTTTGCAACTCAATTTGGCAGTGGCAGAGTAATACTATTTCCTCATCTTGCTAATCCTGAAATAGAGCCAGAGCTCATGTGTAGTAAGTGTGTCACACAACAAGATCATAATACTACTCCATTCATTCTCTTAATTGTAAAGTTTAACTAGCATACTTGACTCTGAAAAAAACGCCACCATGAAAAAATGTCAAAAAGTTAAGGTTAAGGATTAATTATTGCATCTCTTACAAGAGGATTTAAAATAGTGGCTTTTTTTCTGTAGCACAAAGAGGAGAAACTGATAACACCAGGAGGTTAGATTTTGTCTGTTACAAACATGCACTCATTCGCTTCATAAATAGATTCACTTGGAAGAGGATACAGGTTTGAGGAGGAAGCATGCAACGTTTTGAGTTATAAAACCTTCAGCTTTTTTTTTTCCCATTTTGTCTTTAAGAGAAAAATTCTTGAATCACAATCTTCTAATCCGACAGAAGCAGGCAGGTCATTTTGGATAGGTATCTTCATGGTTCTCCATAGTCCCCCCCCCCCACCCCAAGTTACTCTATATGGCTTTGTTCTCCTGTGTGAACGATACTATTGCCATTTGTTTTGTTGGACAAAGATATTCCCAGACAAAAAAAAAAAAAAAGGCTCAAAAAGGCCAGTGAACGATCAGGTAAGGAGAAGGAGGCACACTGGGATACACGATCAGGGGTCAGAGGTTTGGGTTCACAGGGTCCGGAGGCAAAGGGGAACTTTATTTCCTGTTCAGTTTTGTGCTCTTGACAGTGCGTTTGGAGCCCTCCATGCAGCTGCGTATACCAGCAAGGTGCAGCAAAGAGCCAGCAGCTTCCTTCAGCTCCTCATCCAGCTCCGGCTTCACCTCACGTCGTGCTCTCTTGCTAATGGGCCACTTGATGGAGGGCGGACGTCGAGAAGTTTGCTGGATGCCCCTCTCGTCCCAGAGGTCGGAGTCTTCGTCGCTGTGAAAACCCTCGCTCCCGGCGCGGCGAGACTGCCTGCGTTCGCAGCCGCCTTCATCTAGGGAAGAAAGAGATGAGGAGGAGGAACGGGAGGAACAGCGCTGCAGAGCTACACTGCTGTAATTATGGTCCTGCTTTGGATCGCTGCTAACCAGGACAGAGTCAGGTCGGGAGAGGTCCAGCGGGCTGTCAGAATTGCCTGAGGAGAACAGAATGAATTCAAGTTTTTGTACATTCAATTTCATTAAATTTCCTTACAGGAATATAACTCTAAGTAACACGTGTAAAAACTCAGTTGGTTTAGAATAGCCTTATTGACAATGAGTAAATGCTATTGTGACTTGCAGAAGAAGAAAAAGAGGCAGTCAGACACTAAAACACACACACGATGTACCTTTAGCTCATTTTGTTTATAAGTATAAAGCAGAACAAAGATTTGTCGAAGCCCAACAGGAAAAACCCACTTAAAAATAGTGTGCTGCACAAGAAAGCAGAATTAAACATAAAATAATAGTGAAAAGCCTATCATATACCAGCAGCAAGTTGAATAGAGAAAAGGCCAAATAATCAATGTTTTCTGAATAATGATATTCAGAAATAAGCTTCAAAAGTAAGTTTAGTTTTAAAGAAAGACCTGACTTCTATTTATTCTAATTTGACACACTGGAGGGTCATTTTAAATATTTTACATTTAAGGAGTGCTAACTTAAAGATATGTACCAGTAAATGCTTCTATCCAAGAAACAATCTGGCACACAACCCCCCAAAACAGTGAATTGAAGATTGGAACACTTTGTGTTTGTATTGATTAAACAAATAAGTTCTAATTGTTTTAATTGCGAACATTAAATGCACTGTTGGACAGATTTTTACTACCTTTACAATGAATAGCCAGGTTTATTTTCAAAGCTAAATGAACAAGCTTTTCCAAAGTGTCAAATTAATCCTTGCGTCTTTGAAAACAATATCTACAGGAAATATTACACACAACCAGGAACAAGTCATTTTCTTGAATATTTTCCAATGCGAGAGCCCCAATTTTGCTTCAAATATATGTGACATATAAAAAGCACACAAAATTAAAAGGAAAAAAAACAGGCAATGACAGGGTGGTATGTCAGAGGTAGGAGACAAAGAGCTAAAAGAAAGTATGGCTGCTTGTGCATTCTCTTACATGGGTCAACGTGGTGCCCAGGGGCAGAGTTTAAGAGCATCATGGCAGTGGCAGCATCAATGTCAGACTCTGGAAGAGGAGAGAACATGCATGATGGTCAGTCCTAAAGGTATGAAAGCATGGTAGCATGGTATCTCTTCTAGGACTGGGTGGCCTGGATTCTTTGGTAATTTTGAAAGAGGCACAAAATTGCCCAATTGATGCTTGCAGAATGGACTGGATTTGCAGGGGATTCACAGAAACAAACCAGAGGATAAATTTAAGCCACTGATAGCAAGAGAGCATCCAATCTCTTCAGACCTGACAAAGTGTCTGAAAGCCTCATAGCTCACCTCTAGAGCTCTAAATTATTAATGATTATAGTGAGACTGAGTGCTCGACACTGAGCACCAGCAGAACCTCTGCCTGTTGTCAAGGTTACAACTTCAAGAAGCAAGAAGGGGAGGCGGGGGGAGTTGAGACATCAACTGCGACAGAGTTCTCAACGTTATGGTCTACATGAGGCATCAATGACTTGAAAGCAACAAATAAAACAAAGAGCTGAGGACAAAATGATGCTGAATGTTTTGGGACTGAAATGTGTAAAGGCAACATAATAAAAATACTGCACAAACACAAATGCACTTTATAAATCTTCTTCCCGCCGAGCAGGCAGCCTTTAATGTGCATCAGCAAAGTCACACAGATCATTTTTCTTCGGTCTCACCTTTGAAGGAGCATCCTTGTAGAAAGAGATGACGAGGGGGTGAGGAGGCACTGCAGACAGTAAATAAAGACATGGAGGGTCAGATCTTAAGGTTCGAGAGGAGATTATACAAAAAGTGATACTTGAACTCTAAGAGTGTTCAGTTTTCTAAAAGGAGCTAATACTGAACAATTCAAAATCCACCAAAATCTATTCAGTAAAATTGATTTGAATCAGGTTGATTAGGTTAAAAGCCAGCACAAACTTGGACGGCATCAAGAGGGTGATAACAGTACCTGGGTGGGGAGGCGGGTGGTGTGCAGAAGGCATGTGCGGCCGGGAAGTGCTGCTTCTTAAGGGCTTGGATTAGATTGGGGCGATACTCGGGGTCAACACACCAGAGAGAACCTTTTCCACTGGCCTGCAGGACACAGCTTGGTCAGTCAAACTTTTATACCCAAAGTAAACTTGAAAATTTGTTTTGATGGCTGGATTTACGTGTTCTCATGTAGGGGAAGAAATTTCTAATTCAGTGAAGCTAATAGTATGTGTAGCATTTTTGATAGCATACTAAACGTTTGGCTAAGTCTAGTGTTTTCCACTAGAACTTACAGTATGCACCACAAAGGCCTAACAAAGATGTTCACAGCATTTCTGTCCTCATAATAATTTTGTCATAAATCTTTTCTTATTAATGCATGCTATCTTTATATTCAAATTGGTTAACCTGCAATCCTTTAGCCTTAATGAGTGTATTGCTACACTGTTTTTATGTTTTACAGCTGCAACTATTCTCAGCAGATAGATGGAAAACCAGTAATAGGACTATCTCACTGTAACTCACTGCATGAAAGCACATAATCTTAATATATGTAATCTCTATGCATGATGTAAACATCCCCCATCGCATTACCCATGGTGAATAAACTACAGAGTACCTTTACAGATTATGTGAGTCAATTTTAGTGATCTGAGCAGTGAGTAACTGCACTGCACTGGAAATGACAAGATTATTTATCACTTAAAAAAAAAAAGTGTGACCCTAACCTTTTCCAGATTAGTCACCGTGGAAACGCACTACATTTCACAAATCACTTTCTCTAAACATAATCTTCACAGTCCCTTTTAAACAAGAGATGCTCAAAGCACAATAGTTTAACAGTTCCAGATTCATTTTTATCTGGCAGGAAGTGTTGCTGCTACATAAAACATGTACGAATTTCTAAAGAGTAAGCCTCTTTGCATCAGTTTCCAGTGGAAACATGAACAATTGCAACACAAACTAAGGATTCTTAAAACAGCCAAAACAATTAGGGACATTTTCTTTGACAGTATTGTTGTGTTAACAATTAATGTGATCCAAACAGGAGCGTGTGCCATTTTATCTCATGGTGGCGTATTCTTGCCCAGTATGGGAGAATGGAGCAAGAGAGGGAGGAGAATAACCTTGACTCAGATTACCAACCAGCCTTGATGCAGGAAGAAGGAAATGTCTCCATGGCAACAGAAACCACCAACTAGTGTTATGTGAAACTGGTGCTGGTGTCTCAGCAGACGAAGGGCTCACACTGTGCACCTGCATGCTGAGCAGCCTGCACCGCACTGTGCTGCTACTCACCGAGTTCTAACAGCCGTCCCCTCCCAGGGTGGGAAAATATCAGGTCTTGGCCAGGCACAGCCTTGGCACCACAGAGTCAAACCAAACCTCCAAACTTCCAAGATGTGTTTCCAAGCTTTAGCCCTAAATCCTGCCAATTTGGTCCAGAATATGATCATTATTTCCAATGCATCTTTCTCCACAAACAAAAAGGTAGAAACTAAATGGCAACTGCAACCATTAGACAGAAAAAGAACATTTCACAACACATATTTGTCATTCCGTTTCCAGGAATGCTTGCGTAGCCAATGTGGTATGCATTTCTCCTTTAGTCACAACCATATGCAGCTCCTCTTTCATCTATACAGGAATGCATCATAAATTAACATAAGAGATTGTGACTGTCAGAAAAGGTAAACAGATTGTTACGGAAAAAAACTTTTGACTATTTCTGCACTCAAAGTTAAATTTATTCCCTTCTCATACTCTGTCATGGAGTCCTGTAATTCTCCAACGCTTTCCTCCGCTTAAAATAGTTGCACTACCTTGAAGTGCTTCTGGAGATAATGTCCTTTCTTAGTGTGCTGCGTTTGCGTTTCCTCTGGAGGAGTATCTGTGACCTTGACCGGATTCCACTCTTATCGCAGGAAAGTTGGAGATCCCTGCAGCTGTGTTTAAGTCCTGGACATTGTCACACGTACCTGCCGCAGCTTCGCATTGCAACACACTGTCAATCTGCATCGTTCTGCTGAACCAAGCAGACATATTTTTGTCTGCTGAATTGTTATTATTTCATTGTGAAACTCAATAAAGACAGATGACAGTGGCAACATTTCTCTATGCAGTTTTTCCAGTGTGACTCTGTGTGAAGTGTATGAAAAATAGGAAACATTTTGATGACCTACCTTCCCCAAACTCCTGTCGACCTTGCGGAAGCATTTGTTTAGAGACAAGTTGTGACGAACTGAGTTCTTCCAGCCGGTGGGAGCACTGGAGAAATAAGGGAAGTGCTCGAGAATCCAGCCATAGATTTCTTTAACAGGCAAGGACTTGCTGGGAGACTGCTCAATGGCCATGTAGATAAGCAGAGAAAATGAAAAAGGGGGTTTTGACTTCAACGAGTCCCGCTCCCTGCTTCTGCTGTGTGAAGAAGATGAAGACGAAGGGCCTTGGTTTGACCCATAGTCCCCTTCTATATCAAAGAGTGGACTTCCGCTTGGCTGAGCCTCAGGACCTCCCAGAGTGAAGTTCTGAAGTAGATTCTCGTGGAGCCAGTTGAGGTTGGTGAGCTCCTCATCCTCAGTACCTCCAGTACGATCCACGCTTGTTGCCAGCGGACTGGACGCGCACTCCGCCTCAGGCAGTGTTCCCATACCACAGACACCTCTGAGTCCTGTCCGCTCCTCTTGCATACCCGGAATTTCCGTTTTCTTATCTGGTGACATCCCAATGATTGGACCCATTAAATCAAAGAGGTCTGGAGAAACAAAAAGGAGGAGATTGTTAATGTTAAATGGGTGAAAAAGGCAGAATATTAGATTTGACAGCCAGGACAAACAAAACTGGCAATATGAATAACTGGATGCGACATTTTGGAATGATGTGCTCTTCCAATACATTGACCTTGTTTTCTTAAGTTTCCCTAGAGGCACTTCCCTGCAACTGTGTCTGTCTGCCTCCACTGCACCTCTTGGCTGCCTCTCTGTTCCTCTCCTCCATGCCTGGTGAGGAAGAAGAGGCTCTAAAGCTCTCCTTCCTCTTGACTGCAAGTGAGGACCTTCAAGGACATCCTCTTAAGCAACTGAGCTGACTTAAGGCTCCACTCCTCAACACCCACCTCATTTCAGACAAGACCCAGCTGCTCATTATGTGTAAATGAGCATGAGACCATCCAGTGACTGCAGGAATGAGTGAAAGGACATCTTAGAGAGTGGATGGCTCTTAAAGACTGAACTGCAGGAAGCATCAAGTCTCGATTTGTCACATGCCAAATCAAGTAATGTAAAGAGGCTACAAATCTGAAGGATATCAGAAATTCCGTATGCCACCAGTGATGTATCATTAACAAATTCCACTTAAGCATCATAATTCTTCCGACGGTGACACTCTTTTTTTTTTTTTTAAACACGGCAACGAGGAAGCATATCATGCCCCAATTTCACTTTGAGCTAATTCAATAAGTTGCAGAAAAAGAGCAATGATCCTGCCTACAAAGACATCTGTATTACTATATATATATATATATATATATATATAAATATATATAACAGATTTTCTCAACCCAATACAGTATAAGAAGTGGTCTTGTACATTGCTTACGGAGGCCAAGAACATGAAGAGATCACTCTTTGTCTCAGCTTACAACAAGCTTTATGTCCTAGGTGTCACCATGACAACCACACTGTCCTTTCAATTAGAAGCAGAAATCCCACGAATGAGACTCGGTTAGAAAAATCAGTAATCCATGCTGGCTGACTCTGCCACAGATAACCACTGCAAAGCCAAACACGTTCTCCTGCCGTACCTGTGTGTGAACACCAGATGTCCAGGTTTTGAAGTGGGTTTGAGCGTTCTGGATCTGGATTGAGATTGGATGGTTAGAGAGGTAAAGATGCACAGTGTGGTAAAAAGGCATGTCTTTTCATTTCTGGGATAAGATAAGAACTGGGTCAAAACTCGGGTGTTTGCACAGAGGCTGAGACAGGGTGATAGAGTGTACACACACATCAGTGTGTCAAAGCCAGTCAGTGAGGACAGGAGTGGAAGAAAAGGGGCAGTGCGTTTACAAAAAAAACCTTCAACTCCTAGTGAGGAATAAACATGCAGCAAATATATTTTATTTAGATTGAGAGCAACAATTAAATCTAGTTTCCTCATCCTTAAATTCATACTTTAAGTTTCTCTTTTAATACTACAGCTTGCCTGCTCCATATGTGGCATCGTGGCATCTCCATTTATCTTTGATTCTGTTGATTCTGTCGTTTGTGAATCGCATATACTTCAGCAATTTTAATCACCAACAAAAAGGGAAGTAAGCCTTTCAGACCAAAGGCAAAACGACAACAGCATGAAATGTCAACACATGGGAGGCAAAATGAATTTATATATGGAAGCTAAACAGACAGAAAGAAAGAAAGAAAGAAAGAAAGAAGGAAGGACAGAAAGAACAAAACTGGTTGGCAAGGGGGTAGGCTCCGCAAGTTACCCACAGTCTAGGATGAATCACAGCTCTTAGCAAAGTAGAGCAATCAGATACGTCAGGCAGCACGAGGACTGCCCATTTATGTCAAAAGAAAATCTCCGCTCAAGACACAAGAACACAAATATACTTTGACATCACAGTTTCCTATTCTGATTTCATTTATTGACTGTAAGGAAATCAAGCACAGAAGCAAGTCTACAGCTTCATCTGATTTTTTTTATGTTTCTAAAAACCATTGTAAGCTATGTTTAGAGTGACTTTATTGTATTATAAACCATTGAAATGAGTCATCTTGCTTTCATTGGGTCCTAAAAAAACATTTGCAGTCGCTGTGTTTACAGGCCAAAGGTTTGTATGAAGAATTAAATGTATCGGTACAATCTGGGGTAAATTGAATAAACATATACTGATGGAAAGGGAAGAGAAATAGGAAGATATATAGTGTTGCACAACCTTATGCATTCCATGTTATGCATGAGAAAGAAAAAAACAATCAAAAACAAAATGGAAAAATCCAATCTGAGAAGAATCCAAAGCTCTTCTTTGTGAGTTTTAGTCAAAGTCTAAATCCATGGCTTTGTTGCCCAATCTATTCAGATGACAATTAGGTCTCAGTAAACCACAAGCCCTCACAGGTGTTGGCAAATCCAGCACAATTCAAAATATTCCACAACAGGTCATTTGATTAAAAAGTACAGCCACAGTGCTCTCAAGAGTCAACTGTAAACACTCCACATGGTTGTCCCTTCTACTTCAATAGCTCATAAACGATGGCCTGTAAACTTGATAAGAGTTTTATGGCTGTGAGATGCAAAGAAATCATAGAAGGAGCGAAGTGATTTGCCTTAAAGAGAGCATTACCTCAGTCCTTCTTGCCAAACTTGACCTCTCTGCTGGGCCCTTGGGTACCAGAGAGAGCTTATCGTCTTTTGAGTAGCTCATCATTTGAATATCAACAGAGGCAGGGTGGATGGATGAGAAAGCTGCCTTGCGTCCATCCAAACACAGGAAGTATTTTACCGTGACTGCAGCTGGTCAATTACCAGTGCTTCTGCAATGATCGTAGTTATCATTGCTTTTATAAAAAGGCATCAAAGAGAGGCGGCTGAGAATGCAGAGAATAATGGGACACTGGTGAGTAGAGTAGATGGGAGAAGGAGCTAATAAGCTAGACTGGACTGTTGACTGCTGCTCATCCTGGAAAATACAGCAAAGCTGCAATGGTGCTGACCTGATGGCTCATCTGCAAGTTAAAATAGCCCTGTGCACCGCCAGTTTCATCATATTCATGTGCAAACAGGCAGGCTAACAGCAGGTGCCAAGGCACATTTCCCCCCCCTTTCAAACTGCTCTTTTATCCTGTTAAGCACTTAGCCTTTTCAAAAATACACAAAGACAAATGGAGATGGCTGTAAGTGGCAAATCAAGCAGTTGATGCATCCGATATGTACAGGAGAATGTATAAGGAGAGGATTGCAGCTTTCAAATGAAGAGGTACTGGTTTGAGATGTTTTTCCAGAGAGTGAATCTCATGATCAGGACTCAGTTGCCACGGCAGCCGATGTTGTAAGGGAAGCAATTGTGCTCATGTCTGTGCATGAAGAGAGAGCTAATGTGGGGAGATCAATACTGGCGGAAAATGCTGAGGCCAGCAGTCTGCTGCTGTTCTCCACAAACCTGCCTGACAAAGAGCAGTGGGAAAGGCTGTTACCAACCTGAATGTCATGGCACTTCTGACTTGGTGCCATTAAGACATACTTTATGATGCCCAATGATGACCAAAAAGCTAAGCTTTGGTTAAGCTAACTACAACATATTGGTCTTTCTTTTTTTTTTATTATTCAAAGCAAAAAGGTCCAGGTATTGTGGAGGTAACTGCCTTGAGTTCATGTGTTCACACCACACCCTATTCCCATCAAGTAAGCCAGTTGACACAAACCTGTTACACAAAGGTGTGTCGCAAAGCTCCATAGTGATGGCTGTTATTTGAAACCCTAACTGATATTTAGGTGCCTGCCTGGTCTGACTGGAGCTCTAAAAATGTGAATGAGACAAAGGCAGATTGAGTTAGAGTGGGATAGAGGAAAAGGCTGCTCCTAAGTGAGGCAGACCAGCGGCCAGTTCTTTTATTTTACAAGAGGGTTAAATTGTGTCATTATTAGCTTTGATTAAAACATGTCTGAATGGTAAAAAGAAAAAAAACTATTTGGTAAATGCAAATGGTTTAATCAATGTCTGAGGTGAAAGCAAATGAAATGCTTGCACAACGCATTACAACTGGCCCTGCACTCGGCCTAGACAAAGGAGCAGTTGTTTTTACTCTAATCATGTTTCCGAAGTGCTCAGTATTCATCTCGCAGTTTCAAACAGAGGACTGGAGGGAAGGAAACACCTCCTGCCTGTTGAGGAAGTTCATTTTCAGAAAACAAATTCAGACTCAACACAAAGACAGCTAGGCTTGCTCTACACCAAAACAGAGGACTCAAGCAGCAAGAGGCCAAAAGGCTGTTTTTACTGAAGCTAAAGGATTTACTTTGGCAAACTATGAATTCCATCAGAAAGTAGCTTAGAGACTCCCAGTCTGATCCGAATTCTATTGATTAATACAAATCACCCAGAGAAAAGCAAGCAGTAAAACCAGAAAATAATGATTGTGTCCATCCACAAATCAGTCACAGTGAATTCAGAGTAACTTCAAACTCAAACACGAGACTGCACTTTGACTGTAAACAGAGGTGAGGCCATCTAAAGTACATCCCAGCCCCCAGCCAAAACTGAAACCTTATCTCTTTGGTCATGTGTCTGTAAGTTCAGTGTACCAGCACTCACCACTGATCAACATACACAACAATTTCAGCTGCCTGTAAATTAAGATTCTTAAAAAGAAATTTTTAAAAAATCCACAGAGGCCTTTTTGTAGAGTTTCTATATTTGTGAATGCACAACAAAAATGCCTTCAACAATTTAGTTGAGGTTTTACCATAAGCCCTTGCAGGAATGTTCTCTGCACGAGATTACTTTCCCTGTAAATACTTCAAGTGTTTGTGTGTGCAAGGAACCCAGAACGAAGAAATAAGGCGATGTAACAAAATCCTTCTTCAGTGTGCGAAAAAGAAAAAAAAAGAAAAAAAGGGGGGGGGATATTGGCTCCCATAAAGAACCAAAAAAGAAAAAAATCCGGCGCCTTGATTTCGGAGGGTGAAAATATTTACTGTGTCTTCTGATGTGAATAAATCAACACAAGCAGGTGTGGCATATAATGAGCATGCAGTTAGATTCAGAAAATAAAATAACATGAAATTTTGAGCTACTTGCTTTTCTGGCATCGGTAAATAGTTGATGTGCACGTTATTGTCCATCATATTTGTATTGAAGAAATGTTAGGATATCAAGCATTTTATTCTTTTTTTTGTTAGAAATAATGCTATGTCTTTTTGACAGACAAGTACATAGTCCCTGTTATCTTACATTTCAACTGTAAATATTACAGTGGTGAGCTTTTAAGTGTAAAGCCAAGTGTAAAAAATTCAACTTGCTTACAGTGTATTGCTTTTGAGTCTTTAATACTTAAGTTGGTGCTGGTTTGAAATAAACATAAATGGGGACAATAGTATATTCATTAATGTCCACATATCATAGAAGAGCTTCATCGTTTACACACAAGCTGGTCAGTTTGCATTGTTGTTACAATACTGTCATCAATTAAATAAATATTGTTAATTCAGCCAACAGTGATGAGACAAAGACCCATTGTGACACAGGACATAACCGTCCTTCCCTCTTCCTTTCTCTCAATCAAGGAAACGGTCACGTCACTGTTGCTTTCACTGAGGCGGGCCCTAATGGGCTGTGTCTTGAGTCCACCCCATCAGAAATGAGACAGACACAGGGGTAGTTGGGGGTTAGAGAGGGGATGGAAAGAGGATGGATAGAGATGGGGGAGTAGCTCACCATAATCAGTGAATGACCACCAATCAAAGATGTAAAATGATAGATGGAGTAGATGGTGGGGTGCCACAACAGGAATAAAACCATTTCATGGAAAGAGACATCCAGAAATGGTACAGACATGCAAATGATTAAATGGGTAAAACGGATGATCCTTTTATGTTTCAACAACTTCTTGATCAATTCTATCTTTTGTTTGTCAGTCTCACAATAGGCTAACTCCAGTTTGCAAATTAGTGACAACTGTGCAAATAAGTGGAGAGTTTAGGGCATAAAAATAGATGTCATTTCAAGCAATTGAGCTGATATGAAACATCCACAAGAACAGACAAGTTAATCATCTCAACAGCACAAATACACAAATCCTGACCAAACTAAGGGAGGGAGGGAACACAAGGTTGAAAACATACTATGTTTCAGTAGGCATTCAGATTTGCAACTCAAATTTAGAGCTACCACCCATGCTTGATTAGCAAAATGTCACAGCCCCAAAACGACAGCAGACTACATCCTCCTGGGGATGTCCCTTCTTTAAAACATTTTTTAAAAAATCATAAGAGCTGTGTGGGTGATTACTCAAGCTTGCTACAACTAAATTGCTTAAACTCCACAAGTCAGAGATGTCAATGTCAACACTCAGAAGAACTGAAGCTCATTGATCAGTGACTGATCTCAAATAAACATACAACAGTTCAGTTTAACAACCTACTCTTGAATAGTAAGGAGGAGAAACTGAACTTATCCTACCCTTATCCACGACAAACATTTCATGAATGCTTACTCTGGCTGATAAAAATAAGCAACAGTGGCAACGATAGTCTATTCTCACTGTTATTATAACACCTGCAGTTATACCATTTCCCTTTCCTAAAAGCACTTCAAAACAAAGCATATGGCAAGCTAATTATGGGAATATGTCGCTTCAACAGAGCTATTACCAACTTCCTTATTCTGCCAACCTACACATTACAACACTAAGAGCTACTAGAGTCCAACTTATAAAACAGGCAGTACAATCAGAGACAAAAATGACAATACTGAGGGTTTTCTGAGAACAGCAGGCAATGAAGCTTTATACCAAACCAGAAAAAAACAGGTTTAGTCTGTCCCAAAAGTTTGAATGAGCCTTCATTATGATTTCAATGCCACAGTTACTCCCATATCTAGAAAGAGTTTGGTGGATTTCAGAGAGCCTTTCATTTGCTCCAGGTCAGAGTACACGGTCTGTGATAAGACTGATAACATGACACCATTATAAACTGCTGATTTCGTCCCAGTCTTGCCTGACAGAAGGTCACAGCCTCATGCTACAGTTCAATACCCCACTATTTTTCCCAAATTAAGCTCTTTCTGCCAAATAATCGAGATGTTTGTGATGGAAGTAATTTACTAAATAAGTATTCACTTGTCTTAAAGTCGCTTTTGCGATGTTGTTTCACCATATCAGAAAAATATTGCAGAACTCCTTCCTGTTCTGTCAAACAAAAGGGCAACTACTGAAAAGTGCCACCAATGTGTTCACCAAGTTGTGAAAATGAAGTGTGGAGCTGCTGAATGTAATGCAACTTGAGATAGATTTCATATAAGGGAGTCCACTACTGTGCTGTTTGTGAGATATCCCAATACTGTGAAGGAAACCTACACTGGAAATCAAGCATTAAACTGAAGTATTAGTCTAACAGGGCACTACTCTCTAAGAAAAGAAAAAAAGAAGAAGAAACAGCAGGCCAACACCCCAACTTTGTCACACTGAGTAGTTGTAAATTTCAGTTTCAAATTATCTGTAAAACTTTATCACCCTCAAGTCTGCCATTTTACCTTTCCAGACACAAGACACTATCAATAGATCGGTTAAAAGAGACTGAACATTTAGAAAACTGAGCAGCCAAAATTCCTTTTTCACCTCTTACAATATAGAAAAGAAATTCAAACCATGGTGTGATTTGGGATATGATAACTACAGCACCTTCAGAGGCTTTTTCAACACTTAAAATACCCTTGCAATGATACACATCCAAAGACAAACTTTACTGACCATATTTTGCATCCCTGTGCTCATAAAAGCCATTCACATCTCAATAACTACTTTATACTGGGTTACGGTGACTCTTATTTATAGCAATGAATGTCAGTATAGTTAGCACACCCTTGTCTATTCTGGGAGGCAAAAGCACTTACCCTTCAGATGCTGCTGTACATTCAAACAAGTTCTCGAGTGCATATATGCTAATACCGCAAACAACAGCAAAGACAACAGATGGTTCGCCTTACAATATAACCATGGAAATTCTGGCCATAAAATAATGGCAGACTGACAACATCTGTTTTTTTTTTTGTGTGTTTCTCTGACCCTTAAGCTCCTGTTGCCTTTGTCCTTTATATATAACTGAAGCTTTAGTAACTGGAAAGCCCAATGAGAGGAACAACACTGATGTAGACTGAAGTCATAACCTCATAACAGGTAAAAGTAATTTCCCAGCATATATCTTTTTTAACAAAGATATAGAGATATGTCAGCATGCATTCTATTTTAGATGAGTTTTGTCCAGTTCAATAAATGCAATACTGACAGACAACAAGAAGAGAGACTCAGAGAGACTGAAACAGTGGACATGTCGTATATTAAAGTATCTGCAGTGTGGGGGAAAAGTTAGTGTTTGAATAAGTAACATAACCATCTGGATAACTTCAAAGCAATGTATATCACGAAATTCAATATTTCTATGGCTTTAAACTAAATGTTTTAAACTGGGCTTTAAGATAAAATCTCCTCTACAAGCTGTTGATGTTTCCTTAAGATTTACTGTACATTAAGCATAGTGATGTGAACAGTATTCTTTATACAGTATCTTTTTTTTTATTATCAAAAAGCCTCCAACTATTCAATTAAACTAAAGTCCTTTTCTAATTTTATGACCTAAAACTTTGTGTAATTCCTGGCCTAGGAAAAGAGTTGTTGTCCGGCTACTCAGCCTTCCACTTTTGGTTTATTTTGCAGTAATAACAGACTGATGTTGCTCTAAGCAATGCATTGATTTGATTGGCAGATGGGAGGCGGGGCTTGTTAGAAAAAACAAGTCAAAACAACACTAAATTTGAGCACAATTGCCAAATAATAAGGGACTTTTCCATAGTAAAATAGTTTAACACTTTCCGCCTCGATTTGCCTACCTATGTTGTCTGAACATATGTTAATGAATTTATTCCTGGATGGTAAAAAAATGCAAAACAACAGTCATTTCTTTATGGGAGCTTTTTTTTTTAAACCAAGAACTGATTTGACTGATAACTGTAATTCAAATACATATTTTTCGGACTTCAGTCACGTTTGTTTTAAAATGTCATTACAGAGCTCAATTACACTTAACTGTTTACTCCTTCTACTACTTATATGTGAATACCTATTCAGCATCTAAAAGTATATCCAAGTGGAGCAGACAGATAATTTTCCTACACTCTGACATTGTTTGTAGAGCACCGTATCTGGGACAATCTTGTGATAATCCATTACATCATGTGCTTAGCTAGCCAGTGTACGTCCTAACCTCTGGTGTCGTCAATATATACCATGAAAATTTCAACTATTCATAGACAGTAAGAGAGTAAGAACGTGTGCTGTTTTTATATCAACCAACAAAAATTGGATTTAGTACAACTTGGAAAGATATAAGACCAAAGCCATTTAAAGGAATACTTACAGTAAAAGCCAGTGCAAACGAGAAGCTGAAATTGCTACACGCATTGGAAACTAATATGAGTTGTAGCGACTGCGTTTTAAGACTGCACCCACAAGCAACCACAATTGTAACAAAACGAAGAAAACCAAACAAAGTTACTCGTATTGACGAGGACTATTGTACACTGTTTCCTCACATAAGGGAAAGGTTACGAAGTAACTTATCTCCGGTTAGTTAACGAGTTTTGTTCACTATTAACTGGACTAAGTTCAATATATGTTTCGTTACCAGCGTTAGCTCTCCCAGCAATATCGTGAGACAGAGTAGCGTTAGCTGTCGCTCGATGAGTCAGTGTAGGTAAACCTGCCGCTAGCTTTAGCATGAAATTTAAACTATCTAAAATTGTATCGTTTTATTAATATTGCCACATAACAAACGATATACATTCTCTGGTTCTATAGATCCCATCTAGTCTCTATGTGAGGGACACAGAGAAGTAACATTAACATGAGCTAGCTGACCACATGCTGTCGCTTGTTCTGCCATGCTGGCTGCTCTAAGCAAAGTCACTTGACCAATTTTACTTTTAGCTTGTTCGGAACACTACTCATTTCCGACCGAAAACCATTTAATTACAGAATTTCTTTTATAAACAATAAAATACTTACAATCATGCAAGTCGTGCCCCGGTGCGGTATGTTTAAATACACGTCTGCGCGCAGTTTATTCAGATGTCTGTCTCACACAATGTCAGAGATCAGATCAGCAGCTGCTTCCTCCATACACGCAGCGCGCAGATCACACAGCGCACGGTAACGCTACCAAACCCCTAGCCGTCGTCATGGCAACAGGTCCACTTCAGCCAATCAAAACCCCTCCCCTCCTATCTCCCCTGGCAACTGCCGCAGCGCTGGAGCTCCGGGTACGCGCACGCCATCCAATTTTTGCATCGTACAATGTGCTTTCAGTTTTATCGCCAACCGCTTGTAACGCGCAGGAGGGAAATTTGCTTTTAGAGTGTTTAAAAACAGGTCATTTGAATAATTAACCATTTGTGTAGACGCAGAGGTGGGATTAATTAATCTGTTAATAAAGTGTGAGAGGGATGAAGCCGGACGGGTCCCACACAAACACTCCCGCGTTATTCAGGGCAGGCTGCACAAACACCTCGGGGCGGAGAGAAAGGATGTGTCACCGCACCCAGCCTCGTGACGATAGTGGACCCTCAACAGGGCCCCTCCTAGAGTAAACGATGATACAAGTGGCCAACATGACCCGTAGATACACAACATACGCATGCTGGGTAATGTTTGAACATATAGACAGAGACAAAATACCGAAAGAAATGAACAGCTTCAGTTAAAACTCACTGTGTAACAGTGCGTAGAGGGACGTGTGAATAGAAAATTGCACCCACCTGTTTATTTACATGACTGTACAGATGTGCTTTTAAAGCCACACATGTGTCTTAGTGAGCCTGGCCGTCTTATATCTTTGCCTGGTTATCTGTTGTCGGTTGGTTTTACTGGCCCACTGACTTCACACCAAACTGTAACTTTCACATAATGATGATACCTAGCTCATCCCAGTCACTCCGTTTCACAAGACCACCACGAGTAGCTCTCTGTGAACGGATCTAATAGCCTGTCTGTTTTCTTTTAAACCCAAGTACCTGCTGTGGAGCAGTCCAGTAAATTCTTCAGCAACGGTGTCGTAGCACATTTTGTTCTTCCCCTTCTTTCAACCGGACAAACTGGCTCAGCAGCTGCGTATGTTTGGTGTTTTTTTGTCTGATTGAATACCAGCGTGGCAAACTGGAAGTAAACTATATTTATGATGCCAATCGTGGACATTAGGCCTCTTCACTTTGTTCATTCTATGTTGTGACCTTTTGATAAAATTGGCTAAACAGAAGTTATATTTCATATAGCCTATATTAAGCATAGCTACTTAGCTGGTTAAAACATTGTGTGTCTGTGTGTGTGTGTTTTTGGGTCTCTGTTGGTGTGTCATTCATCTAGCAGAGCTGTAAAAGCATCCAGGCTGGCCAGTCTGTTAGCACAGCCGCTCGGCGGATGCTTATTAATCAACCTGGCGGACAGACAGTA